>OU744337.1:151918762-152504740 GCA_916610165.2 Gymnosoma rotundatum | reverse complement strand
TATCTCGGTAACTAAGCGTCCTAGGAGCAAAAGGGCTTTAATCTGGTATCACTACAAAAATTAAAAAAAATAAAAAATTCAATATAAATTAAAAAAAATTTTTGACCCCTCAAATTATTTTTTTTTACTTAGAAACCTTAAACTCATTTATCTCGGTAACTAAGCGTCCTAGGAGCAAAAGGGCTTTAATCTGGTATCACTACAAAAATTAAAAAAAAATAAAAAATTCAATATAAAATTAAAAAAAATTTTTTGACCCCTCAAATTATTTTTTTTTACTTAGAAACCTTTAAACTCATTTATCTCGGTAACTAAGCGTCCTAGGAGCAAAAGGGCTTTAATCTGGTATCACTACAAAAATTAAAAAAAATAAAAAATTCAATATAAAATTAAAAAAAATTTTTTGACCCCTCAAATTATTTTTTTTTACTTAGAAACCTTTAAACTCATTTATCTCGGTAACTAAGCGTCCTAGGAGCAAAAGGGCTTTAATCTGGTATCACTACAAAAATTAAAAAATTCAATATAAAATTAAAAAAATTTTTTTGACCCCTCAAATTATTTTTTTTTACTTAGAAACCTTTAAACTCATTTATCTCGGTAACTAAGCGTCCTAGGAGCAAAAGGGCTTTAATCTGGTATCACTACAAAAATTAAAAAAAATAAAAATTCAATATAAAATTAAAAAAAATTTTTTGACCCCTCAAATTATTTTTTTTTACTTAGAAACCTTTAAACTCATTTATCTCGGTAACTAAGCGTCCTAGGAGCAAAAGGGCTTTAATCTGGTATCACTACAAAAATTAAAAAAAAATAAAAAATTCAATATAAAATTAAAAAAATTTTTTGACCCCTCAAATTATTTTTTTTTACTTAGAAACCTTTAAACTCATTTATCTCGGTAACTAAGCGTCCTAGGAGCAAAAGGGCTTTAATCTGGTATCACTACAAAAATTAAAAAAAATAAAAAATTCAATATAAAATTAAAAAAAATTTTTTGACCCCTCAAATTATTTTTTTTTACTTAGAAACCTTTAAACTCATTTATCTCGGTAACTAAGCGTCCTAGGAGCAAAAGGGCTTTAATCTGGTATCACTACAAAAATTAAAAAAAATAAAAAATTCAATATAAAATTAAAAAAATTTTTTGACCCCTCAAATTATTTTTTTTTACTTAGAAACCTTTAAACTCATTTATCTCGGTAACTAAGCGTCCTAGGAGCAAAAGGGCTTTAATCTGGTATCACTACAAAAATTAAAAAAAAATAAAAAATTCAATATACCTTTAAACTCATTTATCTCGGTAACTAAGCGTCCTAGGAGCAAAAGGGCTTTAATCTGGTATCACTACAAAAATTAAAAAAAAATAAAAAATTCAATATAAAATTAAAAAAAATTTTTTGACCCCTCAAATTATTTTTTTTTACTTAGAAACCTTTAAACTCATTTATCTCGGTAACTAAGCGTCCTAGGAGCAAAAGGGCTTTAATCTGGTATCACTACAAAAATTAAAAAAAAATAAAAAATTCAATATAAAATTAAAAAAAATTTTTTGACCCCTCAAATTATTTTTTTTTACTTAGAAACCTTTAAACTCATTTATCTCGGTAACTAAGCGTCCTAGGAGCAAAAGGGCTTTAATCTGGTATCACTACAAAAATTAAAAAAAAATAAAAAATTCAATATAAAATTAAAAAAAATTTTTTGACCCCTCAAATTATTTTTTTTTACTTAGAAACCTTTAAACTCATTTATCTCGGTAACTAAGCGTCCTAGGAGCAAAAGGGCTTTAATCTGGTATCACTACAAAAATTAAAAAAAAATAAAAAATTCAATATAAAATTAAAAAAAATTTTTTGACCCCTCAAATTATTTTTTTTTACTTAGAAACCTTTAAACTCATTTATCTCGGTAACTAAGCGTCCTAGGAGCAAAAGGGCTTTAATCTGGTATCACTACAAAAATTAAAAAAAAATAAAAAATTCAATATAAAATTAAAAAAAATTTTTTGACCCCCTCAAATTATTTTTTTTTACTTAGAAACCTTTAAACTCATTTATCTCGGTAACTAAGCGTCCTAGGAGCAAAAGGGCTTTAATCTGGTATCACTACAAAAATTAAAAAAAAATAAAAAATTCAATATAAAATTAAAAAAAATTTTTTGACCCCTCAAATTATTTTTTTTTACTTAGAAACCTTTAAACTCATTTATCTCGGTAACTAAGCGTCCTAGGAGCAAAAGGGCTTTAATCTGGTATCACTACAAAAATTAAAAAAAAATAAAAATTCAATATAAAATTAAAAAAATTTTTTGACCCCTCAAATTATTTTTTTTTACTTAGAAACCTTTAAACTCATTTATCTCGGTAACTAAGCGTCCTAGGAGCAAAAGGGCTTTAATCTGGTATCACTACAAAAATTAAAAAAAAATAAAAAATTCAATATAAAATTAAAAAAAATTTTTTGACCCCTCAAATTATTTTTTTTTACTTAGAAACCTTTAAACTCATTTATCTCGGTAACTAAGCGTCCTAGGAGCAAAAGGGCTTTAATCTGGTATCACTACAAAAATTAAAAAAAAATAAAAAATTCAATATAAAATTAAAAAAAATTTTTTGACCCCTCAAATTATTTTTTTTTACTTAGAAACCTTTAAACTCATTTATCTCGGTAACTAAGCGTCCTAGGAGCAAAAGGGCTTTAATCTGGTATCACTACAAAAATTAAAAAAAAATAAAAAATTCAATATAAAATTAAAAAAAATTTTTTGACCCCTCAAATTATTTTTTTTTACTTAGAAACCTTTAAACTCATTTATCTCGGTAACTAAGCGTCCTAGGAGCAAAAGGGCTTTAATCTGGTATCACTACAAAAATTAAAAAAAAATAAAAAATTCAATATAAAATTAAAAAAAATTTTTTGACCCCTCAAATTATTTTTTTTTACTTAGAAACCTTTAAACTCATTTATCTCGGTAACTAAGCGTCCTAGGAGCAAAAGGGCTTTAATCTGGTATCACTACAAAAATTAAAAAAAAATAAAAAATTCAATATAAAATTAAAAAAAATTTTTTGACCCCTCAAATTATTTTTTTTTACTTAGAAACCTTTAAACTCATTTATCTCGGTAACTAAGCGTCCTAGGAGCAAAAGGGCTTTAATCTGGTATCACTACAAAAATTAAAAAAAAATAAAAAATTCAATATAAAATTAAAAAAAATTTTTTGACCCCTCAAATTATTTTTTTTTACTTAGAAACCTTTAAACTCATTTATCTCGGTAACTAAGCGTCCTAGGAGCAAAAGGGCTTTAATCTGGTATCACTACAAAAATTAAAAAAAAATAAAAAATTCAATATAAAATTAAAAAAAATTTTTTGACCCCTCAAATTATTTTTTTTTACTTAGAAACCTTTAAACTCATTTATCTCGGTAACTAAGCGTCCTAGGAGCAAAAGGGCTTTAATCTGGTATCACTACAAAAATTAAAAAAAAATAAAAAATTCAATATAAAATTAAAAAAAATTTTTTGACCCCTCAAATTATTTTTTTTTTACTTAGAAACCTTTAAACTCATTTATCTCGGTAACTAAGCGTCCTAGGAGCAAAAGGGCTTTAATCTGGTATCACTACAAAAATTAAAAAAAAATAAAAAATTCAATATAAAATTAAAAAAAATTTTTTGACCCCTCAAATTATTTTTTTTTACTTAGAAACCTTTAAACTCATTTATCTCGGTAACTAAGCGTCCTAGGAGCAAAAGGGCTTTAATCTGGTATCACTACAAAAATTAAAAAAAAATAAAAAATTCAATATAAAATTAAAAAAAATTTTTTGACCCCTCAAATTATTTTTTTTTACTTAGAAACCTTTAAACTCATTTATCTCGGTAACTAAGCGTCCTAGGAGCAAAAGGGCTTTAATCTGGTATCACTACAAAAATTAAAAAAAAATAAAAAATTCAATATAAAATTAAAAAAAATTTTTTGACCCCTCAAATTATTTTTTTTTACTTAGAAACCTTTAAACTCATTTATCTCGGTAACTAAGCGTCCTAGGAGCAAAAGGGCTTTAATCTGGTATCACTACAAAAATTAAAAAAAAATAAAAAATTCAATATAAAATTAAAAAAAATTTTTTGACCCCTCAAATTATTTTTTTTTACTTAGAAACCTTTAAACTCATTTATCTCGGTAACTAAGCGTCCTAGGAGCAAAAGGGCTTTAATCTGGTATCACTACAAAAATTAAAAAAAAATAAAAAATTCAATATAAAATTAAAAAAAATTTTTTGACCCCTCAAATTATTTTTTTTTACTTAGAAACCTTTAAACTCATTTATCTCGGTAACTAAGCGTCCTAGGAGCAAAAGGGCTTTAATCTGGTATCACTACAAAAATTAAAAAAAAATAAAAAATTCAATATAAAATTAAAAAAAATTTTTTGACCCCTCAAATTATTTTTTTTTACTTAGAAACCTTTAAACTCATTTATCTCGGTAACTAAGCGTCCTAGGAGCAAAAGGGCTTTAATCTGGTATCACTACAAAAATTAAAAAAAAATAAAAAATTCAATATAAAATTAAAAAAAATTTTTTGACCCCTCAAATTATTTTTTTTTACTTAGAAACCTTTAAACTCATTTATCTCGGTAACTAAGCGTCCTAGGAGCAAAAGGGCTTTAATCTGGTATCACTACAAAAATTAAAAAAAAATAAAAAATTCAATATAAAATTAAAAAAAATTTTTTGACCCCTCAAATTATTTTTTTTTACTTAGAAACCTTTAAACTCATTTATCTCGGTAACTAAGCGTCCTAGGAGCAAAAGGGCTTTAATCTGGTATCACTACAAAAATTAAAAAAAAATAAAAAATTCAATATAAAATTAAAAAAAATTTTTTGACCCCTCAAATTATTTTTTTTTACTTAGAAACCTTTAAACTCATTTATCTCGGTAACTAAGCGTCCTAGGAGCAAAAGGGCTTTAATCTGGTATCACTACAAAAATTAAAAAAAAATAAAAAATTCAATATAAAATTAAAAAAAATTTTTTGACCCCTCAAATTATTTTTTTTTACTTAGAAACCTTTAAACTCATTTATCTCGGTAACTAAGCGTCCTAGGAGCAAAAGGGCTTTAATCTGGTATCACTACAAAAATTAAAAAAAAATAAAAAATTCAATATAAAATTAAAAAAAATTTTTTGACCCCTCAAATTATTTTTTTTTACTTAGAAACCTTTAAACTCATTTATCTCGGTAACTAAGCGTCCTAGGAGCAAAAGGGCTTTAATCTGGTATCACTACAAAAATTAAAAAAAAATAAAAAATTCAATATAAAATTAAAAAAAATTTTTTGACCCCTCAAATTATTTTTTTTTACTTAGAAACCTTTAAACTCATTTATCTCGGTAACTAAGCGTCCTAGGAGCAAAAGGGCTTTAATCTGGTATCACTACAAAAATTAAAAAAAAATAAAAAATTCAATATAAAATTAAAAAAAATTTTTTGACCCCTCAAATTATTTTTTTTTACTTAGAAACCTTTAAACTCATTTATCTCGGTAACTAAGCGTCCTAGGAGCAAAAGGGCTTTAATCTGGTATCACTACAAAAATTAAAAAAAAATAAAAAATTCAATATAAAATTAAAAAAAATTTTTTGACCCCTCAAATTATTTTTTTTTACTTAGAAACCTTTAAACTCATTTATCTCGGTAACTAAGCGTCCTAGGAGCAAAAGGGCTTTAATCTGGTATCACTACAAAAATTAAAAAAAAATAAAAAATTCAATATAAAATTAAAAAAAATTTTTTGACCCCTCAAATTATTTTTTTTTACTTAGAAACCTTTAAACTCATTTATCTCGGTAACTAAGCGTCCTAGGAGCAAAAGGGCTTTAATCTGGTATCACTACAAAAATTAAAAAAAAATAAAAAATTCAATATAAAATTAAAAAAAATTTTTTGACCCCTCAAATTATTTTTTTTTACTTAGAAACCTTTAAACTCATTTATCTCGGTAACTAAGCGTCCTAGGAGCAAAAGGGCTTTAATCTGGTATCACTACAAAAATTAAAAAAAAATAAAAAATTCAATATAAAATTAAAAAAAATTTTTTGACCCCTCAAATTATTTTTTTTTACTTAGAAACCTTTAAACTCATTTATCTCGGTAACTAAGCGTCCTAGGAGCAAAAGGGCTTTAATCTGGTATCACTACAAAAATTAAAAAAAAATAAAAAATTCAATATAAAATTAAAAAAAATTTTTTGACCCCTCAAATTATTTTTTTTTACTTAGAAACCTTTAAACTCATTTATCTCGGTAACTAAGCGTCCTAGGAGCAAAAGGGCTTTAATCTGGTATCACTACAAAAATTAAAAAAAAATAAAAAATTCAATATAAAATTAAAAAAAAATTTTTGACCCCTCAAATTATTTTTTTTTACTTAGAAACCTTTAAACTCATTTATCTCGGTAACTAAGCGTCCTAGGAGCAAAAGGGCTTTAATCTGGTATCACTACAAAAATTAAAAAAAAATAAAAAATTCAATATAAAATTAAAAAAAATTTTTTGACCCCTCAAATTATTTTTTTTTACTTAGAAACCTTTAAACTCATTTATCTCGGTAACTAAGCGTCCTAGGAGCAAAAGGGCTTTAATCTGGTATCACTACAAAAATTAAAAAAAAATAAAAAATTCAATATAAAATTAAAAAAAATTTTTTGACCCCTCAAATTATTTTTTTTTACTTAGAAACCTTTAAACTCATTTATCTCGGTAACTAAGCGTCCTAGGAGCAAAAGGGCTTTAATCTGGTATCACTACAAAAATTAAAAAAAAATAAAAAATTCAATATAAAATTAAAAAAAATTTTTTGACCCCTCAAATTATTTTTTTTTACTTAGAAACCTTTAAACTCATTTATCTCGGTAACTAAGCGTCCTAGGAGCAAAAGGGCTTTAATCTGGTATCACTACAAAAATTAAAAAAAAATAAAAAATTCAATATAAAATTAAAAAAAATTTTTTGACCCCTCAAATTATTTTTTTTTACTTAGAAACCTTTAAACTCATTTATCTCGGTAACTAAGCGTCCTAGGAGCAAAAGGGCTTTAATCTGGTATCACTACAAAAATTAAAAAAAAATAAAAAATTCAATATAAAATTAAAAAAAATTTTTTGACCCCTCAAATTATTTTTTTTTACTTAGAAACCTTTAAACTCATTTATCTCGGTAACTAAGCGTCCTAGGAGCAAAAGGGCTTTAATCTGGTATCACTACAAAAATTAAAAAAAAATAAAAAATTCAATATAAAATTAAAAAAAATTTTTTGACCCCTCAAATTATTTTTTTTTACTTAGAAACCTTTAAACTCATTTATCTCGGTAACTAAGCGTCCTAGGAGCAAAAGGGCTTTAATCTCAACTTAAAAAATGTAATTTTTTGTCCAAAAACTCAATTTTCTTATATGAAAATAGTTTTAAATTAACTATTTTATCTCTTCTCTACCTAATATTTTTTAGTTGTAACCTTTTAAAATAAAATTAATATTACCATTTCTCCCTTACTTTTCATTGAATTTCAACCTCCCTATTATTTAATGTCAGTCGCCAAAAAAAATGCTAATATGATAGAAAATGCACATCTGTAAGTTTTTCTTATTGTTTTTATATTTTTCTGCATAGCACTTTTTTACTTTCAAGTGGCTCGATTGTTTTGGGTAAAACTCCGATCAGATCATGTACAATAAAGACGTTGTGCAAAAAAATAACTTCTTGTTAACGAGACTTTTTTGTTTCAATACAAATCTGTTCGAGCCTAATATTGAAAATGATTTACACTTATTGTTGCATTTTGTGTTTGTGTATAAAAAGCAACAAGTATTAAATTGATGTAATACTTGTTCGTATTGTTCTTAAAATTCAAATACCGTGAACAAGACGGCTCGATCATACAAGTTGCAGGTATCTGTTGCGTACAAACCTTTATTTAAACATTTTAATTTACACTTCCAAGCTTAATTTCATTTTCCATTTTCCCACCCGTGAGTAAAGAGAAACAACTGAAACCTACAATGAATTGAACACCTTACCGAATTTAATGCTGATACAATAGCTACGTTAATAATGGCTGAAGAATATATTAAAAACCTTCAAAACTAGAACCTACTAATTAAATATTCAACCCAATCGTGAATTTTCTCACGGAATTTCTTCTCCACGGAAAAAATTCTTCTCGAGAAAAGATTCCTACAGTTATGAATTCCGTGAAAACAAAATAATAAAAAAAGCGATTTGAAGGGAGTTAATTTGTTTATTTAAATATAATATTTCTTTTATAATTCATAAAACCTACTTTTTTCCCTGAATTTTTTTCACTTGACTGCGGAAAAAAGGAAAAAATTTATAATGGGAGAAAAGGAAAAAGATTAAAAACTCACACGGAATTTTTTTTATAATTGGGCTGATTTATAAAACTCTGTGAATTTTCGAAGAGGAATCATGGGCATAAAATTTATTATTTTTAAATTAAAGTTTTAATGCGTTTTTCTACCTCTTTTGGTTTTAAATGGTTTTGTTTCCCTTTATTTTCTCTAAAATGTGGTATCAAACTATTTCATATAAATTACATTTTATTAGTATTTATTTATGGAAATTTTAGAATGTAAATTTTCAGGAAAAAATTCAACTTTAATTTTTAATTTTTCATTGACCAGGATTCGAACCGTCGATTTTATAAATTAATGAAATTTTACTTTATTTTCGGCTTTTTGGTTCTTTTTAATTAATTTCTAAAAATTTTTAGAAAGAAAAATTATTTACAAATGTATGCGGACGTTTTACAAAGAAAACAAGAAAAATTAGACGCTAGCAGAATGAAATGCAGCATTTTCTAGACCGCCACATCCTTCATCAGCATTCTTTGCATCTATCTACCTTATAAAGTCCATTATTTTGTATACTCTTCACCACAGGAGGATAAGGGTAGATATACTAAGTTTGTCATTCCGTGTGTAATTTCTATAATATCAATTTCCGACCCCATAAAGTTTATATGTTTTAAGTTCTTATGCATAGCGAATTCGATGGTGCGATGTCGTTTGAAACAAATATAGCTTGATGAAGTAACTCGAATCTAAAAGCAATTATAAGGGACGATAGAGAAAATAAGAGAAAAAAAATAAGAATATTTTAGAACACTGATAAGCACTTGACACTTAAGTGCACAAAATAATCGTCAAGATATACGAATTCTTAAAACAAATGTCAGTATGTATTATTTATAAAAAGACATCGTCAAAATGATGCAAAATCATCACATCTAACACCGCTGACCAGGAGTAAGCTGCACCCTTAAAAGGTATATTTTTTTATTTTTTGGTATATTTTTATTTGATATGGGGCTTACATCTCTTAAGTAATTAAAAAAAAAAAATTGATAAAAATTTTGGCTTGGCTGCGATTCGAACCATGGGATCAATCTTTGGTTTATGACTTGGTGCTCTAACCACTACATCGCTGATAAAAACAATTAACCCAGCAAGAAAAGATTGAGAGAAACTTATACATACACTATTTTCTACTAACATTTAATTTAAACAAATCTAAAACTATATTTATAATATAAATTTTATATACATGGTGAAGGGTATATAAGATTCGGCATATTTATATATATATATATATATAATATAGCACGTTTACTTCTTTTTTTTTTCTTATTTCTAAAAATGCTACACTACTCGTATAAATTTGTTCAGATTTTAATGAAGAATTTGGTTTGTCTTTTATTAAGTTACGGAATATATTAAATCAAAAAGATATTCGTAAGAACTCCAAAATTTCAGTTCTCTCGCTGCATTTTCAATTAGCTGTCTCACTTAGGACTTGTTATCGTTTAAAATAATAGATTAAATTATTCGACTTACATAAATTATTTATAACTCAGTTTTCAAAATGTATTTTTTTTTTACTTGAAAATATAATATAATATGATTTGATTATAATCGCTTTGAACATCAGCATTATTTATATATTGGGAGTGACTTTTTTCTGTTTATAGACCTGAAGATAAAATTCTTCCTCTGTCCTCTGTATTCCAATATTAAAAATTTTGTTTTGTTTTTTAGTTGAAATGTTTTTGTTTGTTTTTTTTTTTTTTTTGGCTTTAGTTCATGTTTCTATTTTAATTCATTAAGAAAAAAAAATTACAAACACATTAGGTTTTAAATTTTTTGCTAAGACCACAATCACATAGCGCCACTTGAATTTCTAAGTACAAAATATCATATTAAAGTGTATTTTTAAGTTGCATCTTTTTATTTAATAGTGCCCTCTGTCGTTGTCTTCAAACAACATAACGTAACAGATTCGTTGCCATCAGGCTTGTTGGATTCCACGCCAAATGGCAATTTTTCGGCGACTCGTAAAATATTTAACGGTTTTTACATTTCTTGATGAGTGTTTAATTTGTCTTTACAATTTTCCTTAAAAATGTCAAGTCATCAGTTATAAATTAAGTACATAATTATGATCAGTTCATAAAGAGTATAACCATATTCATTGATATGCCAAACAAATTCCTTACACTAAATGCCATTGACTATGGGTTAAAAATTGAAACTGTTGGAATGGGTGATGAAACAATTAAAACTATACGAAAAAATTGTTGAAAGAGTATTTTCGATAATGAATTCTACTAAGACTCATGTGCGAAATAGAATGCAGTATGAACTTTTCAAAAGTTTATTGCGTGTAAATATTTTATGATAGCAAAAAGCACATGCTGCACTTCGGCTACAATCTATTCCAAAAAAGGGACGCTGATGAATGTTTTGAGGATGAAGTGTACAGCAAATTGAAAATATTATAAAAAATTAATAATGTATTATATTATTTTACTAATCATAGATCTATTTACATGTTATATCTTTTATTGCTTTAATTAAACTGTAACTAGTTTATAGTAAACGTGGCGCTTCCTAAACGTGCATGTCAGTGATGCCGTTTGTTTACATTTGTTTTATGTATTTTTTGAGGTCTCAAGGAAACATGTATAATTTTGTTAATGGACGTTATGACTCTACTTCGATTATATAAATTTGTCCTATAATAACTTTATACAAATTATAAATTTAAACAAAAATCTTTTTATCTATGTATTTATTCTTACATTTATATTTTGTAATATTCTTTTGACATATCCAGTCAGCTTTGATATTAGCAGCAAAAATAAATACATATGTACATTTTAGGCGTAGAATAATTTTTTAATTCAAACAACTACAGATTTTTAATATATAAGTAATTATGTTCTTTCTGAAGAATATTTTAGAACACTGATAAGCACTTGACACTTAAGTGCACAAAATAATCGTCAAGATATACGAATTCTTAAAACAAATGTCAGTATGTATTATTTATAAAAAGACATCGTCAAAATGATGCAAAATCATCACATCTAACACCGCTGACTAGGAGTAAGCTGCACCCTCAAAGGTATATTTTTTTATTTTTTGGTATATTTTTATTTGATATGGGGCTTACATCTCTTAAGTAATTAAAAAAAAAAAATTGGTAAAAATTTTGGCTTGGCTGCGATTCGAACCATGGGATCGATCTTTGGTTTATGACTTGGTGCTCTAACCACTACATCGCTGATAAAAACAATTAACCCAGCAAGAAAAGACTGAGAGAAACTTATACATACACTATTTTCTACTAACATTTAATTTAAACAAATCTAAGTTTTAGCTTAATAAAGTTTAAAATGCAGCGTATAAAAGGTTTTGAAATTAAATATTTTCCAAAGATTATGAGAAATTCCCGTCATATTTTTTGCAAAAAAAGTTCTGGAGACGTTGTTTGCTACAGACATCACACGTATATAAATGTTGACATCACTTTTTCACATTCCTATCAAAAATATGATAGAAACTTTATTCTACGCAGATGGTCAAATGATGGTCACTGTTCTTATAGCGAAGTATAACAGCAAATAACGGCAAGTCTTCATTTTGACGTCTACTTTTCGGAAAAGAAAGGAGATGTCATCTTCTTATAGCGAAGTATAACAGCAAATAACGGCAAGTCTTCATTTTGACGTCTACTTTTCGGAAAAGAAAGGAGATGTCATCTTAAAGCTTTTCATTTATTGCAGTAACAGTATTTGATACAAGAGTCAAATCATCGCATAAAATTACTTTTGTCTTTCCTTATCAAAATATTATATTATTAGGTCTGTTCTGTAACTTCAAATTGTTACTAATTGTTACAAGAACGTGTTCACGTACTCGGAAAACTTGCAAGTAGAGAGTGCAAAAAGAGCGTAAAAATGTGAGAGAAAAAAATTTCTTGCAAGTTTTGGCTAGTAAAATTTTTACTAGCAAGAATTAGACAACCAGCTGTTTTTTATTTTTGTTTACAAAATAATTTGCTTAAAAAATTTCCAAAAAGAAATTAAAGAAAATGCAAATATTTGGCAATTAAAAGAATATTAAAATAATATTATTTTGCTATTTTTTTTAATTTAGCTTGGGCACCATGCAGCAAAAGAGCTTAAAACAAAAGAAATTTGGTTTAGAATTTTGTAACTGTGCAAGTGTTTTTGTTTTTTAAGAATTAACCCCCTGTTTACATTAGACAATGCTGTTATGACAATAGCAATACATGCACAGTTTTTCACTAATACATGTACACATTTCAATTGTCTGAATTACTGTCTTGAATATTTTGAAGACAGTAAACAAGACAGTGATTTGACGTATGCCGACAAATTTTTTTGTAATTGCTTTAACTAAATGAAATTTTAACTAAATTATTATTTTAATTACTAAAATTTTCTTTGCATATAACAATAGAAATGGAAAAACAGCAGGAAGAAACTCTAAAGCTATTTTTAATTTTCCGAGAACGTGCTCATAATGAATTGTCATAATTATTGTCTGGACGCCTATACTACAGAAGCAATTGTTAGCATTTTTGACAACTAATGTGTATTATTTTATTGTCATGACAGCATTGTCTAATGTAAACGTAGCGTAAAAGTAAACAAGCCAGTGATGAAACATTCATGCAATTTGCTTTTTTCTGGTACAATTTTAGTAAGAAAAAATTTTATGTACAATTTAAAATAAATTATACACATAAATGAAACTTAGATATTTTTGAAGTAAATATTGTTACATCTAAACTGAATAAGAATGTTTAATAGAACTACAAAAATAATTATATTTATGATGCGCTTAAACATCATAAACGCTTTTAAAATTAACTAATAATTAAAAAACTTTGAAATATATTGTGGCATATAATTTCATTATTTGGTTACTTACTGTATTATTTTCAGTCTTTTCTTGTGGTTGACATCATTTTGCTGGCTAATAGGGGTCTATTGTTTTTTATATTTTTTTACATTTACTTAAAAAATGGTACTATTTAATGGTCATACGTACAGTTTTTAAGTCTTAGATATCATTCTTAAAGCCGCAGCAATTTTCTTTACTTATTTTTGCTGGTAAAGCGTTCATTTAATATGTTTTATGTTTATATATACTCGTATGGTATAAATGGTGTAAAAAATGTATAGTAATTCATAAAATGAGAACGGCTAGGCCGATTTCTGTAAAATTTTTTATCAGTTATTCGTATTTTCAAGAAGAAGTTCCTTACGGAAGAAAATTTTGGAAAATCCCTCCGGAAAATGCGAAAAATTGCAAAAATTGAAAATTGATTTTTTGTATGAAATATTGTGTGCAATTATTCCTTAATGCCTTCCCAAATGAAAAAATTTAAAGTTCTTAGTGTAACGAAACGTCTTACAAAACAACCGGTGTAGTACACTTCATTGGGGTCAATGCCACAATCCGATGGACGGCGTTCTAATTGGGGAAGCGAAGAGCCCCGGGAAGTGCTAGTGGTTATATAATTCTGTAGACAGTGTTAAAAATTTTCCAAAACAAAATGTTCTGACAAATGATTTAGTACCATTATACTGATAAACTTTGGTGCTTTCACAATTGTATCTCTATTTCCTTTAAGAAATGAATTACCTTTACGAAATAAAAGTGTTCTATATTGGAACCAAGGTTACAAAATTTTGTTTAAATTCATCTAGTTGTTTTACGTTATGCAAACACAGACAGACAAATAAAAATACCAAAAATAATTTTTTCCCAATTTTTTTTATATAGAAACTTTATTATCTCTGTAACACTATAAAAATTAAAAAAATAAACAAAATTACGCTTATCACGCTTATCACACTTATCACACTTATCACGCTTATCACACTTATCACTCTTATCACTGTTAGCACTAAATTGGATCAAAAAATTAATTTTTCACGCTTATCACACTTGTCACAGTTAGCACTAAATTGACCAAAAAATTATTTTTTTCCCAATTTTTTCCCAATTTGTTTTTATATAGAAACTTTTTTATATCTGTGACACTATAGAAATGAAAAAAATGACGCTTATCACGCTTATCACACTTATCACGCTTATCACACTTATCACTGTTAGCACTAAATTGGACCAAAAAATTAATTTTTTTCCCAATTTTTTCCCAAATTGTTTTTATATAGAAACTTTTTTATCTCTGTGACACTATAAAAATGAAACAAAATAAAAAAAATGACGCTTATCACGCTTATCACACTTATCAATATTAGCACTAAATTGAACCAAAAAATCAATTTTTCCCCAATTTGTTTTTATATAGAAACTTTTTTATCTCTGTGATGCTATAAAAATGAAAAAAATGACGCTTATCACGCTTATCACACTTATCACGCTTATCACACTTATCACACTTATCACTGTGTAACGATTCTTCTACCATGTCATATTCATCCGCATTTATGCTACCTATAATACCAGCTGAACTCGTCGAAAATTGGGGTGGTTCTTTAATCCTTCAGAACATGACTTTTAGTTACAATAAAATTAGGTAGCTGTAAATTTGAGTACATACATATGCAGATATTGGAGTGCAAACATTAAATAAAACAAAACAATACAAAATAATAATAACAAATAAAAATAGAAACAAAAGTTAGGAAACTGCAAAGGTTTTTATTTTAATAGAGAAACGGAGATGTAAATTGTCTCTCTCTTCAATACCCGCCCATGACCTTGCTATTCTTTGGAACATTTGAATAGCCCACATAAATCTAACTTTCGGTTAACTAATTGTTTGGCGAAATTAAGGAAGAAATCCTACATTTTCATTTTAACAAAAACCCATATTTATTTTATAATTAAGAATAAAGTAAAAGTGTAAAAATGTTTCATATTGTTTGAATTTAAATTAAATTTAATGAATTATAAGAATTAATGTTCAGAATAATGATAAATTTCGGCGCTGCAGAGGTAATGTACGTACTGCAGATGGACAAAGACAAATTGTGTTAGGAACTATTTTACTCGACATAACTTACCACGGACAGACTAAATCGATAGAATTTCTTGTAGAACCTACCATACAACAAGATTTAATATGCGGTTTTGATTTTTGGACTTTGGACTAAAAATTTTTGTTCCTAACATAAACGAGTTAGAGTATACTGAAACAGATCCGGACAAAATAGTTCTTAACCACGAACAACGGCAACAGTTAAATAGAGTTGTTGCAGCGTTTCCTAATTCGGAGGTAGAAGGTCTAGGGTGTACCACTCTTATTGAGCATTACATAGACACCGCTAATGCTAAGCCAATTAAACAACGTTACTATCCCATTTCACCAGCTGTTGAAAAACAACTAAGCGGTGAAATTGGTAGAATGTTAGCTTAAGGATTTATAGAAGAAACGCCAAGTTCACCATGGTCTTCACCTACAGTTGTGATTGTAAAACCCGATAAAATTAGAATGTGCGTGGACAGTCGGAAGCTAAATTCTGTAACAGTAAAAGACGCATACCCTATACCAAATATTGATGGACTTATTTCAAGACTTCCTTCAGTTTACTTTATATCGAAAATTGATTTGAAAGATGCATTTTGGCAAATCAAATTGGAGGAAAGTTCTAGACCGAAGACAGCTTTTACAGTCCCTAATCGGCCTTTGTATCAGTTTACAAGAATGCCGTTTGGACATTCCGTATAACTTAAAATCACACGTTTTTTTTTATTTAGACGACTTATTAATCGTATCTCAGACATTTGACGAACATTTAAAACATTTGACGGAGGTAGCATCACAACTGCGAAAAGCAGGACTTACAATTAATGTCACTAAAAGTAGTTTTGCTTTAAACAAAGTTAAATATCTTGGATATGTAGTAGGAAATGGAGCGCTGCAAGTAGATGATGACAAAGTTAAGGCCATACGAGATTTTCCAAAACCAAAATCAATAAAACATTTACGACGGTTTTTAGGCATGACTGGTTGGTACCGGCGTTTTATTCATGATTATTCGGACTTAACTTTTCCATTAACTGAACTGTTGTGCAAGAAGAAGACTGAAGAAACACAAAGAGCTTTTGACAAACTTAAGAACAAATTGACTACAGCACCTGTACTTGTGCACCCGAATTATAATAAAGAATTTATTTTACAATGCGATGTTAGTACTTATGGTGTAGGAGCGGTCTTGGCACAGCAAGACGAAGACGGGACTGAACGACCAATTGCTTTCATGTCGCAGAAATTAAACAAGGCTCAACGAAATTATACAATTACTGAACTAGAATGTCTCGCTGTTGTGTTAGTCATTAAAAAGTTTCGGCCATATATAGAGGGGCATGAGTTTAGAGTTGTGTCGGATCATGCAAGCTTAAAGTTGCTAATGAATCAAAGGGATCTGTCTGGTCGCTTAGCACGCTGGTCCTTAAAGCTTCAAGGTTATACATTTAAAATTGAGCACCGCAGTGGAAGGCAGAACGTCGTTCCCGATACTTTATCACGGGCCCATGAGGATGAAAGTTTCGTCGAAGCTATCGAAATCGAAACACTACCAGCTATAAACTTTGATTCGGAAGCTTTTATTTCCGATGAATACTGTAAACTTCGACAAATGTTTTCTGAGTCTAGTTTGCCAGACTTCAAAGTCATAGATAATTATATATATAAACGAACAGAGTTCTCTATGGGTCAAACAGACGAATCAAATTTATGAAAGTTATTTGTACCAACGGAGCTTCGACAGGAGGTAATTTATTCAGCACATAATATTCCAAATTCCTCCCATGGCGGTATTCTTAAAACATTGGAAAGGGTTAGACGATATTTTTATTGGCCAAAACTAGTAAAGGACGTAAAGGATTACGTATTGAATTGTGATTTATGTAAAACTTCGAAAACGCCAAATTATACTTTAAGACCACCATTGGGACAAATGGTAAAGACAGAACGACCTTTTCAGCGCCTTTATATTGACCTAATAGGTCCTTTACCTAGGACAAAGAATGGTAATTCAAACATTTTAATTATTCTCGATCACTTCTCAAAATTCACATTCTTAGAACCTTTAAAGAAACCAACTTCAAAAATAATTATAAACTACCTTAGAACAAAAATATTTGATTGCTATGGAGTGCCAGAAACTATTGTTTCCGACAACGGATCACAATGTAAGTGCAAGGACTTTAAACAGTTTTTGGAGAAAAATGGCGTACATCATATGCTAACAGCCGTATATAGTCCCCAAGCAAATGCAAGCGAGCGGGTAAACAGATCGATAAACGAAGCACTACGCTCATATGTAAGAGATGACCAACGAAACTGGGATGTATACATAAGTTCCGTAAATTGTGCACTTCGCAATAGTATCCACCAAAGTATAGGCAAAACTCCGTATCAAATTGTATTCGGACAAAGCATGATAACTAATGGAAAGGACTACAAACTATTGGATAAACTAAACCTTTTAGCTGAAACTGATGTACAACTTGAAAAACAGGACGAGTTTACGATAATACGTGAATCCATTAGAGATTTAATGAGGAAAGCGTATGAGAAAAATGCTCGTACGTATAATTTAAGGACTCGCCTCAAAGACTACACAGTTGGACAGGAAGTTATAAGACGTAATTTTACAAAGAGTTCTAAAGTCAACTATTTTAATTCAAAATTAGCGCCCATTGGCGTAAAGGCAAAAGTTATTCGGAAAATAGGACTAGTAAACTATAAGTTACAAGACTTGGACAGTAAATCTATTGGAATATATCACTCTAAGGACATTTGGACTTAACTTTTACGTAACTGTAACGTCGTTCTTTACAGAACCTGTTGACGGTTAAAAGTTAACCTGAAGCAGTTTCTGTTTTGTGAGAACTCCCTTGTGTTCAAATAAATAACTTTTATACTTGTACTTAGCACCTTGAAAATTTAAAAAAAAAACAAAAAAAAACTGAATGTGCCATGACTTTTAGCTTTTGAAGATTTTGCAAAAATTTTTCATTCTTAAAAGTTTTGTTGAAGTGTGAAGAAAAAAATATTTAAGAGTGCTATACATTTCTTTTTGTTTTGTTTCAAGATTAATTAATTTTGTTAAACAAAAATTTAAATAATATTTATGAAAATTTGGGGTGCTAAATACAAGAAAAGGTAATTTGTTTTGTCTTAACAACAGAAATAGAAAATAAAATAAAAAGAAAATCATCTGTCAGACATCTTGATAAGTGTGTTTTATCCTTCTTTTGTACAGACAGAAAAGGGATACAATTTTAGAAAATTTGGATCAACAACCAGTTTACTCAAGCCCTTTCTTTGTGAGAATTTCCTGTTTTTTTTCTTTTGGATTCTCGGGTCTTGAAGCCTGGAGAAATTGCCAAGCTCGTCAATAAGTTTATGATTATTTGAAAAATTGTGAATCTTTCATTAAATGAAGAATTTCAAATTAACAACCCAGGCAGCTACAATACTTTAAAATCAAAACAGAACGCATTTATAATTTATATAATGTAGTTTCCAAATTCTTGACATATCAACTAAATTTTTTTTTCACACAAAAGAAGAGAAATTTTAAGTTTTAAGAATTAATTTAAAGTTTTCACTACATTAATTTTAAATTAATATATACATATATACGAAAGAAACAAAATAAACTTATACCACACTCACCAAAATTCTCGTTCCGACGACCGCAGGCCTGTTGTCAAAGGAGCTTGATATTGGATGCAATGTAGTTCACAGATTATCAAATTAATTAAATTAGTATATTTAGAGGGTTATATTTATGTTAAATAAGTTTAGTTGATATGTCAAAAATTTGGAAACTACATTATATAAATTATAAATGCGTTCTGTTTTGATTTTAAAGTATTGTAGCTGCCTTGGTTGTTAATCTGAAATTCTTCATTTAATGAAAGATTCACAATTTTTCAAATAACCATAAACTTATTGACGAGCTTGGCAATTTCTCCAGGCTTCAAGACCCGAGAATCCAAAAGAAAAAAAACAGGAAATTCTCACAAAGAAAGGGCTTGAGTAAACTGGTTGTTGATCCAAATTTTCTAAAATTGTATCCCTTTTCTGTCTGTACAAAAGAAGGATAAAACACACTTATCAAGATGTCGGACAGATGATTTTATTTTATTTTCTATTTCTGTTGTTAAGACAAAACAAATTACCTTTTCTTGTATTTAGCACCCCAAATTTTCATAAATATTATTTAAATTATTGTTTAACAAAATTAATTAATCTTGAAACAAAACAAAAAGAAATGTATAGCACTCTTAAATATTTTTTTCTTCACACTTCAACAAAACTTTTAAGAATGAAAAATTTTTGCAAAATCTTCAAAACCTAAAAGTCATAAAAGTCATGGCACATTCAGTTTTTTTTTTTGTTTTTTTTCAAATTTTCAAGGTGCTAAGTACAAGTATAAAAGTTATTTATTTGAACACAAGGGAGTTCTCACAACTGTTAGCACTAAATTGGACCAAAAAATTAAGTTTTTCCCAATTTGTTTTTATATAGAAACTTTTTTATATCTGTGACACTATAGAAATGAAAAAAATGACGCTTATCATGCCTATCACACTTATCACTGTTAGCACTAAATTGGACCAAAAAATTAATTTTTTTTTCCAATTTTTTCCCAATTTGTTTTTATATAGAAACTTTTTTATCTCTGTGGCACTATAAAAATTAAAAAAATGAAAAAAATGACGCTTATCACGCTTATTACACTTATCAATGTTAGCACTAAATTGGACCAAAAAATTAATTTTTTCCCAATTTTTCCACAATTTGTTTTTATATAGAAACTTTTTTATCTCTGTGATGCTATAAAAATGAAAAAAAAATGACGCTTATCACGCTTATCACACTTATCACTGTTAGCACTAAATTGGACCAAAAAATTAAGTTTTTCCCAATTTGTTTTTATATAAAAACTTTTTTATCTCTGTGACACTATAGAAATGAAAAAAAAATGACGCTTATCACGCATATCACACTTATCACGCTTATCACACTTATCAATGTTAGCACTAAATTGGACCAAAAAATTAATTTTTTCCCAATTTTTCCCCAATTTGTTTTTATATAGAAACTTTTTTATCTCTGTGACACTATAAAAATGAAAAAAAAATGAAAAAAATTACACTTATCACGCTTATCACACTTATCACTGGTAGCACTAAATTGGACCAAAAAAATATTTTTTCCCAATTTGTTTTTATATAGAAACTTTTTTATCTCTGTAACACTATAAAAATTAAAAAAAATAAATCTTGGAACAAAAAATTTAATTTACGACTACTTCAATTTACAAAAAGGTTGTACTTTTAATGCCTTGAAGTTTATATTGCGTACAAACCTTTGTTTAAACATTTAAAAAAAAAAGCCTAATTTTATTTTTGCATTTTCCAGTAAGGAAGTGAGTAAAGAAAATATATATAGCCAACTGAAAGTCATAATGACTGACAATCTTACCTGATTGAATATTGAAACGAAAGCTACGTTAATGATGGCTAAAGAAAATATTAAAAGCTATGAGTTACTAACTTACAAGTCCAAATTTTCCAACCATGTGAAATATTTATAAATCTCTCTGAATTGTTAGATAGAAATCATGGGCCTTATAATTATTATTTTTATATCAATTCTTCTTATTTTTTCTTTGTTCTTATTCAATATTTATAAATTTTTAATTAAACAATTCTTGTTTTAGTCTTGTTTTTGTTCAACAAATGAACTTGTTGCCTTGTTATTTACCTGAAATATGGAATCAAACTTTTTACCATATTTTACATAAACTACATTAAGTTAGTATTTATTTCAAGATGATTTCAAAACGTATCATGTGATGTTTATCGTTATTTGATGCCACGAGCAAGGTTGTTAGACGTTTTTCTAGAAAAGTCATCAGAATTTTGAAAATATATCGTCAAAAACTTTATATGAATTAGAAACTAACGTCAGAAAGTCGTCACATTTTAAATGTATCGTTTTTTTAAATAAAATAATGAGTATGTTTAAGTTTTCGAATTAAACTTTTAGAAACGTTTACATTTAAACATTCTCAAGAATTATTTATCAAATAATTCTTGGCAAATAAAATTTAATTTTTATTATTTCTAAAAAGACTAGTTATAAATATTTAGCTTTTAATAGAGAATTTCGTTTGTCATTTATTAAGTTGCAGAATACATTGAAATCAAAAACATATTCGTAAGAACTTAAAAATATCTATTCTCTCCCTGCATTTTTATTTAGCTATCTCAGTCATTAATGAAGTTGTTTTTTTTTAAGTCCCCAAGGTAAAATTCTTTCTTTGTAAAAAGTTAATTCCGATATTAAAAATTTATTTCTAATTTTATGAAATTTTTAGTTGAGCTTTTTTCTGTTTGTTTAGCTCTTTTTAAATTTCGTAATTTAATAAGAAAGAAAAATTACTAGTACATCCGGTTGTTTTCTAAAGAAAATAGGACAAATTAGGATTTAGAATATCTAAATAATTATGTTCTTTCTGAAGAAAATATTGGAAAACACTTTCTATAGAGTTGTGTAAAACATATCAATGTTCGCCTTTACTTTAATGTGTATGGAATAATATGAGTGCACCAACTAATCCTCAAGATATAAGAGGTTAAGTATTTGCTTAAAGAGGGGCTGAAGCCTTTTAATTAATAAATAAAAAACTCGATAAAAGCTTTTGTCTTGGCTACGATTCGAACCATGGTTCTTCGGTTTATAAGTTGACTACTTCGCCAATTAAACTAACAAAATGTAACAACAAATAGCAGCAAAGCTTAATTATTATCTGTACATTTCGGAGAAGAAAAAGTTGTCATCTTAAGCTTTTCATTTACTGCTGTAACAGTATTTGATACAACAGTCAATTCATCGCATAAAATAACTTTTTTCTTTGGTTAACAAACAATATAGGTAGTATTTATATTATTAATGATTTCATACGTTTTCACACTTTAAATGTTGAACAATATAACATCAATATAATTAATTTATTTTTAATATATTTTGCATTTTAAATACTGCACGATTAAATCTTCAATCAATGTTTTTACAATTCTCTCAATCAAGAAGTACTCCACAAAAAATCTACATACATACATACATACATACAGATGTATATAAATCTACGTACATCTACATATATACTAAAAAAATAATACAGTTCTATTGATTAAGGGTATATTAAATTCGGTGCAAAGTCGAATAAGAACATGTAGTTTAATGTTACAATTAAATTAATTACTTTTTAACTTTTTATAAAATTGTGTATATATGTTAATATTAAAACTATTCTGAAATTATTTTAATTAATTAAGGCTAATACATAATTTATAAAGTTATAATTAATCGTACAAAAAGATAAACTGACTAAAACAAGTAAGGCATTTTCTCTTTTAAATGAAAAATGACTTTATCGTGTAATTAAATTTTTTTAGCAAAATATCGGTGAAAGTGCAATTGTTAAGTGGAATTCCGTTTGTTTTGGTAATCTATATGCAATATGATTGTTTTTAACTTTAAAAAAGTTTGTGGTTCCAACGTCTTATTACTTATTAAAAATAATATAATGTATTTAACTATATTATATTATTATTAATCAAAGTAAAATTAAAAGCAAACAAAATAATGTTAGCTTTTGAAAATATATTGTTCTAGGTCTTAAAATGCTTTTCTATCAGTTTAGTAATTTTTTTGTTAGCTTAAATTTGAAATTGTTTTTTACTGTCAGA
Organism: Gymnosoma rotundatum; assembly: GCA_916610165.2. NCBI lineage: Eukaryota > Metazoa > Arthropoda > Insecta > Diptera > Tachinidae > Gymnosoma > Gymnosoma rotundatum. The sequence goes on along the minus strand of OU744337.1, from coordinate 152,481,587 downwards.
GAAACTAAAGAAAAATAAAAATTTTTTTACAAAAAATACAAAAAATACAAAATATGAAAACAAATAAAAAGTTCGTATCTCGACTCATTTAACTCATTTTTTAAATTCAATTTTAACCACCACCATAAATCAACTAAGCAGTTTGCTAATTTAGTGTTGAAAAACATTTAAATCCAAAGTTTCATTGCTTAACTTTATTCTTTATTTATACTTTTTTCCCATAATTGTGTTAGGAAACATCATAGGCATATACATCTACATATATATAAAATTGTGCCTTCAATTAATTTTATCTTGTAATCGGTTTTTTTCTTTTTTGCCAATAAAATTGCTTTTTGATTGCATTAAATAAATGAATAATGTAAGATTAGGTTAAGTATAAGATTAGCTAATTAAAAAAACAACTTGAGTTTAAACTAGAACCAAAAAACCCGCTATATGTATATAATACAAACATAATATGTTGCTCGTAGATTATGGTAAACTAAACCATGTTTGACGACACTACCTAGTAAAATAAATCTGCCTTGCTCTGCGCATTGAGCCAAAAGAGCAGCTCTTTTGCTCGTGCTCCTTTGACAGTATCTAACAGTGGTTCCTTTGAAAAATTTAAATAACTTTGTGTTTGGAAAAAAAGTACATGGAAAAATGAAAATAATTGCGAGTACGGACGGCAAAATAGTACATGTTACGATAGACCAAATATAATAACATTTTTTATTGTTATTATTATTGTTTTTTTAGTTAAAATTTAAGTCTACCATTGCAGTTTGTTTTTGATTATTGGTAAGTAGTGGATTTTCTTGTAAATTCAAGCGAGAGTCATATGAATGGCTCTTTAATAAAAATGTGCAATAAGTGGTGTTATAAAAAGTAAGGATTAAGGGTAATAATTTGCTTATTTTTAACATTATTTCAATTATACCTAGAGAAGGAATTTTTAATGTTTCCTTGTATCATAAAATAATTATTTTCACGTGGGTTTTTTGTTTGTCCGATTGTTTCTTGCTTTAAATTTGCATCTGTTATTTGTTGTTGTTGTTTTTCAATACAGTAGATGTGCTTTGCTTATAATTTAGGTATGGGATGTTAAGTAGTGCACTTGTCATTGTTTTATTACTATCTTCATTATAGCTTGCTTTATTTTTTCTTGTTAAACGGTAAATTTGGTTTGCTTATGTTTTAGGTAGGGTGTATTTGCTATTGTTTTATTACTTCGTAATTGATGGTAAAGCACGAAATTATTGGTACTAAATAAAGCAAATTTTCATTACCTTTTAAATGCAAATGAAAACAATTGTTTTATTAAATTAATTGGGTTGATTCCGCCATATATTGAACTGTTGTTATAATAACAACAGTACAATTGTTTTATTTAGTTAAAAAAATTATTTATACCTACAATAATTTATTTATTTTATATTGCGGTTCTGGTCGAGTATATTAAACATTTGCATTGATTTTACATGCATATGTATGTATGAGAAAAAGGTAGAGACGATCGAATTTTTTTGCATTAATGTTAACAAGAAAATTTAATTTTGTCAACAATACTTACCATTAATCAAAAACAAACTACAATGGGAGAGCACAAAAATACACAACACTATTCTTTCGTTCGTATACATACACACATACATATGTACATATATACATACATACATTTATGTATGCCTACAAACATATCTATATGCATATACATACATAAATAGACAATAATATAAAAAAATAAACATACATATGTTCCTCCAACCTTCATTTGTATATTAGCTACATTTAAAAGACGATAATCAATCTTCTAAACTGTCTCAAACACTTTCCCAAACACATAAATCAAATTATCAGCCCAATTATAAACAAAAATTCCGTGCGAGTTTTTTCACTTTTCCCCTTTTGATTGACTGCGGAAAGTGAAAAAATCCGGGGGAAAAAAGTAGGTATTCTAAATTATAAAATAAAAATTATATCAAAATTAACAAAAAAAAACTCCCTTCAAATTACTGTGATGCCACTTTTTCATTATTTTTCCCCACGGAATTCATAATTGGAGCAATCTTTTCTCGAGAAGTTTTAGTCTTTCTTCTAGAAAAATCGCCAGAAATTCGAAAATAAAGAGTCAAAATCGTTTTAAGTATTTGAAGCTAACGTCAAAAAACCGTCAGAGATTAATATATACGATTATATTATTAGTCTTTTGATTTGATTCGTTTGGTCCATAATGGTCCATTTAATATAATAATTTGTTTTTTTAGTTTTGAATTAAAACAGTTATTCTTAAGTTTTTTAATTAAATTTTGAATATATTTATATTTAATTATTTTCAAGAATTAATTATAAATAAAAGTTCATTGCATTTTATACTCTTCACCACAGGTGGATAGAGGTAGATATCCTAAGTTTGTCATTCCGTGTATAATTTCTACAATATCAATTTCTGACCCCATAAAGGTTATGTTTTGAGTTCTCATGCATAGCAAAGTCGATTGTGCGATGTCATTTGAAACAAATAGAGTTTGATAGAGAATTAAAAAATAAAAAAAAAACGTCTTGTGAAAAAATTAGCGCTCGCCCATATTTTCCGAGTTATAGGCTTTTGAACTTTTCATAGAAAAGTACGATTTTGCACCATATTTTTTAAGATATCAATATGAGTATCATTTTAAAGTGATTTTCAAGGAAATTAAAATTTTTTGAATATGTTAACCCGTTAAGAGCCGATGACATTTTTATGTAAAATTATATATAGTATTTAATTTCACTAAACTAGATTTCCATATATTGTAAAGGATACTTTTACTTGTTTGTGATTAAAGATACTTCACTAAACTATATTTATAATATAAATTTTATATACATTGTGATTAAAGATACTTCACTAAACTATATTTATAATATAAATTTTATATACATGGTGAAGGGTATATAAGATTCGGCATAGCCGAATATAGCACCTTAACTTGTTTTTTTTTTATTTTTTATTTTCAAAATACTACACTATAAATTTGTTCAGCTTTTAATGAAGAATTTGGTTTGTCTTTTATTAAGTTACGGAATACATTGAAATCAAAAACATATTCGTAAGAACTTCAGAATATCAGTTCTCTACCTACCTTTTTAAATGTCTCACATAGCAAGTACGTTTTTTTGTTTAAAATAAAAGATTAAATTATTAGACTTAAATTTTTTATAACTCAGTTTTCAAAATCTATTTTTTGTTTTTTACTTGAAAGCATAACTCAATATAAAATGAAACACAGTTTTTATTATAATCGTTTTAAACACCAGAATTTAATTTAACATTGAGAGTTTCTTTTTCTTTTTATAGACCCCAACGCAAAATTCTTCCTCTGTCAAAAATGTATTCCGATATTAAAATTGATTATTAGTTGAATTCTTTTTTGTTTGTTTTGCTTTAGTTCATGATTATATTTTAATTTCTTAGTTTATGTATTAAGAAAAAAAATTACAAAAACCTGCGGTTATTTTTTAAAGAAAATAAATAATTTTGAAAATAAGAATATAAGGGATAATTAGAAATTAATATAGAAAACTGAACTAAAGCGAAACTAATTAATTTACTCGTTATAATTTATTGTGTTATTTTCTATACAATTATTCTTAATAACTTTGATTTTATAAATTTGTCGCATATTATTAAACGAAGATTTTCACTTTTTTTATATTTAAAATTTTTTTAATTCGAACAACTACTATTAGTAACATCTAAGTTGTTCTGTTCTTCCTGAAGAAAATTTTAGAATATTGATAAACACTTGACTCTTTCTGTAGAATAAAAGAATGAATGCTACCAAGGACTCGTCAAGATAGAGAAGTTTTAAAACAAAAATCATCAAACGTCAATGTAAAATCGTCGCACCTCAAGTCAAGAACAACTTCTTTCTTTTTTTAGTATATTTGTCTGAAAATTAAAAAATCAATATTTAGCTCTTAATTAAAAAAATCAATAAAAAAATTATGTCTCTGCTGCGATTCGAACCAGGGCTCTTCAGTTTTAAAGTTGGCACAATAACCACTACACCTCCAATATAACAAACAAAATGTAACAAAAACGAAAAGCGACAAATCTTCATTTTAAACTCTACATTTCGGAAAAGCAGTCATATTAAAGCTATTTGGTTTCTTTTTTTACGTTTAAACATGATTGTGTTAATAATCACGCTTGTTATTCACTAGAATGAATATTTTAAATTCTTGCAAAACAGCAGACTTTAAAACGAATTTAAGCTGTCTATCTATAACGGTTTAAGTGTTTGGCAACATAAATTTGTAAATCCAAATTTTATACTCGTTTTTATTGCAGACTTAGCAAAATATCTCCGAGTAAATTTAAACCGTCTGTCTACAACTGTTCAACAGTATAATCATATAATCAAATTACATAATCTATAGATACAACCTTTAATTTCCAAATACAATTTTTTTACTTGCTGTTGTGGTAGACTTAGCCACCAGGTTCTTTTTAAATTTCAATTGCCTGTCTATAACGGTTTAACAGCATGGCCATATACATCAAATTATATCAACTATTGTAACACCCCTTAAATTTATAAACTAAAATATTTATACTTCTAACTATACTAAAAAATCTGTCTAATTTTAAAGTGTTTGCATATAACGGTTTAAAAGATACGGCCATATAGTCAAACTACATTAATTTTGCGAACACCCTTTAATTTGCAAATTCAAATTTTATCCTTGCTTTTGTAGTAGACTTAGCCATCAGATTCTTTGTAAGTATTAAGCGTCAGTCTGCAAATGTTCAAAAGTATGGCCATGTACATCAAACTAAATGAACTATTGGAGCATCCTCCAATTTATAATTTTGAATATTAATAATTGTTATTATAACGGTCATAGCAGTCGACATTCTGCCCAATTTGCAAGAATTTTTCTATTATGGCTCAAAAGATAGACCAATATAGGTCAATTTACATATATTATGGGAACACACTTTGGTTTCTATTTTGAAATTATAAACTTATTGATATAGCGGACATAGCAATACAGATCCCGTGTAAATTTCAGCTGTCTGTCTATAACGGTTCAAAAGTTTGACCACAAACATCAAATTACATTAAGTATTGGGACACCCTTTTATTTAAATGCTTATACTTGTTATTGTAACGTTTTTAGTAATCGACATTCTGTCGAATTTTCTAGCGTTTGTCTTTCAAAAGATAGGTTCATATAGGTCAATTTACGACATCTATGGGGACACACTTTAATTTTTAAATTTGTTTTTATTATACGCAGTTTTTTTAGTTTTAAAGTAGTACCTTTTACGGTTCATAATACATGTAAAAAACATTTAGGTATTATGGGGGCGCCCTTTAGTTTTTAAGGTTATGAACTGTTTCTAAAACGAGACCAATCTGTTAGCATCACCTTTCAAATAAAGGAAATGCTTTTAATACTGGTTTAGAAATGACTGAGATTCTTGTATTTTCTACTTAATTCTAAGTTTTTTTTCGTTTTGTTACAAAAAGGGAAAAATTTAAACTCTTTTTTAAGATTTAGTAATATTATATTTTCTTACTCTCATTATAATAATTTGATTTAACACATTTGTATTATAATATATATTTGTTAATCTAAAAAAGTTATAAATATGATTTTGTTGCCATCTGCTTTTACAATAATTAACAAACAAGCATTTTTTCTTCGGGTATAATATTGTGCTCAATAATTAATTTTAAGAACGAAGTAATTTATTTTCAAAGAGAAAATAAACACTTTGATACAATTTATCAAAAAAGTAATAAAATTTTTTAAAGTTTAACAAACCCACTTAATAAACTATATATTAAAACAAAGAAGCGGTTTATGTAAATGCGAACGAAAATGTCATTTTACACTTATTATATAAACCGAGAGAAATTTTCGTACGCATTTACGTAATAATATTGATTATGATTTATAACAATTTTATAAGATAATCTAATTGAAGCAATCTGTTGCGTTAAAAGAACTTTTTTATTATTTTTTATTTTATCTAGTAATTTATTATTATTATTATTATTATTTTTTTTTGTTAATTTAGATATTTTTTAAATAGACAAAAAAAAATATTTTTTTTTAATGATACACATACATATAATAAACGGAAAGATATTTACATAAAAAATATGAATATTGTTTTAGATTTTTCTTTGTTATATTCATGAATTTTTTAAACGAATTTTGTTAATAATAAAAAAATTAAAATTAATGAAATCAGTCCATAGTTTTAAATAACTAAATATAAAAAACAAAAAGTGTTAATAACTAACAATAAAAATAAAAGTTTTAATACAAAAAATTAAAAACAAAAATATTTAAAAATTTATGAACAACTTTTTATTATGTTTTTTGTCTTTAAATTTAGAACATGAGTGCTTTCGCTCTTTTGGTTGAGAAAAAACATATTGATTAAAGAGCTTAATAATGTTTATGCATTTTTATTCTAAAATAATACCCGATAAAAATTTTTACTTAAAAACATGCCATACTTTAGTAATTAATGCCCCTATTACGGTTTACAACTCAACTCTACCTTAGTTGAAATTTTGAAATTTGGTATTATCAATTACAACACAACCTGCAAAAAAAAATTAAGTTGAAATTTCATTATCAGCCCAATTATGAATATTCTCACGGAATTTCTTTCCCACGGAAAAAATTTTTCTTGAGAAAAGATTCCTCAAATTATAAATTCCGTAGGAATAAAATTATAAAAAAGTGGCAACATCGTAATTTGAAGGGAGTTTTTTTTGTTTATTTTCATATAATTTTTATTTTATAATTTGTAATACCTACTTTTTTCCCCCGAATTTTTTTCACTTTCCGCAGTCAAACAAAAGGGGAAAAAATTTATAATTGGAGAAAAGTGAAAAGTGAAAGAACTCGCACGAAATTTTTGTTTATAATTGGGCTGTATGTTTCAACTTTGCTGTGGCATTACCGTTTGAAACTATTTGTTAATACGGTTGACAAAAGTTTCAAAAAATTACAACTCATCGGTAGCAGTTGTAACAATTACAACCAAAAAAGTTGAGTTGTCTGTTAGATGACCAAACTGAGTTGAGTTGTAAACCGTAATAGGGGTATAAAAAAATCTATTAAGTTTCTTTTTAGTTGAATACTATTCTATTGCTTCAAGAGAACTGACAAAGTTAATACATTTTAATTCACTTTTTTTCAAAAGGTTGAAAACAAACAATAATACATTTTTATTTACAGCACTTTTAAATTGTTTAAAACACAAAATCTTTAAGCAGAAAACAAAAAATGTAACAAAAAATTAATAGTAATAAACTTTTTAGTTTATTTTCTTCTTTTATTAAGGTGTAATAAACTCAATTATGATTAAATTCAAATGCTTGAATGTCTGATTTACATGCACGATTTGAAAACTATTTGTTATGAGTATAAGACATGCGAAAAAGATTTAGTTTTTAAAGTATACAAAAAATAATTTACAGCTGGAAGATTGGAAATATTAATATAAAAGTTTTCGAGAACACTTGAAAAACTGGTTTATTCTTATTTCATTTGATTCTCTCTGAATGTTAAAGAGTTATTATGAATTTTGTATTTGTTATGTTCAGTGTTAAAATGAAATTTGGTACAAAAAATAGGGATTCTTTGATGAATAATATTTACTTGTTTTTCGTATTATTTTTATTAGTAATATTCATATTCAAAATAACTCAGTTGCAATGATAAATACAATCTGTGATTAATTTGTATTAACTATAATTTCATAAAATTTCATTTAATAACTCTGTGATCAAATTTTTTAACGAAACAAACAACTTAGTTATTTATTCTTTATGTTATAGAATATAAAGAAATCGTTGGAAGCAAAGAAATTCCTTAAATAATGTTTTAAACACGAAAAAAATACGTTAAGAAATAGAAGACATAGTGTTTCATATGGTCGGCGGGGAAGAGAAAGTTTTCCGTTAACAAGCCTTTTATGAGCTTTGTGTATTTAAAGAGGTCAACGTTTATTTCAACGTTTATATCTACAGAGCATTGCGTTTTAAACTCCTACAAATCCATAGACTTCTAAAACACGTATTTCGAAATCACCCGATGGACAGAGAGGCGGATTATTAAAGGTTTTGCAGCTGTCGGTTTTGCCGAAACGAATATTTTCATCCATCCAAATAGCTTGGCCCTCTCTGAAAAAAGACAAAACAACGTTTTTAATATTTAGTTTATAAAAAAAAAACATTTATATTAGAACTCACCCTCCTCCTATAGTGATCATCTTTGAATCGGCTGCCATAAAAAGCTCGGACGAATGGCCTAAGTCTTTGTCATTCTCAATACCCACCCAGGGATATTTAGCTCGTTCAGGATACAAAGAGAACAGAAAAGTTTCTCCTGTGCCGAAGTAGGCTTGTCTTTGTCCCTTGTCGTCTTTAATGTTACGCTCAAACCAACGCGATGAACAGTAGGCTCCAAACACCTAGAGAAAGAGTAAAAACGAAAAATAATGGAGTTTAATAAATTACAAGAAAAAAAATAATTTTAACTAGAACTATAAAAACTATTAATACTTGCTCACCTCGTTGTTACATGTTTTAATCATCATTAGAGTGGGTTCGTGCTGTTCTACTCTCACATAAAATGTGGTTAAAGAACAACCGTGTTCCTCGGTGGTATATAATAGTACAGGCTGATACATAGTAATTCGAACAGGAAGCCATGACCACAATGTAAAAAGCTTAACACGAAAATGAAAAAAGAAAAGTATTAGTTATTTTAAAAACAAAAATATAAATTTAAATCTATTATAATAAAAAATATAAAAATAACAATTGAAATCAAACATGCTATTTAATATTAACAAAAGTATATGCTATCAAAACTAACAACGTACATACATACATACATATCTATTTGATTTCCCTATGTATTTAAATAGGGAAAAATAAAATAATGAAGTGGAACATTATCTACTTCACAAATAAGCTTTTTAGATCCTTTGGAGTTGCTTAAATAAAATTATTTTTTTCCTAAAACATTGCCTACCAAAGTTTTAGAATATCATTACCCTGCCGGTCCCTTACACTACTTTCATATAAAGATTTGTTAAAATTAGAGCGAATTAACGAATAATAGCTAACTAATTATCTTTTTTGAAGTCTATATCACGGGCTCGTGATATAGACTTCACAATAACAAAGGTAATTGGTCATAAACAAACAAAAAATATGCAATCTGCATAACTTTTTATTAATTAATAGAGTTATAGATGGGATGGTTATCTTTTGTCCCAGAAAGTACACGCCATTTCCCTGTAAAATCGTGTATTAGTAAAAATTAAAATTTTCAAAGCATTGCTGATTTGCAATAATTTAAATTTAAAAGAACATTATGTATACTACGCATACATATTGCCGAATTTTCGCCAACAATATTATAAAAATTATGTGTATAAGTCACGTTTTGCCTTTCATAATAAGCTTTCATAAATAAGTTGGTCATTCCCCGATGTTGTTTTTTTTTAAGTTTAAATTATTTCATAATTTTGTGTGTGATTTTTTGATTTGACTTAAACATCAATCTCTGATTTATGTCAATTTTTTAAAGATAAATATTTCAATTGTAATTGAAGAGTTTTGTAGATAATCTTCATTCCCCTGTCAAAAATATGCACCAAAGAAAGAGGACTAGCAGGGGAATGGTAATTTTACGTAAATTACTGATATATATTTTTTTTTAGATTTTCATGATGTCAAGAAATAAAGTAAAAACCAATGAGCAGTTTTCGAGAGTCTGAAAAACTATTTACACCGTTGTTGTTTATACAAAAAATGAGAACGGTACTGCGAAAGTCGAGAGTTTTTGTACCATGTCCGAGTCACTTTTTCACTATGTTTTTGATATTTGAACTCACTCAAAACCAATATTATATCTATATAACTTTGACAACAAAAGCAACGAATAGTTATACATCTTTTAAATGATAGTCCAGCGACACAGTACCAAAACAAACCAATGTTTTATTGTTATACGATGAAAAAATTTACATGCCACTATATAATGAATCTGATCACGGAAATGGTGCTCTGGATGGTTTTGGAGAAACTGTTGAACGAACCGCATATCGTATTATTTCATAGAGTCCCGAATTGATAGATTTTAATGTTTTATTGCAAAAACAAAAGACAATAAAAGACAAATTGAAGCCATGTCAAAGAAAACTGAAAGCAAATATATTTTGCCATTTCCTGTTACTTAAAAAGTTCATCAAATTTGTGGTAATAAAAGTTTAAGTTGTTTCGGCTGTAAAGATTGTAATCACTTTGAATTATTTTTATATTTGGCACTTGTATACATACATAGGTTATCTTTTTTAATTTTAAAATTTTAACAAATAAATTAAAATAAATAATCAATTTTTAACGAAATATTTTGATTTTATTTATCGTCGTCATTTCCCTGCCCAATAAATCATTACCCTGGGGGAAGGAAGTGTTTAAAAAAATGTTTTATAATTATGTTAAATATTAAGAAATTAATCATTTTAAAGATTAAAATCTACAAAAAAAAAATAAAAATACAATGCCAAAAAGTATGTCGAAATTAGCCCGTAATATCAGAATCAACCATATAGAAAATAAATTATAATTTTAATTTTCTTTGACATCTTAATACCCTTCACCACAGGTGGAAAAGAATAATCTAAGTTTGTCACTTCTGCAATATCCATTTTCGACCCAATAAAGTATATATATTGTGAGTTCGAACTCGATTCTGCGATCTCTGTCTGTCCGTCGGTGTTCGTCTTGAAATCAACTTTGCCAAGACACCAGATGAGCTAGAGAAAATTTAAATACGCCAATCGATCAGACAGAGCTTTTAAAATTTTGCTATTAAAAATTAGCAAGATCGGTCCATATCGTTCGATATGCCATTATATTTTTTTAACTTTTCTTTGTATTTGTGCACGTGGTTGAGACAACAACCTTAAAAAATCTTACAATTTTTGACGCCTTTTTTGAAAAGAAAAACCTAATGGTAGGAAAGAATTTCTTATGCCGATTTATATGTATGTTCATGTTGTTATACATATGTATGTATGAGGGGTATATAAGATTCGGCAATGCCGAATGTAGGACTCATACTTATTATTTGATATTTTAATTGATTATTAAAATTAAAAATTAAAGAAAAAAAGAATGTTGTATACAACAGAAATTAAAAGTGATGCCTGCGTACTTTAAAACTATCTTTTATCGTTTTTATTGTTTTTTTAACTTCCACAGCATTTAAATTTCGGAAAAAATAAAACTTGCAAACACGTCAAAATAGAAAAATATGTTTAAAAACACGAGTTTTCATGGTAACAGGTGGTAAAATTAAAGAAAAATTTTCTTACTACAAATACCCATATTGGGAGATTTTTAAACATTTAAAAAAACTAGTATTTAATTGATAAGTTTGAGTTCAGAGTAATAAAAAAAAATCCAGTCGAACTAAAGTTTTAAGTTTGAGATTTACTTTAAGTAGTTTTCTATAATAAATAAAACTGTTTAAAACTTTCTTATACATTTTTGAATAAAGATGGTGTTAGTCGTGGAAAAGACGAAAAAGACGTATAATAATATATCGCACTTGATCAACAAGAGGGCATTAACTTAAAATTTTGAAGTTTTTAGTAGAGGTGAATAACTGTTTGTGGTTACACTTTGAGAGATTTTTTTTGAATCCAACATCCTTCCGAAATATATTTACATTGTTTTTCCTTTAAATTTTGGCAATTATTGCAAAAAATCTATTTTTTGTTAGTTAATACCATTTTTTGAAATTTCTTGATGTTTTTCGTGTTATTTTGAGCTGTGACGCTTAGTTAAAACTTCAAATCTTGGAATATACTTGGAGATACACTTTGTGAAATTTGTACTGTCTTCAAAAAATATATGAAGACTTCCATTAGCTTGTAGCTTTTTCAATTTTTTTACGATGTGACCAAACTGTAAACAATAACAGCAAAATTTTTTAAATCTCTCCTTAAATGACAGATTCTGAAGTAAGGAACATTAAATAAAAACAGACAAAGTAAAAGGTCTTATTAGTAAATGCATCACTGGTCGACATCTTAAGTTCTGTGCAAACATTGGCATCACTACAGCTGAAGAATAATCAAAATACAAATTTGCAATATATGTGATGCAATAAATTAGCAAACAGTTAATTTATATAAATAATTTATATATAGTTAATTAATATATATTTGATCTCCGAATATAATAAAAAAAATGTAATCGGAATATTGTTTAAAATAAAATCAAACATTTCAACGCCTTTAAATCAGTCTTTTGTGTTTCAACTTGGAAACTATCAAGAAAAATTTTTCTGTTAACTAAACAGTTGCTATCATACCTATCTTTACACGTAAAATATAAAAAGTAACATGGGAAGAAATCTGGATGTAATTAATGTAATCATTGGATAGTGACTTCCTTTGAAGTACGATAGTTTCAGATTTATAAGGATTCTTTAAAAGATTTAATTTTTTCTTAAGCAGAACATTTTGAGATCTGAAAACGAAGCCAATTGTAAACGTTTTAATATTGGGGAAAATAGAAAAAAAATTAAATATATAATTCATATTTTGGGTAAATACAGTTCAACGTTATAAATTTATTCTTTAGTAGAGATGCTGATTAGTATACATACTCGATTAAATAAACTTACTACTTTCTTTGAAACTACAGACGTTTGACGTGTGGCAAATTATAATTATTCATTGAAAAACCGCAAGTTGAATATTTTTTATTATTATTAACTACAATTAAAATTTAAAGTTTGGAATCAAATTTCGCAACAATATTTTATTCTAAAATAAATAGACAGTTGGTATATAAAATATAACAAGTAATATACCTATTATATTTACTATTTTAATTTTTCAATTTAAAATTAGTTTCAATTGCAATTCAAGAAGATACTAAATAACTAATTAAGTAGGGTAATATCGGAAATATAAAAACTAAAAAAGCTAAACAGTATTATTAACTTTATATTGATGTCTATTATCATAATATAATTTTAGAAGAAAAAACCTTAGACTTAGACTAAACTTAGACTTAGCTTTTTTTATAAGTCTTACTACACGTCCGTTATTAAAAATTACCAATAGTTACAGTAAGGATTTTGTGAGGCAAATTATTCATATTCGCCCACACGTTTAACTAAAGACACAATCAACTGATTCTAAGCTAATCGAGTTATTTAAGACACATATCAAACTCAAAGCCGCTTATATAGTCAACAAAATCTTAACTTTAACTTTTTCTAACTTATAATGACGGGCCTAAGAATGATTCGAAAAAATTATTCTGTATTATAGTAATAAAATGTAATTTCTTCAATTCTCTGCATTTTAAAATAATAATTTTATCCAAACTTTGCCATTTGAAATAAACATCTCACTATGTTTCACATTTTCTATTTTTTAAGACAAAAATATGCTGTTAATTTTGAAGAAAATAAATGTAAAAAGTACATTAAGGTATTCAGTAAATAGCTACTACAACATCCAATATTTACACTTACATCCTCGTTTTGACATACGGTAGACTTTAAATTATGTATGGGATAAACACCCATAGCAATGGCTCTATGGCCAGGGGATTTTTCACCCTAAATTTACACAAAAATAAAAATGTTTAACCAGAACAAAATAAAAGTAAGAAAAATAGTTGATTTACAAAGAAAAGAAAAAGAGATGATGATAAAGAAATAATTTTTTTTTTTATTTTATAGTATAAAAAATACAGCAGCACACATTTAGCATCCAAGCACGTTCAGTGGTTTTTTTTTTAATAACAATTTTAACGTTTTGTTAAAAGGCAGCATTGATTAAATTAAAAAAAAGAAAATAAGTTTACAAATTAATTCAAATTTCCTGTTCTATTTTTGAAAAACAATCAAAAAAAAATTTTTGTTCGAGAAAATATAAACAATCTCGAATTTTATGATTTTGTTTTGTTTAAATTGTAAAGAGTTGTAAACAAAATGCCACTATGAACGCATTATTAAAAACAAAATAAAAAAACAAAATAATAAGTTTGTTAGTAAAACGTAACTACAACAGAGAACAAAGCAAAAACTCAAAAGGTAAGGAAAAGAATATTTAAAACAAACATAAATTAAAAAACAAGCCATATTCATTACCAAGTTCCGACAAGTTTCGGTGTGATGTGCCTTCTATATTAGAATTTATTGTGTTTATCAAATAATTGGGTACGATATGATGTATATAGTTTTGTCAAATCATTAAAAAGTTTTAATAATAATTAAAGTGATTAAAAAAGAAAAACAGAAAAAAAAGTATTAAAATAATGCTTTCGTTAACGAATAATGTAAATGCTAGAAACTTGATTATTACTGTAAAATATAAAAAGAAATAATTGAAATTATAAATTATAAAGCTAAACTACTAATTAGCTAAAAGAAAAAAATGGAAATTCCGTTAATGTTTTAAGGAAATACACATGACGTGTATATAATCGAGATTGTTTTTAAAAGGAAACTAAATTTAAAAAAATAGTAATACAAGGGGAAAACCAACAGCACGGCCAACCCTATCGTGAATATTTTTTGGACTAAATTTTTTTTTTCTTAAAGTGTAAAGTTTCTCTCGCGAACAAATTCATCAAAAATATTCTCCTAAACATAAATGATGTTTCCCTCGAAATTTTCTTTTATATCTTCCAACTTGAATATAAGTTTTTGTAATACATCATTAACATTACTGAAGTACAGAATGGCATTATGCTCAATAAGATATACAACAACCTACTCACGTACTCATGCATTTTGGAAAACCTTGCTCGGGCGCTAAGCGTGTGATTGGCGGAATAACGAATTATTTTTTTTTTTCAGATGATAGAAAAAATTGAGAAAGAAATTTATTGTTTGGATTCTAATAATTTTATTTACGAGATTTAAACTTACAATTTTTTATTTATTCTTTGTAATTAGGTAACTTAATTTATTCTGAGCAGCTAATCAATGAAGAAAAAAAATTGCTAAAAAGTTCATATCGTAGGAAAATAAATTTCACTTCTTATTCACGATAGGAGTGTATTATGTATAAATTTTATTTACTGCATATTAAAATGAATTATTTTATTATAATGTAAATAAATTATTTAAGTATATTAAACAAAAGATAACTGACTGACATCCAAATTTAAATCAAAAATCGAGCTTGTAGCTTCTCATATTAAAATGTGTTTAAATATTTAATTTCACAAAAATTTTGAAAAACACCCAAAAAATTTTTTATACTTCTGTTCTGTTGGTTGATTGGTTTTTAATAAAAAATTCTTAGGCTAAGCGCTGACTGACTAACCATTTTTACTTCGTGCATTTTTTTATTGGAGAAATTCCGTTTTAGTACACGTATGAATTGAGTGTAGGTTGCTTTGTTCTTTAGAAATAAAGAAAATAAAAAAATTTAATCTATGTTGAGTGTACCCAAGGTAGTGTTGTCCGCCCAGCTGGTTTGTAGTTGTAAATGTCAAAAGTTTTTGTATTTTCCTTTGTTTGTTTACGAATTTCAAAAAACACTAACAACAAGCGTTTGCGAATCAAAGCAAGCATGTGTATTGATAGCAATTATCTTTTATTTCTCTTTGTGTTTTTGACGTTTCCAACGCACAAAACAACAATAAAAAGGCATGTTGAAATGTAGAGTACAGTTTTTGATAGTGTGTGCAAATAATTCGCTGTGATCCAGTTGTTATAATATATGTACATACATATATATAATGTTTTTTGTAGAGATATGTTTCAAAGAAACTGAGCTTATCTAATCATTTATAAATTTATAGTTCACATAAAAGACAATCTTAAAATCATATAGAATCCAAAGTGCACGTCAAGTAAAAATTAATATAAATTTTTCTGATGAAAACTTGTTGTTTAACTTATATCAATAAAATAATTTATGATTAAGGACTAAAAACTTTAATATGTTTCAAAATAACATTATGAAGAATTTAATTTTCTTCTAAAATGTTGTGTCATTCTGTTGGGTAGTATCTAACTTTTACTGCTCTTTTTACACTAAATCACAATTAACAACGAACTTAAACCTAACTGAAAAATAAATTTGCACAAACTTCAAAAATAGAATTTCATTAATTTCTTTCGGAGTTGAAACAAATTTAGCAATGAAAATTGGGACAAAAAGTTGCGTGACAAAAAATCTGTGTGAATTCTCTAATTTCAAACGGCATAAAAAGAAAATGCCTATGTTTACATAAAAACAGTTGAGCAATAAAAAATTGGTAGTCAGCGCTTAGTCCTAGTCTCCAAAATAAATAAAAATAAAAAACCTGCACGCTCAAATAAGATTAAATAGAAAAGATTTAGACTTTATAGCACTTACCTCTCTAATGGTTAGTGTATGTGACATCATTTGTATATTGACTTGTGATTGACTTGTTGGTAAATTATCGCTGGAACGCGATTTAACTAACTGTTTGTTACCGCTATTCAAAACAGAACGGCTTTTTAGGAGCATTTCAGTCTTTAAAAATATTCTAGAAATATATGTGGAACTGTGAAGTCCGAAAACAAAAGTTATTGATTATGTTTAAAGGAAATTAAAAAAATAATATAATAATACCTAAGTCCCCTAATACTAAAAGCGGCATGTAGTAATTTGGCCGGGGATACTGGTATTTTCTTGCAAAATTTAATCAAAGCACTGCCAATGTCATTTTTAATATTATCTGGACTCCAATCATTATTTGATTGACATTCCTTGTGAAAGAGATTTAAAATTACTAAAGCAATGCGATATAAAACTTTAATCCCTTCATGAAAGAAACAATCCATAATGCGTACTAAATGCTGGAATGGTAGACCAGCTAAAATCCACCAACACCAATCCATGAAAACCCTTTCCAACTTAACGCCGGGACAGATTCGTTGAAAATATGAAACGGCATTCTTCTGCAAAAATGTTTTTTTAAACTTTAAGAAATGTTTCATGTTATATAACTTGATAATATACATATCTACATACTGTATGTTTTTTGGCAATTTGCATAACGGTTTTCCATGTTACTTCGTGCAATAGTTTTGTTTGGTTTATAAACACTTTATCTTTGCTACCCACTAAAGCCGCCAGACAATGATAAGCTTCCTCTTCTGTAATACAAAACATAAAAAAATAGAAAAACGTATGAAAAAAATTTCAACACGATGATACTCATGAGTATTTAAATTTATACTCAATACTAATATTCTGAGATGAAAATGTGCGTGCTCTCGCCAATCAATAAAATTAGTTAAAGTAGGATTTTTTTAATACTTCTGTTTGACCTTTTTCTTCGAAAGATTGAGCTTGGATAGAATTTAGTATTTTAATTATTTTTAAAATACCGTTATTAAAGACAACTTTGAGTATTATTTTAATTAAACTTCAAAATAAAAATATTGACAATATTCCGTAATATAATAGGTATGTTCATTTACTAAAAATTTGTTACTAGAAAGCGTTCATTAACCCAAAAAATTTGCAACGAGAGAGCGCCTAAAGAGCGTAAAAAATTGAGAGACAGACAAATTCTTGCAAGTTTTTACAAGTAAAATTTTTACTTGCAATAATTATTCAAACAGCTGTTTTGCGTTTGTGTTTACAAAAAAATATTTCAAAATTAAGTTGAAAATGAATATATTTTGGAAAATTTAAGAAATTGTAAGTAAATGTAAACTTTTAAAACGATAAAAAGTATTAAAAAGATAAATTTATTTTTGTGTATTTTAGGAACAACAAAAGCAAAATAAGATGTATAATGAAATTGAATTGAATTGAAATTTTTTCTTTAATTTTCACAGACCGGCTGTTAATCTTAGTGTTGTAAATATTATGAGTAGGTAGTTACTCTTTAATTTACACTAAGAAGGCAAATAATTCAATTAGTTCAAATATATATTTGCAAATAAATTTAAATTAACACATAATTTATTAAATTCCACTGCTTCCGATATTTTATTTTAGATAAAGCTTTTTATTACAATGAAAATGAAAATTGCTTAAATTTGTTTTCTTTAAAAAATATATTTAACCCGTTTTTCGCCGGCTGTTTATTATTATATTTTGGAAACGATTGCAAAAGCGGAGCTTTAACGTTAGACAATAACGAACAAAAATTCTCCTTTTCAACTCACATTTGTTTGCGTCTTAATGTAGTTTCTTATTAGTGTTTATTTACATAAATAGTTCTTCATAAAATCACATTACAAAATACTTAATATTATATAATTATAATAATAATAACACAAAAGGTGTCAAAATAATAATATCAACTAACGCATGTTTATTCTTTCACGCATTAAAAACACCATTTTATGAAAATCGCTTGGAAAATAAATCACAAAGTTGGAAATAAACATTTCTGCGACCTTATTCTGTCGTTATTTCCGATATTTGAAATAAAAATTCTATGTGTAGGCAGGCTGTTATAACGTATAAACTAATTAAAAATAGATATTTTATTCAAAAGTAGTTAATCACCTTTATCGTATATAGCGTATTTCGACTACATCAGGTACTAGATTAAATAAAATTGCAAAACTTTTCATTATTTTATAACAAGCCGTACTCGAAAAATGCCAGTCACGACAATGCTGAATATAAATGACCATAATCACATCATTTTTATAATATATATATATATATATATATATATATATATATATATATATATATATATATATATATATATATATATATATATATATATATATATATATATATATATATATATATATATATATATATATATATATATATGTATGTATAATTTTTCCAAAAAATATAGGGGTAGTTATTGAGTACTCATATGTACCTATACATTACAACACTATTTTAACTTGCAAATTTTAGCTAGTAAAGTGTTCATTTACTATTTCACATTTTTGAGAGCAATTTTGGAAAATTTCTTGTTACTCTCTCGTTGCAAATTTTTACTAGTAAAGTAAATGAACACACCTAATGTAAGAAAATTAAAAGAAAAGTCTCTTCTAAATCGAGGTATTGATATGGTACCAAATTTTTAAGCGGAATAACTAAAGTTGCTAATAATGTTCGCAAGTTTGAACAGAGTACTTCGTTTTCCACATAAAATGCAGATCATTTCACATTTGGGAAAAGTTGTAGATAGAAATATTTCGCTGTTTCTAAACATGACGCAAAAAATATTTCGATATTTCTCACTAATAGAATAGAGTAAAACTATAGTAACCTTATTTTTTGTTTATTTCAAACTAATCTTTTGTGTGGGATTTTGATAGCATTTGCAAGTAACCTTTGTTGTTCAAATTGAATTAATATGTTAACCCTCTAGTACCCAAGACCGCCTGTAGACGGGCTAAATTCGTTACTCCCTTATTCGCTTTCCAAATACCGTTATTTTTTTTTTTTTTTGCATTTTGTCTAATTCGGAGAAGTCCAAAAATTGCTTTTAATATATTATTATATATTTTGAACTCATATTTTTAACTTATGGTGGCATCTTGGGTAGCTAACACGATCGTTTAAATTTAGAAAGTTGTGAAATGCGGACGAAAAATTTGGGTACTAGAGGGTTAAGAGAGGTTCTTACCTAAAATAATAAAACAAGTTCTTTTTCAGTGATTTCAAAATTATATGTGTTACGTGGAGCCCTCAAATCAAAAAAATAAAAAAACTGCATTTTTATTGACATGAAAGAATTTAGGCCTTAATTTACTAAAAATACACCAAAGGAAACAAAATCAATCGGCAAAAAAATATATATACAACAAAACACTAACTGTTTCAAAGAGCGATTCCTGATTTTAGTTTTATCGGTATCGCCGATATTTTTTTGAGTGTCGTATCAGATAAAAGCCGTATCGACACATCCCAAAAAATTACTCTCATTGCCAAAGGAAGTATCACGGAAAATTTCAAGGCTTTAAATTAAAAAAGAGTCAAGTCAAGTAGAATCAATGGGATTGGGTTTCTTCGCGTTTTATTAAATAGACGTACGTGGCAGATTTGCTTCTAAACATACGTTTTTTTTTTTACTTTCCTAGTTTTACAAGATCAAAAAATAGTCACCTGGGCTTGTTATTAATTCGCCTTGAATACTTGTTTGTAACTTATCTAAGATTGTTAAAATCAAAATAAAGCGTCTTACTCGCTTTCTTGAAAAAACTACCAAATAGTTTGCTTCTGTTTGAGCTTACATAAAAAATGATAACAGAATAATCGTCTGATAATTGTTTTTCTATATGCAGATGGCGCCTTTGTAACCGCTTACATTAAAAATGTAACAGATAATTCGCACTATAGACTTTAATAATTACATGGTTAATCGTTTTAATATTCTTAAATGCTCATAATCGTTTGCGAACGAAGTTTAACCAATATTTTCCTATTCAAACTTTTACAAATACTACGGTGTAAAATTAGAATTCAGCTTCAAAAACGCTAAACTGGTAATACTGGCACGAAATCTTTAAAGTCTATAATACAAACTATTAAAGTAAAGTGATTCAAGCATAATTTGTTGCAAAATTGTTCGCGGTAAATAAAATATCGATCGACACGATATCGATATAAATAGATAATTTTTATACCTTTACTACAAGGCATTGGAGTTATTTAAAAGCTATATTTAAAGATCTGCTTTTTAGATATTTTTAGAGGAAAACTGTGATGCCTCTAGAAGAAAAAAAGTCACATTCACGTTATAAAACTTAGAAGACAATTAAAATATGACATTATGTAACAGTCATTCTAAACTTTATTACACATTAAGACCTCCCACCTGGTAACTGAAGTAAAATCCTGTCTTCAAATATTATTTAAGTGGGGTAGGTCTGTGAATTTCTTTATAGTTTATAATAAGGTTATGTTGGTATGCGGAGTTGCAGAAAAAATATCTTAAAAAATGAGTCAAAATAGAAGAACCTATCAATACAAATATCAAGGTGAAAAAATTTCTAAGAAAAAAAAAAAATAAAACTTTAATGACAGAGCAAAAATATACAATAGGGTAATTATTAATTAATTAATTAAAATATTGTGTTTATAGTTAAAGGATAATGTACTTATTGTCTATTTTACACATAATATCGACACAACATTTCCTTACTTAAATGTCTCTTAACATCATTCGATTTTATATACTAATTTTTATTACTATTACAGAGATAATAAGCACTATAGACAAAGCACAGTTGAATTTGTCTGGAGAAAAAAGCACTAATTAAACCCTAGTAATCTCACTTAATTTTTCAATTTTTTTTTTCTCAATAAATAATAAACAATTTAATCAATTTTAAATAACAACGTAAATATTGACTCGTTATGTTTGCTTATAAAACAAAATAAATATTTAAATTGCAATTAACTTATACTCTTTCGTTCACACAATTATGACAATTAAACTTATAATAAATGTTATCAGACTTAAAGTGATTTATATGTTTTATAATACCCTTAATTTACTAATAAGAAAAACAAAAACATTTAAAATCAACACAAAAAGTTGTGTGCTTTACGTAAATGGTTTTGAACATAAAAAATAATGCATGGCGCTCTAGAAACCCAGTATTTAATTAAAACTAAGCTTAAATTATATTCGTTTACGAAAATTTACAAAATTTTTTTTAAATAAATATATGCATATTACAAATGAAAGTCTAGTTATTGTTTTCTTTGTGAATCTGAGCAGTAACAAACTGAAACTATTCAAATGAACTTGAATTTTCCGGTAAGTATGACTCATTAACTCGCATTTTTTAAGTCAGAAAACTCAGCCCGTCGCTAATAAAGATTAAACTATTTATTGAGGTCTTCGGACATGATCGTTTTATTGCCTTTTGTAATGCGGAATGTTTCGCAAACGTGGACGGAACTTTATTATATAGAGGAATTAAAGTTCGTAACAAGATCTCCGTAGGTGAATTTTCAACAACTTTATACAAAAACACAGCAAACATTCAGTAACTATTTTCCATTGGTTCCCATTGGGAAAAAAGTTATAATTGTGTGAGGAAGGAATCGATATTTGAATATGTCAACTAAATTTTCGGTATGCTCTACCTAACCAATGGAAAAATACCTATATCTGCAGAATTTTTTGTATGAAGAAGATGTCATGAAAAATCATTTGGAGATCTTTCAGACAAAGCTTTAAGAGTATTACCGATTTTATATTGAGCACAATACCGCTTTAAAAGTGATAGAGTATTGACCAACGGAAAACGATTCTGAGCCACTGTGCACCGCATATTTTTTTTAATAATAAGCTACGTTAACACAGTGTTCGGTAGCTGTTTCTTTGTACATTTTCTAATACATTTTATTGTAAAATTACAAAAATATAAATTTAACAAGCAACCATTTGTTTTTTTAAGTTCGTAAGTAAATATTTCACTCGAAAAGATATAGTGTCGAAAGAGCGGCTTTTTGAAATCAGCATGATCGGTCCATGTCCTTCGATGCAGCAGCCAAACACCACGCCTACCTCTAATTTGTTCATATCATTTGGAACAATAAAGTAACTCCAATCAAAAAAATAAATAAATACGGCGATAGAGAATTAAAAAATAAGAAAAAAACATCAAGTGAAAAAATTGGCGCTTGTCAATTATTATCATTTAAAACCTTTTGATGAGATATTTAAGGAAATACTAAAATATTTTTAAAAATACTTAACCATAAGAGCCGATGTTTTTTATCTTAAATTATATATATGCAGTACCATATATATATATATATATATATATATTTTTTTTTTTTGGAGTTACTTCACTAAACTAGATTTACATAGATGGTGAGGGGTATATAAGATTCGGCATAGCCGAATATACCACTCTTACTTGTTTTCACTTACTTTGTTTTTTTCTGTTTCGCTTAACGGGTCAAATTCATAATCATAACCCAATTTAAAAGTATGCTTTTTAAAACGTATTATAGCATTAGCTTGTGGTTAATCGAAGATGACTGTTTCGGTTAAAGCTTGTGCAACATTCCATCGATCATTGTGAAACACATTTTAAAATGTTTTGTTAAGGACAAGGGAACGAAACATAATTTTCTTGTGCTGTTTTTGATCATAAAGCGAAAGCTTCTTCTGGAGAAAAATCTTATTTTCAGTTGGAATAGGAAGAACTTTAAAATTTCTTCAATGAAATTCTCAAGCTTGCGTTTTCAAGATCGTTCACTCCATCTAACAATTAGTTTTGCTAATCGACCCTTTCACTTTCTTTGAGGGTTGTAGATAAAATGTCTTGGTATCATGGTTAATAAAAATTTGGAGTTTGATCTGCACTGTGACTACATTTGTTAAAAGATTTCTTGAAAATAATACAAAACAATATAGGTGGAAACATATCTAACACTTTAATAAAACCTCACTTTGAATATTGATCAACTTCAAATCTTCAAATAAAACATCTTCAAAAACTGCAGTTTACTCAAAAATAATAGGGAAAGTTAGAGAGGAGGCGTATTACAGGCCTTGCAATGGCTGACAGTAAATATAAGACTGGTTATGAACGTTTCAATGTTTAAATTTAAAATAAACAATGGTATAGTGACAAAATACTTCGAAAGACAAATAACGTGCGTAACGAAAGTGCAACCCTTAGCTTTTTTGAACTACTTCTTCTTATTCTTTTCGTAGATCCTTGTTCCACAAAATATTAGCTGCAAAAACTCAATGAACACCGTAACATCTTTTAAAACTTCAATTTACTTTCAATTTTTGAAAAAGTTATTTTTACTTGATAATTTAAATTTACTACTTCACAAACTTTTTAAGAGTTAATGTAAAGTGAAGTTGATTTATTTTTAAAAATTTTTAACTATAATATTAAAAAAATAATGCTGTCAACATGGTAGCAGATCAGAATATAAATGTGAAGTTTCTGTATTGCAAGCGAGCGACTCTTCTTTAAAATTTGTATAGGAATCACTCAAAAAATTTAGTGCTTTTCATACAAATTTTCTTGACGAGTCGCTCGCGTGTAATGCAGAAACAGTACATAAGTAAGATCAAAGAAAATAATTATTGAAAAGAATATAGATATATTTGCATGTGCACATTACTTCTTTGTACTTATTTTTTCAACGACAACCCTTATGTAAAAAAATAAAAATAGAAACTCAATGGTTACTATGTGTTTGTATAAAAGATTTTTTTCATTTTCATTTCATTTTATTTTTTCCCAAATATTCATATAAACAATTTTAACGGTTAAATTAAAAATAAGTAGTCACAAAACAAATTTCTTACATGCTAAAGCATTTTCCAAGAACTTCCTTAATTAAAACTAAAAGTACGTATTTTTTTAGTACATCTCTTAAACATTAAACAAAAAATTAACAAAATTCCAAAAAAAAGGGATAAAAAAGGAGGGGCTTAAGATTCTACTTAAAATTAAAGATACTTAAAAACTAAAACTTAAAAACTAACACAAAATTAACAAAATAATAATAATAATAAAAAAAAAAAAATAATAATAATAATAAAAAATAATAATAATAATAAAAAATAATAATAATAATAATGGAAATAAAAACAAAACAAATTCATTTTATATAAATTTAAATAAAATAAGAATAACAATTACACAAAAAACAATAAAAAGAATTCATATTAACATAAAAAATATGAATTCACAATTATATAAAAAAATAAATAAATACAAAATAAATTATTGAACAATGTTATATACGGTGTTCCCAATATCCAATGAACGCAGCCTCCTGTGGTAAAACAAGAGGTCTGCATTCTCATAGAGAAGGCCAGCTCTCCTAAGAGTCAACAAGTCCACAGGTGAGAAATATCTCGAAACCCGAACGGCCTCCAAACTCCCCTCTCTAGAGAAGCACTCCCTAATCAGGGAGTTCTCTGAGTTCTATTCCACCATGTAGGCATCTATGCGCGCAAAATCAATTGCGTCGTAAATTGACCTACATGATGGCCTGCGAATCTCTCCATTTGGTCCTAAGTAGGGCCTCAAGCCGAGGCAAGCAACCAAAATCATTCTCTCCCATCGCCTAAGAATCTCCATCTGGTGAGAAGAAATACCAAACCAAGCTGGAAAGGCATAGGCGATGACAGGGCGAATAACCTGGCGATATACCAGAAGACGCACTCTCCTATCAAGACCTCCCCTACGCTTCAAAATACCTTGATATGAGGAGTAGATACGCTTGGCCCTTTCGAGAATATCGTCAATGTGCCGATAGCTCTCGAAATTCTCGTGGAATGTGACACCTAGGTATTGTAGCCTGTCCGAAGTCCCAATCAGTTCTCGTCCGATAGTCAAACTTGGTATGTATTGTCTACAATTTTGGTAAATATATTTCCGTCTTCCCTTAAACATTACGGCCACGGTCTTCGCAACGTTCAAGGTAAGACCCCATTTTGTAAAATAGTCCGTCAGTATCGTCAGGTATCGGTTCAGTCTTTCATTAGTATTCCTTGCTCTTGCACCTGATGAGGCAATCAGAATATCATCGGCGTACATAAGTAAAAGATCCTCCCGTGGCGATTGTGGTATGTCAGAGATAAAGATATTGTATAGCACAGGGCCCAACAACGAGCCCTGTGGCACTCCAGCAGAAATCAAGCCCTCGTCGGACATTACGTTACCAACACGTACTTTGAAAGATCGATCCCTTAGGAAATTGTCCACTATACGGCAAATGCCGACACCAAATCCCATGCTTATCATTTTGAATACAAGGCCATCATGCCAAGCCGTATCAAAAGCCTTGGCAAAGTCCAGACTAACAGTTATTGTTGGACACCTTCTATTCAGACCCCTGGCAACAAAGTCCGTCAGTACTGTCAGTGCGTGCGTTGTCGAAAGTCCGCTTCTAAATCCAAATTGAAAATCTTTCAATATGTCCTTGTCAATTATCACGTTATTTATCTTTGCCAGGAGAAAGAACTCAAACAGCTTTCCGAAGGCAGACAGCAGGGAAATGGGCCTATAGCTTCCACACGCGACAGGATCCGATCTGGGTTTCAGAATAGGAACGACGAGGGCCGATCTCCACGCTTTCGGAAAA
Organism: Gymnosoma rotundatum; assembly: GCA_916610165.2. Taxonomy (NCBI): domain Eukaryota; kingdom Metazoa; phylum Arthropoda; class Insecta; order Diptera; family Tachinidae; genus Gymnosoma; species Gymnosoma rotundatum. The sequence continues at coordinate 152,455,486 of OU744337.1, read as the reverse complement.
TAACCAATGTTATAGCAATGGTTAAAAACTATAGCTAGAAATCTCCATGCCACAACATTGCACAATATCAGATATCCCGTCCACACCACAGGACCTTTTATTTGATCTACGCCTCAACGCATTGCCTACAGATGCAGAGTCAATGAAACCTAACCTGTCTACGTTAGCATTTAAATCAATTAGTCCTCCGTCTGCTGTATGAGTCCTGCAGAAAACTGTTAAAGGTGTCGTCCTGTCCAAAGACGAGACAACCGACCGCACATTCGTACTGAATGAATCTGAATTGGCACTTTGAACTGAATGGCTAACCTGAAAGAATCGACTTGCCAACAGATTAGCGATTCCAGTATTGTTAGAAACAATCGTACCATCAGCATCCACCAAGTTTCGAATTACGGGTCGATTGCAGAGGCCCGCCGCCGATTTTATGTTTCTAAAAGTCCTGTCGTTAAGTCGAATTTTTTGCAGAAAGTTAGTCCAATGGTCACGTTCAAAAGTAGCTATGGCTCCTTGTATAATTCTGTCCAAATTTCGAATGTCTGCTTTTAAAATATTCCGTCTACCTGGATCTTCGCATCTATGCAATATTCGTCTTAATCGTTTCTTCTCGTCAATGAAATGAAGAATGTGTCGCGGCAGCTTCCTTAACCCTCTACCTCCTGCGGAGACTTTCGGTATGGAATGCTCCATAGCATCTTGGAAGGCCCTCTGCATCGCTACAACACATTCATCAATTTCCGTCTCTGTCACGTTTCTGTCCAAAGCCTTGTGGTCCGATTCATAGTCCAATTTCCTAAGGTGGTGCGTACTTGTCGTAGTGATGTCCACAGATGTCAGGAAAAAGTCAATGAAGGAAGAGGAAACGTTATTAATTCTTGTCGGTCCGTCAGTTTGTCGTATTTCTATGTCAGGACTCGAGAATAAAAATTCCCGGAGGTTGCGCCCACTTGTGTTTATAAGCGGATCTCCCCAGTAGGGATGCTTTGCATTAAGGTCTGCACCAATTACCAAACTACAATTACGTACCAATGGCTGTATTTCATCAAAGCATTCCGCAGTGAAAGTGTCACTGGGTTTAAGGTACATAGAAATGGCAGTCAAATCCACACTATTCAGCCTATGAATACGGACAGCCGTATTCTCAACCGAACCAGTGCGTAGTACGATTTCCTCGCAATGCAAATCATCCCTAACGAGGACAGCCGTCCCTCCTCCTCTTCCATCCTGCCGGTCACGCCTAAGAACTATATATCCAGTCATGTCAAACTTATGTCGAGCACTTAGACGGTGCTCAGCCATAAGTAGAACGTCCGGTTTTTGTCGTGTCAGGAATAAACTCAAATAGTGCCTCTTGTGTCTTGAGACAATTGAGTTGACATTAATAAAAATAATTTTGAATGAGATATCCATCGTGTCTTAGTGTCAGAAGCATACCAAGCAATGCACGGGATCTGTCCTCGTCATTGTCCAAGTCACGGTACTTAACTGCAAAACCACCAATTTTGCTGAGGCAGTTCAAAAGTCCACCGCCAAAAAAGCGTTTACAGTCTTTGTCAATCAAGTCATATTGTGCCATAGCGACTTCCAAAGAAATTTCTGATTTTCCGGAATGCGTTTGTCTGGTCGTATTGGTCCTGGGTACTGACGCAGATACTTCACGCGCTGCCCCAGCTGCAGCGGCATAAGAAACCCCAAACTTAACTTACTTTCAGTAGCATGCGAAACACGTGCACTGGGTCCAACTCTGGTAAGCTTCCTTTCCTCCTGCCTGCGAAGCAGTTCTAGCCTGCGTGGACACTCCCGCGAGCTAGCTGCATGTCCCTCGCTACCACAATTGCAGCACTTGACAGGGAGCCCTATCCTCTTTGACACCTGCCCAGTAACTGGATTGGTCACCAAAGTCTCCTGCATATTCTGGTCGCGAGGAGGCACTTCACACTTACCGGGGCCATGAGAACCAGCACACTTAACACACCTATAAGGCATTCGGCAGTTTGAGGAAAAGTGTCCATACCGCTGACAGTTGAAGCACTGCGTAATTCCTGTTCGTCTAAACTTCCTAATGTGTATTTTACATCGGAGTACATATCGGACAGCGTAAAACTTCTCAATGTCCGAGTCTCTCGTTAATCTCACTATCCATTTATCACCTCCAAGTCGAACCAAACCAATAATATTAATATTAATTTGAAGACCGTTCAAGTATTCTAATATTTCCTCAGACTCTGGAAGACCCTCAATTACCACTGTGTACGGACGCAAACTCTTAGGAGTATACGTGCAAAAGTGAACCTTTTCTCTCTCTAATATATTTTTGCCTTTTGGAAATCTTCAAGAATGCAGACCTCTATATTTGTCACATTTTTCCCTAATACCTTAATCGAATAGTTCTTGTGACCTAACATTTTATCCATTAAGTCTACAATATGCTTAACATTAACATCATAGGTCGTAATAACAGGTACAGATTTGCTTACTTTTTTGTCAGCTTGCTTCCCTACACTCGACTGCATTGGCCGCATAACTGCCCTTCTTCTTGGTGTTGCATTAATCGTCTTATCATCATTTTTCACCGGAGCTGAATCCTTTGCTCGGAACTCTTCCATATCTTCAAGTGAAGAAATGCTATTAGCATCTTGATTTACATTTTCATTTATCTTCACTAAGCAATCTAATTTTTTCTTCAAAGAGTCATTTTCATGTACCAGAAGCCCAATTTTTCTTCCGGCATCATCTAGCCTTTCCATTAATTTTGAGTTCAGCTTGACCAGCGTCTCTATATCACTCCTGTCATCAGCAGCTAATGAATTCCCTGCAGGAATTTTCCTTTTTTTACCAGAGGTAAAAAGTGAAAACTTGCTACTTTTTCAGTTACAGTTTTTAATGTTTTTTTTTTCAATCTAGCACACACAAACACAACCTTTCAGCTCGAAAGGCAAACACTGACTCCAGTGTATAAAAGATTGTTGAGTTTTTATTGTCTTTGCTTTGTCGATTTAAAATAGTTTTTATTTAATCAATTTAACTTTTGGTATAAGACTCTTTAGTTCTCAATACAAAACTAAAATAGAATCCACTGATGAGCTATATGAGCAGTAACGAAATGCTTCCTTTGCAGTAATACATTTCATTTTGTAGTTTTAAATAATAAATATTTCATGTTATAATGAAATATTTGTATTCGAAGGAATCAAGTACAATAAAAGTAGATTAATAAGTGAAATGCTTTTTTATTGCAATTAATAGAACCCAACGATTAAAAATACACAACAATGTAACATTCGAACCATGTTCATGTAAAACTGTTCTCTTCGGATCAAGTTCTGTTCGTTTATAGTTGGCGTTGTTTGTTCATGTATTTGTACATTTGTATTGCACAAAAAATAACAGATGTATGTAGATGTGTAGTTTCTATTTATCCGTTGAATTTGTTCCTTTTAATATTTACAAAAGTGCTATATTCGCCGAATCTTATATACCCTTCACCATATATGTTAATCTAGTTTAGTGAAATAACTTCAACCAAAAAAAGTACTATACGATATATAATTTTACATAAAAATGTCAATGGGTTAAGAATTTTTTAAAAATTATAGTATTTCCTTAAAAACCTCTTTAAAAGCTATAAAATATACCCATATTGATATCTTAAAAAATATGGTGCACAATCGTACTTTTCTATGAAAAGTTCAGAGGCCCATAACTCAGAAAATATGGGCGAGCGCCAATTTTCTCACTTGATGTTTTTTTGTTCTTATTTTTTAATTCTCTATCGGCCCATATATTTCGTTTTCGATTGCAGTTACTACACTAACCTATTTTTATTCCAAATGTTATGGAAAAAATAAGAGGCAGGCGTGGTGTTTTTCCCGCTGCCTTAAACAACATGCACCGATCTTGCTGATTTTCAATAGCAAAATTTTTCGAAACTGTGTCATTTCTCTTTGGTATTTTCGATAAGAATCGTTAACAATATTCACTTGAGTGAATGAGTGTTCAACATATAACATTTTTGTGAAGTTTTCAAACTAACCGCAAAAGTGATCACTTAAGAATACAGTAAATTAATGAACCATTTAATAAAATTTGTTGCCATTTATAAGTTTTTGATGCTCCTAGTTGAATACTTCTGCGGTTGGTAGCCAAAGTTCATTTGTAAAATTATAAAACCTGGGACATCACTTAAATATTATAATATGTATGGTTATTGAATTTATTTTTAATTAAATTAACTGAGTTTCTACGACTTGCTATGGTATGTTACGAAATGCTATGTCAAAATAAAATTGGATAAAATATATTCTAAAAATACTCACCAGACATAAAATGCAATAAAATCGATGTAATCGGATACAATACCGGACTGTAAGTAATATCAGGACAATCATAACCCAATACATTAACGATTCGATCTGCCACAGCACGACCGGTACGTGTTAAATGGTAGGGCAAACAATGAGTGGCATCGACAAATGCAGGCAACATTATGGGTTTCTCCGACAATTCTGTAGTACCAAAAACCTTTAGGAATAAAACAAAATAATAAATTTAAATTTAAAATTAAAGTTAACAGCTCACCTGATGAACCATTTCCCAATAAAAGCCCTCAACCATAGTGGGTTTTGTGGTATGTTGACCACATAGTGTTGGCCATAGCTGTGATCTAATAGGTGAGTTAATGGGCCAGGAATTCTCACGCAAAATATTTTTGACATCACGTTTTTTTCCTTGGTCTAAAAGTTGTTTAATTTCTGTAAAAGAACGTAGGGCAGGTTCTTTTCCTATAAAATAAACATAAAATATGTGTATATAAGAATCGATTTAGAACAAAAGAACTAAATAATAAGCAAAGGCGAGGTTTGGAACAAAAAGTGATTGCTTTTTGTTAAAATATAAATCGTGACAAGTTTTTATTTTATATAAAATTAAATTCATTACTTTACTGCAAGGCGAATAAATACAGATGAGCACACAGCTACAACAATCCAAAAACCGATAAAAAAATATTGTTTTCGAGATAAAGCAAAATAAAATTTTTCTCTTTTTTCTTTTTTTAACTCTCTATCGCGCCATATTTTTTTTTTTTTTTTTTTTGTTAATCGGAATTACTTCATTGTTCCAAATGATATGGAAATAAAAAGAGGTAGGCGTGGTGTTTTGCCCGCTGCCTCGATGGGCATAGACCGATCTTGCTGGTTTCCAAGAGCACCTCTTTGGACACTATGTCTGATCAGTTGGCACATTTAAATTTTCTCTAGCTGATCTAGTGCCTTGGTAAACTTGATTTCAACACTAACACGGACGAACAGACCGATATCGTTCAATCGTCTTCGCTATGCATAAGGACTCAGAATATATATACTTAGTGGAGTCGGAAATGTTTCTTGTATAAATTACAAACGGAATGACAAACTTAGTTATACCCTTTCTCTACTTTTTGTGGTGAAGGGTATAATAAGCATTATCTATATGTCGATAACTTTAAAGTTGTGAGCTAGATTGGCATAATGAAGCTTTAGTTACATTGTTACAACAAATTAGCCGTGAAATAAAGATTACTGATTAAAACTAGTTTGGTACATATAAACATTTTTTTATATTTCTTTACTATTATTGTTTGGATAAAAATGTAGCGATATTCACCTAATATAAGTTTTCTATACTTTAGACAATTTTCTAAATATTGATATAAAATATTATTATCATAGTCATTTCTATTCAAGATGTCACACACTTCATGATTAATTATGAACAGTGTTTAAATTTCTTGCTTAAAAATAGTAACAGCAATAAAATTTTTGCTTTGCTTACATGTTTTTCAGCAAATAAAAAACTAAATGTCTCAGCATTTACAAAACAAGAGAAAGAAACGCTTTTGCTTCAGCTGACTATGTGTTTCTTTCTGCATCAAAGCTAACAGCAAAGCATTAATTTTGAAAATTAACTGCCAGTCCCACGATATCGCGAGTCATCGTTCGTTCGCGCAATAACATACAAAACAAAATCAAATTCTAAAAAATTGTTTGTGTTTTACATGTAATTACGCGAACGAACGATAGCTTGCGATATCGTGGGACTGGCAGTAAATAAAAATCTTGGCAAGTGTGATTAAAAACAGTTTTGTACCACTAGCTTGCCCAACTCTTATGCCTCGTTCTTGTGCAATGCTAATATTATATAAAAGTCGTCAGACATTGTTGAATGGTTTTTATTAATTTTTTTAATACAATTTACAGTTAATTATAATTGAATTTTTAACTATTTGTAACTGAAAAATTACAATTACAATTGACTGTAATTTGAAAATACCTTTTGAATTATTTACAGTTAACAAATATTTAATTACAAAAATTATGAATAATAAACATGTAAATAATAACAACAGTCCTAGGAACGCAGTAAAAACAATAACACTGGTCAGCAAAAAAAAAACTGTAACATGAAAAGTTTTGTCTAGTTATGTTTCGAAGAAGGATGAGGATAATAGAAATAAATCAAAATGTTCCAAACTCGAACAGTCTTTTTGTAATTCAATTTTTAAATCTTTTAGAAAATTTCAATATTTATCGATAAAGTGACGTTATTCCTCTATATTGTAATAATAAAGTCGGGATAACCTTAATTTATTTTGCGTTCTAATATCCAACAATAATCCGCTAGCATACGTGGATATCCCGTGATATATTTTTTCTATAGTAGAATGTGAATGTAGAAAATGTATTTTCAAAGACATGTTACACCATAAAGTCTTATATGTAGATAAAAGCTCTGCGACAATACTTTCATAGTCATTCGAACGATGGTTTCCGAGAAAATTTTAAGTCACTTCCCAAAGATTCCCAAGTTTTTTTTTTCAAATCACTTATTTTTCAGTTCAGGCCTGTCTTTCTTAAGATATGATTTCTTCGTTCTCTGCCTTCCTACACAAAACAACAGTATTTTGTGTATCCTAGTTGAAATCCTAAATTAAGGCAATTTACCTTCAAATCTCCATAAACTTTCCAGTTGTATTCATTATATTGAATCTTTTCCAAGATAAGTTTAATAATTTTATTAGAAACCACCACCAGTGGTATAGACGGAAATTCATTTCCATCTATAAATAAACGCCATTCTTCTGCTTTATATTCTATATCCAAAGCGAAAATAAAATTGTTTTGTTGATACTGATTTTTACAACATTTATTTGGAATTACGAGTATATACTTCAATTCCAATTATCCTAAGCGTTTCAGAAGTACATTTTCAGAATTATTAGTTACACTTAATATTTTTAGAATATAACAAAGTAATGTTTATTGCCTAATTACAATTACTTTTAATTTGTAATTATATATTTCCAATTATAAAGACATGTAATGTGTAATAGAGGTTTTAACCTCTACTCTCGAGAAACATTAAAAATATTCAGTGTTGTGTAGTATACCATGGTCCGACAATGTGATATAGTATACAACATTATCCGCTGACGGGTATTTTGTCGTGTTTTTTTAAAACAAAATTTTGCGGCAACTTTCACAAGGGAAAAAGCAATTAAAGTTCCGATTCTTAACAAAAAACAACCAAGCAAAATCAAATCAACATTTGTGTTAATGTCCACGGCCCACATAGTTTTGGTAATCTTGGTTCACCTAACATACATCTGGCCGTTTCAACCAAAGAAGAAAAGTTTTAAAATTCGTATTTACGGAGTACGTAAATAACTTCTTAATCTCTTAAATTTATTAACAGTTTTTTTTTTCAACCATACTAAGGTATTCTTTAAATGCACTCATATCGTCGGAATTGTTTTTTAAATAAAAACTGTAACGTATCGGGAAAAATCGTCAATAAATGTTATGAAATATAATGCACCATCGTAAGACTTAATCCTCATACGTCCTCAAATGTCTACATGATCCAACTCTTGAGAAACTAAAGTACTGTTCGTGTTAAACAGTTTTCTTGTCATCTTACATAATGACCATGTTACACAAATAAATTCATTAACGTTACCTTGTAGAGCACGAACTAATTCCTTGCGGAAGTTAATGTGTCCAAAACGGCTGTGCCAAAGGTTATTTTCAGAAAATGCCAGTCTGCTAATTTAATGTTTTTGTAATGTTTATTTTATCCCATAAACTGCATTAATAATTTTTGTTTGAAATTGAAATTTATCTCTTTTTAAATGTTTCAATATAATTATTTTTAGTTTTTGCAGTATATCCTCTTCTATCAGCCATCTTGCTAATTGACAAAAAATTTATAATATATTTTTCTCTTTCACGTCAGCAATTCCCTTTAGAGTAAATTTATCCCCAGAAGCTAGAACTACTATTATATTCTTCTCGACACACATGCAAGGATGCTTCACTGTATAATAACCATACATTTAGAACAATATCTTTTATAAAATAATTAAGTATTAACATCGCATTTTCTGAAGTTCCATTGGTTTTATTCTTGAATTGGAACTGAGAACAAAAATGACCGATCTTACCGAATCGAAAACATTTTTCATTTTTAAATTTGTTTTGATTCTTTGCGTTAAAACTTTTATTGATGTAATTTTTATTCTTATTCTTGAGTGCAAATATTTGTTCCTTATTTTCATGACAAATTTCACTTCTTTGTTCTTTTTATAATATTTTGTTCTTTAATCGTTCCAAATTTGATAATGAATCGCGACTTTCAATTGCGACAACGAAATTTTCATTTGAACACTATATTTTTTATTAGACACAAACTAAATACGCACAAATTTCTTACACAAATGCACTTTTCTTACTGCACCCTTTGCTCTGTAAATGTTTTCAAATTTGCTCAAAGCATTCCTTGAAGTTTTGCAATTATTGAGGTAAACCAGCTTTATTGTTCTTACTGACAGTGTTTTAAATTGATTTAATAAATATTTTAGACTGTAAATTAAAGTGTGTTACAATAGTTGATGTAATTTAATGTATATGGTCAAACTATTGTACCGTTATCGACAGACGATTAAAATTTACAAAGAATCTAATGGTTAAGTCCGCTACAACAGCAACAAGAATACAAACGAAAGTTGATAGGACAACAACCCTAAGCAAAACTTAAATTTTGGACACTTTTTTTTGAACAGAAAAATTTAATGGCAGGAAAGAATTTTTTATGCCGATTTATGTGTACATGTGGCTATAAATATGGCGAAGAATGTAAAAATTCGGCATGGCCGAATATAGCACTCTTACTTGATTTTATTACAGGATACACAACTTTACTTATTGCTGTCTACAGAATCTTTATAGCAATCCTGGGCCCATAACCAATGTTTAAAAATAAATCTTGACTAATTTTTTTTATAAAAAATTGAATTTATTAGGTAACTGCAAAAGATTTTTTTATCGAATTGTAAAGACACAACGTAAGTTAAATAGAAAAACAACAAGCAAAAAATAGTTAATTATGTCGAACAACTTAAGTTGATATAATTTTTGTTCGAATGTGGTTGGTTAGAAAGAGAGTGTTGTTGTTTGTGCAATACCTCAGAAAAATGTATTTTTAATAATCTTGTTTTAGAAAATTTATAGAAGTCAATTAACAATAAACGTAAACAATGTGAAAACATGTTTCTGACTTATAAATTTTGTGATGATAAATTTGCTATTCGTTCGCTAGTGAATAAGAATGGAGCGATTTACATTTTACAAAATTCGGGAATAAAGTTAATAAATTTCAAGACTCTGCCCGATACGGTCCAAAAAATATAGATATAGGTCAAAATCACGTTTTATATGTAGCACCCTTCAAAATTGATTTTAAAGGGTGAATTGACTGTAGTAATACACATACACCCCTATCGTGAAAAAAATGTGAAATTTTTGTTCCCATGAAATTTTCATTCCCCACGAAGGGAAAATTGCTATCGTGAGTTTCATGTAAACGTTTGTTCCCGCTATCAATTCGTACTGAATACAAATTAGAAAGAAGAAAATATTAATAGTGAAAAAAAATATTCATTTTTTTTTTTTAAGTTATGAAAAATTTAGAAATGTTAATGATTGTTGCTATTGTGTTGTTGCAAGAGGAGGAAATACTACAACAGAAAACAATTTCATTTCAAGAACGTGACGTGCAAGACGCTTAAAAGCCCTTGAAGTTACCCTAGACACAAAAAACACGGCTGTCTGCCTAACATACCGTAGACATTGATACTGACCCATTTCATAATAAATTCTTGTATCGGATCATTAAAAAAATATTTTTTTAATAAAAAATCTTCATAAATTTATAACCAATAGATAAATCTCTTTGTTTTGCATCTTTACGAGCATAATGTCAGTCTGCACTGCACTAACTGATGTTGAATTAAAAAAATGTGTTATTGATGTGAATATTCTAATTAAAACATATAAAACTGGCATAATGTATGCAGTTCCCCAGCAAAATTTAAGTGAACAAATCTAAGGGAAAAGGGAAAAATTTCGAGGGAAAAAGTCAATCCCGATAAGGGGAATTTTTGTTTAAGTGAAAAATTGTTCACGTGAATTATCCTCGATTGCAATTTGGGGAAAAGTGAAAAAATTTCGAGTGAAAATATATTCATGATAGGGGTGATAATGTTTAAATTTCGTGTGTAAGTCAATTACGATTTAAAAGATAAAGGCTTATACGACTTAAATTATTTCTCAATGGGGACACTATTTTTGAATTTAATATTCTACTAGCAGTGCCCACGACTTCGTGTGCGTGACATTTCTTATTTTTTTTTTAATTTTATGCTAGAGTTTTGTAGACAGTGTTAAAAATTTTCCATCTAAAAACTTGAAGAGCGAAAGTTCCAAAGATAACGCGATATACATATAGTTCTTGCAAAAAAAAAAAAAAAAACCCCGACTTAAAAACAGATTTCAGTCTCTAACGGTTTAAAAGTCTGGCCGCATATATCAAATCAAATTTACTATTGGGACACCCTTTAACTTCTCAATTAAAATTTTATACATGTTGCAATAGCGGACTTAGCAATACAGCTAGTAAATTTCAACTCTCTGGTTACAACTGTTCAACAAATTCGCCATATACATCTAATTACTTTTACTATATAGGCACCATTTAAATTCTAAATTCAAATTTTATACTTCCTGTCTCTAACGGTTCAACAGATTTGTCATATACATCAAATTACATCAACTATTATAACATCCTTTAATTTATACTTTTAAATAATTATTCTTCTGTGTAATTTTAAAGTGTTTATAAATAACGGTTCAAACGATATGGCTATATATATATGTAGGTCAAATTGCATCAATAATGGGAACATCCTTTAATTTCTAATTTCAATTTTTTTTTTTTTTTAATTTTTAATTGAATTTTCTTACAGGAGTCATTGCGATACACTTTTACAAAATTTTGAACGCCAATACGCTTTGTATTACTTGGTGACACCTATAATTTTATACATAAAATTTTATAAATAGAAAATTTTTTTGGAATTATTTAGCATTTGATGTGTTACTCAGGCTTGATTCCTTAAAAATTTTTATTTTCTAATAACAAAAATTTTCTTGATAAAATAAGTTTCCCAATTATGATTGCACATGTGCACGTTGTTATTTCTTATTTTTTTTATATTTTAATTATGTTTGTTTTATCATTATTTCTTATACATCATGTGTTCCAATTAATGCACTGATGTAATTTTTTGAGTATCACATTTTTAAGAAGTAAAGCACGATTAACAGTTACAATTTTGAACTTTGTATTTTTTTAAATTTTGAACAATCTGTAATTAATAATAACAACATTTTAAAATCAGTTGTCAAGTGGAGGAGTCCTAAAAAATAGCAAATCAACTTTTTTATTGCTATATATAAAGCGACCAAGGTAATATGATTTATTGCGAATAAGTTACAGGAATACGTCTTAAATAATATGTCATCATAAGTTGAATTCATTAGAAAATATTTTATAATTCTTGCAACTCAGTACTCATCAAAAAATCCTTTTCAAACTCGTAATCAAACTTAATACATTTGTAACCATTATTCTTTATATCCATTTATCATCCTACATTATAAGAACAATAACTTTAAACAAGAGTGCTATATTCGGCTATGCCGAATCTTATATACTCTTCACCATCTATGTAAATCAAGTTTAGTGAAGTAACTCCAATCAAAATAGCAAATATTGGGGTGACAGAGAATTAAGAAATAAGAAAAAAATTAAGTACTACATACACATAATTTTACATAAAAATGTCATCCGCTCTTAATGAGTTAAGCATTTTTAAAAATTTTTAGTATTTCCTTAAAGATCTCATTAACAGCTTTTAAATAATAACCACATTGATATTTTAAAAAATTTGAAAATTTCAGATGGCCGTAAGTCGGAAAATATGGGCGAGCGCCAAATTTTTACTTGATGAGTTTTCTCTTATTTTTAAATTCTCTATTGCGCCATATATTTGTTTTTGTTTTTTTGATTGGAGTTACTTCATTGTTCCAAATAATATCTACAAATTAGAGGTAGGCGTGGTGTATTACCCGCTGCGTCTAAGGTTATAGACCGATCTTGCTGATTTCCAATAGCACCTCTTTCGACCCTATGTCTGATCGATTGGCATGTCTAAATTTTCAACACTAATACGGACGGACAGACAGACATAGCTCAATAGACTTCAGAATATATGTACTTTAAGGAATCGGAAATGGATATGGATAGAAATTACAAACGAAATGACAAACTTTTCCACTTTTTGTGGTGATTGACAATAAAAGAAAACAAAGTCAACTTGTCCCAGCCCAAAATAAACAAAAAATTTAAATCTTATCAAAAGTAGATTTTTTCAAAAGAAATACTTTTCGACAGTTTTTCGTGTAAGTACATTTTTATCTCTTTGTTATAACAACATATATACCGTTAGCTAAAATGTAGAAAGGCGAAACTAACATATATATAATTTTACAGGAGCAAACAACTTTGTAATACTTTTTTAAATATTTTTTTAAATGTTAAGAGTTATGTTACATACACCTCATTAACTCACATCATTATACTTCGTTAGAAAAAAAATGTGTAATTACGCTCTTTTGCACAAACACACTTGTAATTACGTCGCTTTGTTTTTTGGTAAAAGAAGCGTCATTTATGATCACAGAAGTGTAAAAGTTTGTCAAAACATGTACTTTAACGGCATTCATAATAATCAATAAAAAACTCGATTTTGATTTTTGCATTTTAGCTAACGATATATATATATATATATATATATATATATATATATATATATATATAATTTATAATACAAACTGATTGAACGTCAATAAACTAATTAGACATAATCAATATAATCAATCTTATAAATAAGAATTGAAGTCGTACATTTTATTTTCAGCTGTAATAAAAAAGTTATGAGATTGTACGTGTTCATTTAGGTTGATATTTCATTTTTCGCATATTTATTTACATGTGTATGTAGTTAAGTTTCTATTATTTGAAAAACTTTTGGATGTTTGATAATTTTTTAAGCAAATTGACAATCATGTTTGAGTTTTGTTGTGTTATTTTTTTATGTATGTAAATTTACCTCTTAATTTTTGTACATAAAATAAAAAGAAGTAACAGAGCTTTCACATACTTGTACTGCATTGAAAAATCAACTAGCGAGTTAATTTATGGGCAAATTGTAATGTTAAATACACAGTATATGAAAATCAAAATTTAAAATAGTGTTAATGGTAATTGGAATTAACAATGGGGGAAATTGTTTAAACAAAAACAGTTTGTTCCTTGTAAAATTGTTTTACATGTTTAGTATACATGATATTCTCGTACGAAAACTGTTACTTTAAAATGACTTTCAACCGGCAGACACGTTCAGCAGCATTTAGCTCCCAATAAGGTGTCAAATAAACCCTGCACTTAAACAAGACACGTCTTAGAATCGACTTGAAAAATGTAAACAATTAAAAAGAAATAAAAAATAGGCATAAAAAATAATTTAAATTCACTAAATTAATTCAATTAATGATTTCTTCGCATATTCCATAAACATTATCTCAAATACAAGTTTTCAATTTTTATCAAATAAACTTTTATTCAAGATCTTCAATTTGTATTTCATTTTAAAATTTGTACAACAAAATAAAGACCACTGCAATTGAATGAGAAAGGTAAATCGATAGCATTTCTAATTTAGCGCTAAGTATGAAAATTACCTCATGAGGAGAGTAATAAAAGTACAGCAGAAAAAGGGTGAAACAAAATTGTTTATACATAAATAAAAATATAAACCGCAATTTTATCCGCAACACGGCAGAATAAATATAATATAAATTTGTAATATATAACAAATTAATATATTATTGCATAGATAATTGATAGGCAAAACTTTGTAGAAAAAAAGTTATTATTACAACTTTTTTTCTTTAAATATATTTTAATTTTATTCTAAAGAAAGAGAATAATTAAATACCAAGCTTCAACGTGTGATTAATTATATTACAACTATGACAGATAAGACTTCTTAATATCCGATTTTTTTACAGGGAGCATTTTAGAAAATATATTACTCTTTTTAAAATTGTTTCATTTTTATTAATGAAAGCAAAGGAAAGTTTATTTTTTAGAGGGGAACACAATTCTTTACGAAATAATATATCTAATAAGTACAAATATAATTCAATCATTTTATCTAAAGAAGTGATAAAGAACCAATTTTTAATCTGTCAATTAAATTTCAGCTACAAACACGAAAGTCTTTTTATTAAGAATATAAAATATATATTAAGAATATAAGACTCCTGGTAAATATAACCAGGATAAATAAATCACTTTAATAATTCACTCGCAAGTCCGAAAAAACTTGTTTTAAACTAATTAAACTTAATTTTATTTTTACAATAAATTATTTACCTGGACTAAATTGCCAACATTGGCATTTTGTTGTTATGTCGTTAGAACTAGCAGCTATAAAATTTGGCAATTCATAAAATTTATCACATTCTGGATCAACGTAAACACTGCTGCGGCGACTGCTTAATTGTTCCAACTCTTTTATGGCCAATACTTTGCCTACCATTTTCATACTCATAACAGAAACAAAAAATCACAATTTATTATTTGGTCAATAATTTTAAAAATTAAAGACACTTATGGAATAAAACTTTTTATGTATGTATGTCTATCTGATTTCGTTATTTTTTTTTTTTTTTTGTTTTTATTTATAAATTTGACTAACTTAAATAAACAATCATTTGACTAATTTTTCTACTGAGTTCAATTAAACATTTACATAATCCTTTTATTTAATTTTAGCTTAATATTTTTTATTATCGTTTTTGCTGTTGCATTTTTTAATTTTGTTTTCACATTCTTGATGCTTTTGCATGTAAGTATTTTTTTATAATAACACTGTATTATTCTGTTTTGTATTATCTTTTACATTGAAATATTATTTTATTTTTAAGCTTTGTGTTTATTTATTATTTAATTGATTTTATTAAGTTGAACATAATTTATTTTCGTTTAACTTAGAGGACCTTGTTTTTAACTCGAACACTTAACGAGCACGAATAAATATCATAAAAGTGGCCGGCATTTGTTGAAAGTTGTATGAAAATTTAAAGCTTTTCATTTGCTCTCTCAATCGTATGTGAACAAGAGCGAAGAGTTTAAATGGCAGAAGATACAACAAATATAATGAAAATCAGTAGTGTACACTTGAGTGATTTTTAAATAAGTAATTAAATTGCCTAATTTAATAAAATAAAAAAATTTTAGCTTTTATTTAGTTTCGATTAGAATTTGTTTAAAAAACTGCTTAATTTTTATTTATATACAAGCATGTTCTGAATTCCACACGAAATTTTCACTTCAAATTTTTCAAAGCATTGTTGCTATAAGATTATTGTTACAAAAAACAATGTCTTGAAACATAAAAAGTGAAAATTTCGTGTGGAATTTGAAACATGCCTGATAATCATCTTTTAAGTGAATAAGCGAAACAAAAATTTGTATTCTTGAGCAAATAAATTTTTACAAGTTTTAATATTTTGCTTTTCTTTAGATTTTATTAATTTTTACAATCTTAAGTTTCTTGATAAGGCTTTCAATACGTAATACAATCCGTTAACTTAACAAGCTAATAACCGTTACTTAATGGTTAATACTTGGTTTTATAGGGGTATCAAAGATTTGAAAACTTTATACGGTTTAGAAGGTTTTACAAGTCTAAGGTGCTCTACTTTAGGATATTGCACAATGACTCAGAAGTTTAAACGCAGTGTGCTTGGTGTTATGAAATATTTTTTAAACTACTATATTTTTCGCAAATTTAAACTTTAGAGGAATAAAACTTTTAAAGATCAAAAGGGATCAAAAAACTAAACATCCAAGAAAACTGATTGTGTCGTTGTTAACCCTGTTTTGTACCAGCCTGGATCAGCCGGTAACACTTTTTTAATTTTATGTAAATTAGTCATAAGTTATTATACAAATAAATTTATTTTTTTTTTCCTATTAATTTGAATGAATTTGTGCTTTTCTTATTTTGTATAAAAAAAAAACTTAAAAGAAAATGAAATAATTAACGTGCAGAATAAAAACATTTTCAGTTTTTTTATAGGCCCTTAACCCATCAAGGTGTAGCGTTTTCGCAACGCTCACTGCTACTACCTCTCAGGCCTACCTAGATCAATTTATTTTTGTGTATGGGAAAACATATTTTGGCTAGATATTTAAACTTTTTGTTTCAGGAATTTTAACATGTGTCGTATTTTCACAATGTAAATATACATTAGCCCAATTCACAATCTTGTGCAAACATAATTGCATCATAGCATTTGCAAAATTGTTTAGCATATTTTTAGTCAACACCAACAAAACATAAAGTAATGAGTAAAATATGCATTTTCGCAACGTGGGTTAATTCGATTCTCACCGACTCGATTTTCGTTAAAATTTTTTTTATAAATATTTGGGCTTTAATGGATCATGGTTATCGCAAGAACGCTATGTCAGATTTTAAGAAGTAAAACAAAATTAAATGTGGAATAAAATTACATTTAAGTCATTGCAAAATATATTTTTTTTAACCTTTTAAATCTTTCGGCGTTATTCAAAATTTATGGAAAGCTGAGGGAAAAATAATACAGATAACAGATTTTATAGAGCACACAGTACAAAAATATGTCACGAAATTCCACAAAAAAATAGAACATCCGGACTTATATGAAGAAGCGAACAGAATATAGAAATATTTATAACTAGCCGTGGCCACGACTTCGTCCGCGTGTCATTTTTTTTAAGTTTAAATTTAAAATGTTTTCTTTTTAAATATTTTTTGTAGATTTCTGTAAACAGTGTTAAAAATTTTTCATCTACAAAAATAAAATGTTCTTACATTTAGTACCATTATACCGGTAAAACTGGGTGCTTTCACACTTGCATCTCTATTTTCTCTAGAAAATGACTTATTTTATGTGTGAAGATAAATTTTAAAATTTTTAGCTTTGAAATTAACCTTTTAATTTATCAGAACTCTGTTGGAAAGATAAAAATTCGGTTTATGCATCCAAACTGAAAATTTAATGCAAACAGCAAAAGATGGCAAAACAAAATGAATGGGATTTGTTTGCGGGATGTCCTTCTATAATTCTCCATACTTGGAATTTTTAAAAGCGCGAGTTGGAACGGGTTTTGCTCTTCAATTAGTGAGACAAGCTCACTAATTTTATGCAATTTTTATGTCAAACAACTAAATCCAGCACCTTTTTTGTCCATGGCTTTCAAACAAATTTTTTAAATGATTCAGCATTTCTTTGAACAAAACGATAGGATAGAGAAATACATAACATCCTAGGACAACGTGATCTGACAGGAAAGTTTTAAACTACTATTTTTGTGATAGCAAAAACATGGATTCAGGTGCCCCAAGAAAACTAGACGCAATGGAAAGTATCTAAACACAGATTTGGAATCAGCTCAAAAATAATATGAGATCACTCAACAACGTCTCTAGGACAAAATCTTTGTTGATCAGTGTAATTAGAGGAGAATATAAAAAACATTACAATCTAAAAGTGTGTTATTTAATAACAAAAAATGTTTTTAAAACATGTTCTTAGCCCTACATTAGCCACACAAGGTGCATGAACCTTTCGGTCTTATATCTGACTGAAAAAATTAGATTAATGTGAAAAATAAAGGTAAAACAAGTTCACCATACGTGTAAATCTAGTTTAGTGAAGTAACTCCAATCAAAAAAGCAAATATTGGTGCTGATTTCCAATAGCACCTCTTTGGGCACAATGTCTGATCGATTGGCATATTTAAATTTTCTCTAGCTGATCTAGTCCCTTGGTAAACTTGATTTCAACACTAACACGGACGGACAGACGGACTTCGTTCAATCGACTTCGCTATGCATAAGGATTCAGAATATATGTACTTTATGGGATCGGAAATGGATATTGTAGAAATTACAAAAGAAATAAACTTAGTTATACACTTTTTCCACTTTTTGTGGTGAAGGATATAAAAACAGATGCTATTTTATAGTTATTTTCATATACTTCAACCTTTAACGGGCAAAATTTTTTACAATTTGATAGAACATTTCTATGATAAATGCTTATAATTATGTGCTTCAAATATATAAATTTTTCAATTGATCGACTCGTTGAAATAGTTTATAGAAAACCCCTCTGCTAACCTATTCAAGAACTAAACTTGGAAATTCCTATAATAAATATCTTGAATATTGATGACATTTTTAATAAATAAAGAAGTTGCAAAAATTAATTAAAAATTAAACCTTAAATTCCTCAACAGATGCCGATTTTAATGAAATTATTAGTGGCTTGAAAGCTCAAATAATTCTTGTTTGAATAAAAAGTTAATATTACTAAAATATCTTAAATGGTTCAAAGGTTGCAGAGTTTTGGCAAACGAAAGATAGGAAACTCAAACTCAAGCGTTTGAAATTATTAAAATAAATGGCTTCAATGAAATTTTGCACTTTTGTATTTAAGCACAGTTATAGAACCGATACAAAATACAAAGGTGATATGTATGTATCAAAGGGCTGCATCAAGACATTCATTTATGCATCTCCGCATTTGTTTTATTTCATTGCACTCTATTACGTAGTACTTTTTGCAATGACTAATAAGAGAATGAGTATTCTAACAAGAAAACCAAGCACAATACTCCACTTGATATGTAGCAAACCAACACAATACTCTACCTGCTATTTCGCAATGAATTATAAACACTGTTTGCTTTCTGAAAATATTTTGAAGTACACCAAGTACACCAATCCAAATATATATATATTTTTTTTTATTTCATTGCGTCGTCACTGCATAGTCATTTTTCAAACGGCAACCATAATACATCGTAACTTTTTTTTCTTTTGAGATAAAAAAAAACTTTTATTAGGCCAGTGCACAAAAATTGCGTTACCTTGCACATGTATAATATGTATTTATTTGAACAGGTATCAATAAACGGTTCTACTGACACGGATGAATCAAATGTATGCTTGTTTAGTAATTCCACTATTAAATCTAGGCTTTTGACTGGGGAGAGTAAATTTAATAACAAAAGAGGGAGGAGCAATGTGTGGAACATTTTTGGGAAAATTGAAAACTAATTAGGAGTTAATTTATATAGATCGTATTTAATTCTGTTTTTCTTCATGGATATATTTTACGTTTATATAGATGATGTTTTGAAAAATAAATATTTTTTTGTTGCAAAAAGTTTAATTAATTTCTTTTGCTTCTGGCCAGTTAATATATTTCATATCAAAAAAATTGAAAGGTTTTCTAAAATTTGTGCTACAGATCCATGTAGACCTAAGTACTTTCAATTTGTGTGAGGCGCCCTATTGTATGTACGCAACTAGCCTATTCACACACAAACATAACCAAAAAGTTTTTTTCATTTAAAACAGCAATGAGTACTCATTTCAGTATACTCTGAAAGGTAGTACTAAAATGTTTTGATGTCTTGATGTTTTGTTTGGAAATGAATGATCGTAGAAGTATTAGTTTGTTTTATTGGTAGTGAATGTAATATTTTACGCATTCACTATTAAAGTGAATGTCTTGGTATGCAATTCAAGACATTCATTGCAGATGTCTAGTATGTATCAAATATTAATAAAAAATTGTTAAACACATTAAAAAAAAAATTCTGCAATTTCGCAATAAATATTAATTCAAAAGTACTTTCCAGATTCAACGAATTTGTTGTAGGAATTACTGATTATAGAATGGTATAACTACCTATTCAAATTTACGGAAGGTTTGAATTAGTCGCTCTGTTTGGGATTGTGTTAGCGACCTTTGTAAAAAACTAAATTGGAAAGCCTTTAGTCACCAATGAATTGAAAAAGAGAATTCGATAATGCATCAAGTACAAATAAAAAGTGTGTTTATATGCCATCAAAATCGAGGAAAAGCCTTTCTATTCTTATTAATTTAAATCTTTTGAAAATTTGTGCACTCTTTAAAAATTTAACAAAAACAAATCTTAGCTGAAAACATATAAAAATATATAACCAAATTAATATACTTAATATTTGCCAATAATTTTTTTGTTTTTTTTTTGCATTTTGTTGTTAAAAATAAACGTTAATAATTGTGTATATTTTTATTTTAGCTCTTTTTTATATGATTATATATTTCTTTTTCTTGCACTTTGCACAATTATATATTAATGTGTAGTACAATTATGTATTTAAAAAAATGTGGATCCATTTTTATGCAAAAACTCAAAGAAGAAATAGCATCAAAAGGAAAACGTAAACAAATTTTTGTATGGGATTTTGCCATCAAAACTAAAACAAAACAAAATAAGTATTTTCTGTACGTTTGCCAAAAAGTGTTTATTCTTGTTGTTCGTAAAGATGTTTTTAAACTTGTTACCCTGTATTTCACAACTTCTGACATTTATTTTTACCTGCTTATCGGTAAACGGTAGAAAGGCTCAAAATACCGTTAAATCATCTTGAATTTCAAGAAAAGACGGCACGTCATTGAATGTTGTCCAATAAAAGAAGTGAAGAAAAACAAACAGGAGTTCCGAATCTCAACTTTTGGATTTAATTACGCTTTTGAGATGATCGCTGAGCAACATTACCGTAGGAAAACGCCTACCGCATTAAGACAAATCTGTGGCAGAAAATTCGTTCATAGCTAATTTTATAATTATTATCAAGTTAAATGTAAAGAACTTACATTAATAAATTTTTAAGAAGTCGCTGATTTATATAAGATCGAAAAAACTTATTGAACTTAAAACGAAATTATATCACTGACTCTTACATTTTTAGCCGATTTGGACGAAAATTAAACTATTTTGAAGACATATTTTTGGCAGACTCTATGTTTATATAAAAATGTTTTTTGTGTTTGTAATTAACTTTGTTTTTATTTTCATTAAATGAAAATTAAACATATTATAATTACACTGTCCAACAAATTAAGACTTTTTGAATGGAACAGAATAGCAACCCCATAATTCTGAAAGGGTATGTTGAGTAGATCATTTTTGTAGAACAAACTTATGGTCCAGCACGTCTGAGTTTTTTTTTTACAGTGGGTCAAAGTTTTCATTTTTTGGTCGAAGGGAGCATTATACTGTATGAAAAAAATTCTGTAAGTTAATGTCTGAGAGAATTCTTATGGTCTGAGTGATATTGTGGAATTGTATGAGGATTATTTTTGTGGAAGATCTTAACCCTCTAACTGGTCCGGAAAATTTCAGTGGGGTCACCAAAGACACCATTGTTGTAAAAAAAGCTTTTTACGATTAATTGGCAAAATTACATGGCAACTTCTATAAAAAAAATATAATTTTGTTTTAATAGTGGTTTATTTAGTATGTAAATATTTATTTTTTTTTTCTTCATATTTTCGAGTAAAAGGGAATTAGGAAATAGCAGTAGTATGACAATGGATTAAAGATTAAACTTAATATGTTTTCCTGTATTTAGCTTGACGTGAATGTTCCAATGGGTCAAGGTTTCTGTGCAAGCCCCATACGTATTCAGCAAGCATTACACTTTGGGATTTCCCTTTGAATCTTTCTTCCAATACCTTTATATCCTGATGAAACCTTTCACCGTGTTCATATGAAACCGCTCCAAGGTTTTCATTGAAAAAATAGAGATGAGAGTGCAAAAAATGCAGCTTTAGTGACATCTTAACGCCAATATTGTTAAAACCGATTAGCATGCATTCAATATTTTCTGCATAGTTTTGTGCTTTTGAGTTTCCAAGGAATTCTGATATAACCAACTGCATAAATTCAAATGCTGTCTTTTGCATATCTGACAGATGACCATAAAATTCTACATCTTGTTATATCGGGTCTAACGAGCATTCCTAGAAAAGGTAATTTACATTAAATGAAATAAATTATTTCTTAAAACCGTATTTTACCTTCTATAAAGAAAGCACATATATTTTGTGTATCCTGTTTGCATTCCAGTCAATATTGCAATTATTTTGAAGTCTGCGCATACTTCCCATTTATATTTATAGTATTCAATTTTATTTAAGAGATTTGAAATTTTTGCGTATGTTTCCTCCTTTTTTGTGGAATACGCAACCGGTATTGATGGATGCTGATTTTCATTGTGCAGTAAAACTGCTTTTAAGCTGTGTTTTGAACTATCTATAAATAGTCGTCAAGCGGAAGAGTGCAGTGGAAGCTTTAGATATTTTAGAACCTCTTCAATACTGCAACAGTATACGAGTTTTTCTGATTTTTTAAAACAACTTTCCAGATCTGCGTGTCTTTTTCTTGGAAATGTAACTTTTACATCAGATTTTATCAAATTCCTGTTTTTCAATCTGGAACATAATACTTCAGCTTTCTCTTTTGTTAGTCCTAAATCTCTTACAAGATCTTCAAAATAAGCTTGGTCTATCAAATTAGGACATATGTTTAAGCCATCAAGAGGCAAGTAACTTATATCTGTAGCCGCTGTTATTTCTGTATTGGCATATGTCATATTGGCCGAAAATATATGTGTAGGCGGTTGAGGCACCGGAACACCTTCACAGCGCACTTCTGGTAAAATGACATTATTTGTTGCTTCGTATGTCATTATCGCGTAGTGCCTTTGGTTTCTACCAAATTTGTAATTTACGCAGAAATAGCATGTATCTGATTTGTGATCTTCAGGTTCAATCCATGTCATAGGCGCAGAAAACGGCAGCGCCTTAGTACCGCCTTTGTACCAGGTCAAAAGACCACTTTCGCAAGTAGTACATACAGTTTTTGGTATCCAAGCTTCAGATAAAAATCGTATTCCAAAGAACAGAAAATATGATTCTTCAATGATAGGGAATATCTTTCTTCTGTTTTGATGGTGAGTAAAATGTCCACAAATAAAACAAAACCAATCTCGTAATTTGCAAACAGAATCCGCTATGCTTATTTAAGCTTCAATTTTTTTTTATATTAATTTTAGTAAAAGTCACACCCGATACGTACTGCCGAGTAGCTCAATTATGCTTGATTTTTTTTTTTATTTTTTATTATTAATTTTAATTAATATCACACCCGATTTGTAAGTCACAGCTGACTAGACGCGAGAACTCAGTGTTTGGCCCGGCCGATCTTGACGCTGTTTTTACCTGTTTTGTATACGTTGGTGTATAATTTTACTAATTAAGCGTCAAGAGCTTTTTTTTCAACAATGGTGTCTTTGGTGACCCCCACTGAAATTTTCCGGCAAACATTTTCGTACGATATTTTAATCCTTAAATGTCCTTTTTTAAAGGATATTTTTTGATTTTCTCGAAAAAAGGGTCAAATTGACCCATAACGGAGGGTTAAGATCTTCCACAAAAATAATCCTCATACAATTCCACAATATAACTCAGACCATAAGAATTCTCTCAGACATTAACTTACAGCATTTTTTTCATACAGTATAATGCTCGCTTCGACCAAAAAGTGAAAACTTTGACCTACTGTAAAAAAAAACTCAGACGTGCTGGACCATAAGTTTGTTGTACAAAAATGATATACTCAACAAACCCTTTCAGAATTATAGGGTCGCTATTCTGTTCCAAAAATGCTGTTGGACAGTGTTATTATTTTTGTAAAATTGCAGTAACTTAAAAAACAAGACCAATCAAAAAGAGAAAAAAAGATTTATAAAAGCCGGCTTGTGCGATTAAAATAAGTTATACTTCGTTCTAAGGGCTACTAATTCCGCGTCGTACGATCAAAACATACTAAACAAAACTGACGAAATAAAAAGCGGAAATTTTATATAAAGAATTTAATACTAAATTTAAATGTTTTTTGTTTTTTTTTTTTTTTATTAGACCTTTTTATCAGTTATCACTTCAAAATGTCATAAAATATGGTCTATTTATAAAAATTACAAAACTGTAGATTTTTCTTTTTATTGAAAATTAGCTTTTGAAATGACAATCGGTGAAAATGTTAAAAAAAAATTAAGAAAATTCTACTTTGATCCATGAGCCATCGTTTGCCTTTGGAACAGGGTACAATTTGTTTTAATAACTCGGGATGGCAATAAAATGAGAAATATAAGTATATCAAAAAACACAAATGTACCATTATCAGGAAAATGACCTAATATAAAAAATTTTCGTGATTAGCTTCCATTAACTGAGCTACCGAAAATGAAAAGCGAAAAAAGAGAAAGAAACGCATGTGCTTAAGCTGACTATGTAGTTCCTTCTGCAGCAAAGCACTCAAAGCAATCTTGTGCAGAAAGAAACACATAGTCAGCTAAAGCAAATGCGTTTCTTTCTTTTTTTGAATTTGCTTTTTGCTGTTGCTGCACATTTTTCCACAGCAACAGTTAAGCAACTACATACAGTGAATCAATCGGAAAATCGGACATGGGATTTCTTGTGTTTGTTTTATCTAAAAAGTTAGTTAAGTGTGTTTTTTTGTTATCTTATCTTCAAATATTTTTTATTTGGTGTATTTGTACATACATATAGCAAGCATGTGCAAAAATTAATATCCCGTTACAAAAATATTCTTTTATAAACAAAAATATCAAAATTTGAAAGTCAAACGGTAAATCGGACAGGCAAATTAGGCTTTGACTTCTACACTTTTGCAAACAAAAATAGAAAGAAATAATTGAGTTTCGTTTTATTTGTGAACTAAGAGTGATTTTGTCGACAAACA
Source organism: Gymnosoma rotundatum (assembly GCA_916610165.2). Lineage (NCBI taxonomy): Eukaryota > Metazoa > Arthropoda > Insecta > Diptera > Tachinidae > Gymnosoma > Gymnosoma rotundatum. The sequence goes on along the minus strand of OU744337.1, from coordinate 152,430,328 downwards.
ATAAAAATGGCTCCTAGAGGTGATCAAACAACAGTGGAAATAAGGCATCTTATTATTCGGCTATATGAAGAAGGCAAAACTGTACGAAATATTGCTGAAATTGTGGGTAGAAGTCGGTCAACCGTTCATGATATTATTCAAAGATACAGAAAGGAAAATAGAGTGGAAAACAAAACTAAAGATGGTATTGGAAAGATTTTAAATGATTATGATGAAAGACGAATTTTACTTGAATAAAATCCGCTGTTGAGCTAAAAAGTATGTAGAAACCCATATAAGAAAGTCTGTTTGTTGCTAGACTATTAGAAAACATGATTTTCATGGTCGAGTTTCGAGAAAAAAAACTCTTTATAAGCCCTAAAAATAAAACATTATGCTTGAAGTTTGCCTAAGAATATATTTTAAAAAACCAAGATTTTTGGAATAAGGTAATAGCCGTTTAAAATCAGATTTTTTTCAGATAAGACCATCCAGTTTCCTTTGTATGAAGGTATTCTATACAGACGAAAGCAAGTTCAATCTGCATGGGTCAGATGGAAGGAGGTTTGTATGGCGAAAACCAAACACTGAGTTTGAGTTAAAAAACTAAAGTTAAATATGGGGGGAGGTTCTGTGGTGGTTTGGGGCTGTATGTCTAGTGCTGGAGTAGGAAATTTATTATTTGTTGATTAAAAAATGGATAAGCATGTCTACCTAAACATTTTAAAAAACAATGTTAAACAAAGCACGGAATAACTGGGCAAACAAGACAATTTTGCTTTCTATCATGATAAGGATCCAAAGCATACCGCCGAAGTTTGCAAGTTATGGCTCATCCGTCCTGCCCCAAGCTTTTGAAACCTCCTCTACAATCGCCAGACCTGAATGTCATTGAACATTTGTGGGATGAATTAGCACGTAGGGTTTACAAAAACTCGTTTAACGACATAAGCCAACTAAAGATATCTTTTAAAACAGAGTGGAATAAAATAACTCCAGAAGTGTGTGCAAATTTAGTAAATTCAATGCAAAAAAGGCTTCAAAATGTTATTGACTCTAAGGGCAACGCTACAAAATACTAAAAAAATTATTCCTTATTATTTTATTTATTTATTATTAATCGTTTTTATTTCTGTTATTACAAATTTACCGCTTTGTCCGATTTTCTGTTTGAGTTAAAAAAAGTAAATTAATTTATTTATCACTAATATTTCTTAAAAAAATTAAAATGTTTTGCTTTTTTCTTATCAGTAACTTAGATATTATCTTTATTAATAGAAATATACGTTTTGTTAAAAAAAAAGAAATGGTATTTTGTTTGTAATGTTTCTCAATATAAATGTTTAAGGTATGTCCGATTTTCCATTTGACGCACTGTATGTATTAAAAATAGTCAAGCATTTTTAATCACTGTTTTTGAGGTATAAGTTTTAATATTACCCCGTAGTCTTTTTTAAAGTTTTAATAGGCAAATTTTGATTAAACTTCATTCACAAACCATTATTAGTATTTAAGACTATTAAATTGATTAACCATGAAATTATTAGTCTATAGTGCGAACTTTCTGTTAGCAATTTTAATGCAATTTTAACAATTAGCTTGATACGTTAAAACTTCAATTACTAATATAATAATTTGATTTTTATTATTAATAATTTATAGTTTTGATTTATTTTTCATATTAAAAGCTAACAAATGATATTTGTTTCTAAATGTTAGTTGTAACACCTCTTAGAAAAGTTAACATGACCGATTTGTGTCTTTACTAAAAAATATTCTATTAAATGGAAGGTGCAACTAAACTTATTCAGTACATTACTACTAAAAACCTAATTTTGGAAGTAAGAATCATAAAACTCGATTGTATATTCTGAAACCGAAAAATGTTTGACACAATATAAATAAAATTTATACACATTACAAAAATCAAAAATATTTTAGTTTAAAAATAAAAAGATTTATTAAAAGTAGTGAAAAGTTCTCCAATATTGGTAAAGTTCAAAATTGTCTCAGAAAGACATTTATATATAAAAATAATTTTATAATATTTATTTTATTTCGCAGCGCTAAACGTGCGGTATGGGATAGGGAGTTAAAAAAACTATGTGGAAAAGATGATATAAAGGAAGAAGATAGCTGCATTCAATGGATCCAATCATGAAATTTATAATGTATAATCTTATTCCTATAATTTATTATTAAAATAAAAGTAAATATTAAAAAATTATTTTGTTTTGTTTAATTCACAATAATATTTTATAATCACCCAAGAATCATTTTTTTAAATAGTTGTGACTGCTATATTTATTCAGTTACTACAACCGAATTTAAGATAATACACACAACCGACAAAATTCGATTGGCAACAAATTCGGTTCTTATAACGAATTTCTTTTCTCTGTGTAGAAATTAAAAGTAGCTAAAAATTTAAACTCACTCAAAATATATTGATTATTGTTAATGGTTCTGGTCACCTGTTTGAAAATATAAATACCCTATTTTACCTGTGTTTCAAATTTCATTAAAATCGGTTCAGTCGTTTAGCCGCACAAGCAAACAAAGAGATTTATAATATACACTGCATGGTACCAAGGTAGTGTTTATAATATTTTTCTCTCCAGGTTTTAAAGATTCTCGGGATGGCCAATCACTTTTTTTGCAGTGCTGTTCTCTGGCTCTACTATCCTACAAGCATAAGAAGCATAGGTATCTGGTGTAGCCTGCCTGCTGACCCAAAAGCATTGTCAGTTTTTTTAAGTCCCCACAAAACATCCATTGATAGTCTTGATACTTGTTTTTTCCAGGATAATGGCCAAATCGTTATAATCTTCTTTCATATGCACAGAATGTCAAATTGGAATCGACCTTTTTCTCATATTCCACACACCTTATGCCCATGGTTTATCTTGATAACCAAGTTTTCATTTAAGGTAGGCAAAATAAACTTTCCTTACAAAAAAAAAAATTATATTTCTCTGTTGACTTCACCATAGATTTAACAAAAACTGTTTGGAGAATTAACACAACCCCTTGTAGCCATGATAACAGACAACAGCACTGTTCACTTGAATAATAGAAAATCTACAAATATCCTATGCAGTTTTTTGTTCGCAGACCTGTGTTATTATAATATTAACACTAGGATAATTAAAGCACGCTGTAAAACCATACACGATATATTGAAATCAAACCGTTTTGTATTTAATTTAAGGAATAATTTTATTCTTTGAAAACAAAATTTAAGTTTTAAAGCATTTTAGTTTTTTTATGCATGTTTTTAATTTTTAAAGTACTTTTTCAAATAACGACGAGTACACATATAAGAAAAAACAAGATTGAAAAATAAAATATGCATTAAATAAACATACGTTTAATCAGAATTTGAATTAAATACGTTCAGCATAAAAGCTATTAAAATTTTATAAATGAACTTTTACTTTCATAATCTTAAAAACTAATTTTGCTGTATTGTGTCAAATTTTTCCTAATGATTTTCATTTCGCAATTAAAGCGCATTATACGCTGCTGTACATGTGTTGAATAATAATTCGCATCTAGTACATGAATGATATTAAAAAATAACAAAAAATCAAAAGAAAAACCATGATTTTTTTACTCTGAGAATTGAACTTAAACGATAAATATCTGTGATTTAAACCTCCAAGTCTAAACAAGTAAGAGCGGTATATTCGGGATGTATAACAACATGTACACATACAGTGGCAAGCACACCTGGATACATGTTTTATAACTTTGACTTAAAAACCCAATAAAACTTGCAAATTTTTTAAAAAAAAATATTGGGTTTTCATTTAAAATGTTAAATGAATAAAATAAAGGTTAAAATAAATTGAATTTCATAAATTATTAAATCAAATGTGAAGTTTTGGGTATATTAATGGTAAATGGCAATGTATCCACTTTTGCACGTTAAAATTCATTTAATCTGGCAGCACGAATAAATGGACATTGGCGGCGAATTTATGATATTACCGTTATTTGATATTTGTAAAAATATCAAAGCAACCAGTTAATTGCAGTCTTCAAGTTGTTCAGATTTTTTTTCAAGTTTTTTGCTTTTCTCTCGTTTTTAAATAAAAATGAGAAAAATATCGGATTTTTTAGTAAACCAAGTGGTGCTTATGACAAATAATAATTGCTCAGCCCGCGAAATTGCTAAGAAGTTGGGAGTCTGTTATCGAACAGTGCTACAAGTCAGAAAAAGAAAAAAAACATTAGCCCACAAGCTGTAAAAAAATCACGACCTTGTTTGCTTTCGGAACGAGATGCCAGGACAATGGAGCGATTATTATCTTCCAGACAGGTAAAAACAACCAAGCAGGCTGCGGCTGCTATAAACAAACCTGTAAGCGAGTGGACAGCACGGAGAGCTCTTCGAAAAATTGGTCTTGTATCAGCTGTGAAACAAAAAAAACCTGCGTTGTCTGAAAAAAAATGTGAAGGCTCGGCTAAAATTTTGTAAAGAGCACAAAAATTGGACCGTCGAAGACTGGAAAAGGGTTATTTGGTCTGACGAAACCAAAATAATTCGTTTCCAGTCTGACCAACCAAGAACACCAAGTCAAAGAAACAATGATACATGGCGGTGGAAGTTTGATGGGCATGTTTTACTTGGTGGCATATTGGTCCCTTAGTAAAAATAGAGGGTATTATGAGAAAGGAAGATTACCTGCGCATCTTAGAAGACAATCTTCCTGATTTTGTCGAAGAAAGCGCTTACCCAGAAGAAGAGGCTAGTATAATTGTGGTTAATAATAATGGTTGTCTTTACTACTTGGTATTCTTGCAGGTGGTTGTCTTTACTACTTACTAAAGACTTATTATATGTGCAAGGTGGCAGCATCTTAAGCAAGACTTACAATTTTAAGTAGTAAAAAACAACCATCAGCAAGAAAACAAACGAAAGTTGAACAAATAAGAGTACTATATTCGGCTTTGCCGAATATTATATATCCTTTACCATATAAGTAAATCTAGTTTAGTAAAGTAACTAGATAGTACATTCGTACTATCGCTATACATATGAGCTCAGAATATATATAATTTATGGGATCGGAAATGGATATTATAGAAATTACAAAGGGAATGACAAACTTTGATATGCCTTTCTTCACCTGTGGTGAAGGGTTTAAAAAAGAATACAGGGGCAAATTACGGCATTCGATATCGATCGAAATTTACATTTAAATTCTTTTGAAATTCCGATCGATATCGAGTCCAGTAATTTGCCTCCTGAGCTTTCTAATTCGATTTCATCAAATGGGAACGAACTAAAGACGTGCACAGATATATCTACTTATATCAGTTTTTGTGTGTCTACTCTTATGAGTGCGTATAGATGACTACTTTTGTGTTTCTGATATAAGTTGATATTGTTACTTTTTCTCTTTGGATGGGTGCGAATGAGTAAAGAGAGAATGAGAGTAACATATCTGTTATACTTATTGTATGCTGCGAATCAATGTCCATTCATACGTATTATTGTTTTTAAACATCGACAGCGGTGTACAATCTACGTCTGGATTCAGCCCGATTTTGGAGATATGAATTTTTGAAAATTTTGCTTTTAGGGAAAATTAATGTGAAAAAGGGCATATTTTGAAGTGGAAAAAGTAGATATTTACAGAAGACATGAATCGGGTCACCGGCATAGTGGGAGTAGCCTAGGACTAGTAGATTCCAGCGGTGTACAATCTACGTCTGGATTCAGCCCGATATCGGAGATATCAATTTTTAAAAATTTTGCTTTTAGGGAAAATAATATGAAAAAAGGGCATATATTGAAGTGGAAAAAGTCGATATTTAGAGAAGACATGATTTAGATGATGCTATTTTATAAAGCCATTTTACTAATTATAGATCAAACTTTTTCATAAAAATAGCGCAAGTGAAAATAGTGACAATGATAACAAAATAGTAAGCATTTATAAAATTGTCAACGAGTTAGTCCATCTAATTAATTGCTCCCATTTATAGTAAGAAACTTGCATTTTTTTAAAATTTATTTTTCAATAAGTTCATTATATATTCTAATTAGTGGTTGACAGCGACTTATTTACGCACACTAGTAAGAGATATACTATACTGTTATAATTTATATTTCCCGTTGTTAAGCTGACTATCCTTTGGTAAGCAATTACAAGGAGCTTGTCCATTTTACCGTTTTATATTTTTAAATAATTTTTTAATTTCGAATAAATTGTACTCTCTATTTATTTAAGCTGTAGGACTTTTCTTTAATGCAGAAAAGACGTTTCGACTTTTCTTTAATGCAGAAAAGACGTTTCTTTTAGTACATGTTACAAATTTTAGAAATTTTGAATGCACAAATAACTATATTAACTATTAATTTAATACTTAACTATAATATCCTTCTAAGTGCATAGAAAATAAAAATTGCGTTATTTAATATGTACATATATATATATATATATATATATATATATATATATATATATATATATATATATATATATATATATATACATACAGTTGGAGTAAAACATACGAAAAACTTCTTTACAATTTTTTTTCAGTTAAACGACATCCAATACCCAGTTAGCATTCGGAAGATTGTTTTTAGAAAATCCCCAAAGTGAGTCTTTTAAGACTACCTAAGATTACTTAAAACTGATTAATCAGTTGTGCGTTTAAAAAGAAACTCGAATATAATTCCGACAAAAGCAAAGAAAGCGACTTGTTAAAAAAACAAAAAGTACAAAAAGCAAATGCTTGAAATTCGGCTGTTTTTGGAATTATTTTAGAGACATATTTAACGCAGCCTAACGATGAAAATATGATTCAAATATTTTGTTTTTATTTTTAAATTTTTATAAAAATAGTGCGTCAGAAAATAAGTAAACAGTTGGTTTATCTGCATTAAAGCTTTTATTACAGGAATGATTTAAGTAGAAATTAAAATGTTGAATAACAGTTTAAGAGGCTTATAAAATAACAGTTTTAACCAAAATTAAAAACTAAACAAAAACAGAAACAATTCACTTCATCTTAAAATACTGCTATTTTTATGCGTCAAAAAAAGTAAACAGTGGCGACATTGTTTGATTCTTTGTTTAATATATCGGGGAAAACCCGTCAATTCTCTGAAAAGCAGTTATTAATCTAGTAAACCGGTATAGTAAATATATTTTTGAAGTTTTCTATTAATTTTGTCAAAAAATAGTGCAAACATTACAAGTTTTACAAAATGCCTAAGCAAACGACCAATGAAACGAGAAAAATCATATTAGATTTGCATAAAAAAATAAATCCTTACGTGAAATTGGAGAAATTGTCGGAAGGAATCATTGCACTATAAAAAAATATAGATAAATATGTTAAGCATAATACAGTAGAAGATTTACCCCGGCCGGGACGACCAAGACGACGTACTAGCACAGAAGTACGAGCAGTAGTTCGAGAAGTTAAGACAAATCCTGTGTCAAGTGCTGTTAAAATAGCAAGAAATATAACAGAGACATCTGAAAAATCAGTCAGTGCTAGTACAGTTAGAAGGGAACTCCACAAAAATGGACTACATGGCAGAGTTCCTCGAAAAAAGTTATACATTTCTAAAGTAAATCAACAGAAGCGCGTAGAATTCGCAAAAAAGTACTAAAACGAGGGTGTTGATTTCTGGAAAGACATATTATATACCGATGAGAGCATATCGAAATATTTGGAATGAAGAAGCCTCCAAAAATATGGCGTTCAAAGAATGAAGCTTTTCATGAAAAGTCTATTACAACTACCCTCAAACATGGTGGAGGTTCGGTTATGGTCTGGGGCTGTATGGCGGCATCTGGTGTCGGCAATCTAGTGTGTATTGAGTCGACAATGAATAAAATGGATTACTTAACCATTTTGAAAGAAAACGTTGCCCCCAGCGTTGAAAAATTAGAACATCCTAACAACTGGGTCTTTCAACAAGACAACGACCGGAACATACATCGATGATTGTTAAGGAATGGTCGTTATATCGAACGCCTAAGACCTTAGATCACCCACCTCAGTCTCCAGACCTTAACCCGATCGAACATTTATGGGACGCCTTGATAGAAAAATAAGACAAAGATCCATTTCCAACAAGGACGATTCGAAAAAGGCTTTAACTGAAGAATGGAACAAAATATCTTCAGACATTACGAGAAACCTTGTGGAATGCCAAGAAGATTAAAAGCGGTGCTAGATGCAAATGGAAAACAAACCAAATACTAAGTTAAGCTATTTTTAGTTTCTGTACCTAACTCGCCTATTTAATAGATTCTGTTTACTTTTTTTTTGACGCATAAAAATAGCAGTATTTTAAGATGAAGTGAATTATTTTTGTTTTTGTTTAGTTTTTAATTTTAGTTAATACTGAATTAAACTGTTATTTTATAAGCCTCTTAAACTGTTATTCAACATTTTAATTTCTAATTAAATCTTTCCTGTAATAAAAGCTTTAATGCAGATAAACCAACTGTTTACTTTTTTTACGCTCACAGTATGTCCCCAGTTAGCATTTGGAAGATTGTTTTTACAAAAATCACTAAAGTGAATCTTTTAAGACTACCCAATATGACTATAGCTGATTTATCAGTTGTGCGTTTAAAATAAGACTCGAATATAATTCTGACAAAAGCAAATGCTTGAAATTCGATTGTTTTAAGAATTATTTTGTAGACATATTTAACGCAGCCTAACGATGAAAAAATGCTTTAAATATTTTATTTTTTAATTTTCATAAAAATAAGTTTGTCAATTCGTGAAGAAAATAAAGACAAATGTAAAAAAAAAAATTTTAAAAGAATTTTTTTTTCAAATTTAGAAAAATTAATTTTAAGAATATTAGAATAACACGCTAATGTAATAAAAAAATAAGCAAAATGTTTTTTGCCATGTTTTGCTTTGAAAAAAGACAATTAGAAATGTCTGTGAAATAAGATTCGAAAAAGAATCGGATACGCCAGTATTAAGATCAAAAAATGACTCGAAAAGTTTCGTATTTGATTAAAAGTACGATTGAAAACAGTTTCGAAAATGAGTCAAAAACGCGAGTCATAAGGGACGCGGCTAGGGTACATACATAAAAGTTAGAAATCTTATAAGACTTAACATGATTTTAGCTGTTGTTTTTTTACAATATTGGTAATAAATAAACATAATTGGTTAGATCTGTGATCTGTGAATGACTCCATAAAAAGATTTTTCCAAAGACAGAATTTGTAAAGCGGAGAAGCGCAAAAAACAAAATTAAATAATATTAAAAAAAATTTGGTTCTACTTAAACACATACCTACTTCATACATATGAATAAATAAAATTTACAGAAACGAAATACCAAATGCTTAATTTAATTAATTTATCCACCGCTTGATATATTTCGAGGTAAGAACTCTATATACAATTCTGAATTATTTGTAGACATTTCTATCAGACATCTTATAAATGAAATGAAATTTTGCTGTGTATTCATTTAGAAATTTGTAATCAAACACCGATACATTTGTAAAAACAATACGGCGCTTTATTGTTGTTTAAAAGTTCGAAATGTCAAAAAAGAAAAAGAAGTAGCAGATAATTGCTTGAAAATAGTAAATATTAGTAAAAAAAAAAAAAACTGCGATGTATTTGTAAAACAAACATTTGACATTTTTGACATATATGGTCATGTTGTTTTTGCAATAATAGCAACGAAAAAAAAAAATCAGCTGTACGTGCATTTATTGCACTTTACCAAAACTTAACCCGGCCTCAATCAGATTCAAAGTTTAACAAATATATTTAAATAAAAGGATTTTTTAAACAGGTTTAACACACCATCCACGTTAAAATTTCTGAGCTAACGATCTTAAGTTTCACGAAAATCTGAACAAACAAAAATTTTTGTATGCATATAGTATATGTAAATGCATGTACGTATTTATATAAAAATCATTTTGCTAGTATATATAAGTACATTCTATGTATGTAGGTACATTTGACACGGTTTAAAAACAATTTATACACTTCTTTACAGCACAAAATATTAAATAAAACTGCTATCTAATAGCAGCACTTGAGAAAAAACGCAATAAAAACATTATTTATTTGTTAATTTTTTTTTTACTTATACTCGTATACATAAATACTGAAATCAAACTTTTAAAAGTTTAATTTTATTCAAATAAGAACATATTTTAAAAGACGATCATAACAACTAGAATCAAGCGAATAAAAATAAAAGAGATAAAGGAAATTTGTTAGAGATGAATAACATTTGTTAGAAAGCTTTCTAAAAGCTTTATTTATATTCAACGTTGCCATTTCGGATCTTTTCGGCATTTTTTTTGTGCAGTTTGTCTCTTTACAAACGCGGAAAATTGTTTAACAAACTTTTTTAAAAAGGGATATTTTCCGTGATTTTTCAAAATTGCTTGCAGTGCATGAAAATCATGAATATGCAGTGTTTCCAAAAGTATTAAACCAATTTCCGCTACATATTACTTTACAAAACGCTAGAGACCGCTAACTAGTCGAAAAAAAACGCTGAAAAATACCGCTATAAAATTTCTTGAACAATTTATTTTTATACCCTTCACCGAGCAAACTTGATTTTATAAAAAAATATGTCAATCGATCAGATATAGTGTCGAAAGAGGTGCTATTGGAAATCAGCATGATCAGTGCATGTCCTTCGTGGCAGCAGGCAAAACACCACGCCATCTCTATTTTTTTCATGTCATTTGGAACAATAAGGTAACTCAAATAAATATATAGGGTATTAAAGAATTAAAAAGTAAGAAAGAAACATAATTGGCGCTCCGAGTTACGGGGCTCTGAAAATTTAATTCAATTTTAATTTTTTGAAATATCAATATGGGTATTTTTTTAAAGCGTTTGAAAAGATCTTTAACCCAGTAAGACATGGAATTTTTTATTTTTATTTACTGATAATTTATGAGTTTTTTCTAAAATGTCCCGGTTTTTTGGTAATCTGAAATGAAAGTTTCCGTTAGTTAAGCATTAAACACATTTGCCGCAGCAAGATACATGAACACACGACAGCAAATGATGGTAGCAACCATGGCGCAATAACACAGGTGGTCTCGGTGGCGAATTCATTAATTTCGCCGTTATCGCTAAATGTCAAGCTCCATATATAAAAAATATGTATAATTTTTTTTTATGTGGTGTTGGACATTTAGCATATGAGGCAAAACTAATGAATTCGTCATTGCGGCCACCTGGTATTATTTCGCCATGCTAGCAACATTTGCCGCTTTGTACGCAGCTATTTAATTATTTTGAAAGCAGCAGCTACATAATTAAAATATGATTTTATTGTATTTAAGTGATGCAACTTAAGCGATTTTTAAAGAAGCAGCTCTGATTTATAACTAAAAAATATTTTAACTATTATGTAATAAAATAATACCTTTAAAGGTTACGTCGATTTTTCGCTTGGATTGTTTTTAAATTGAAAATATATTGAAGTATTTCTCAGAAGCAATAATAAGTACAGCAATCTGTGTAAGTATAAATAACACGTTCTTGCTTGTCCACTAAAATAAAAAAATACTAAAATCAACAGTTCTACGATATCTATTTAAACCAATCGTGTTAAATATTTACGACAATTGAAATTATTATAACTACTTCAACCAGCAAGTACTAAGAACAGAAGTCAATTTTTAACTTAATGTTGTCCACACAAAGAGGAATTGTAGTTTTAAACACAACTTAATACAGTCCTTTGAAAATTTTATAATTATTCTTCGTATACTTTCGCCGTGACAAATGTAGTATTTTTAATTCGAAAAAATTACTTATATAAAATACTAGCAGTGCCCACTAATTCGTCGGTATGGCATTTCTAATTTTTTTTAAATTCAGATTTGGAAGTTTATTGCAAAGTATGTAAAAAGTGTTAACATTTTTCTATATACAAAAATATTATGTGCTGACAACTGTTTCAGTACAATTATGCCGGTAAAATTGAGTTATTTTGCGTTTGTTTCACTATTTTTCTACAAAAAAATATTGCATATTTGAACGAAGGTTCTAAAGGATCTCCTCACAAAATTTTACTCAAATCTATCCAGCAGCTTTTACGTGTTGCCAACCCAGAGATACAAAAATTCAAAAATAGGTATTTTGTATTTCAAATCAATTTTTATCTTTACCAAAAACAATATTTTACCAAAATATTTCATCTACAGAAATGACCCTGTTACAGTTTTATTATAGATGTACACTTAAATCTTTAAATAAATAATTTTTATTGTTCTCTTCTTTTTTCAAAATAAGAGATTTAAGGCACTTATTATTTTACATGTCCTATAGTACTGACATCACTTAACTATTTATTATCGCCAACAAAAATAGAACTTAGTTTAATTCGACTGCAGCGGCAAATTCAGCCGCTTTGTTGCCTTGCTGTCGTCAAAATAATCATTGTCATATAAACACATGTATTCTATTTTTGACATTTTGCAGTCGAATGTGATTAATGCTTTAAAAAGAGTTTTTATTAGCCCAATTAAAATATATTTCGTTATTTACCTTTGAATTAATTGTTTTAACAGTTAAAAAAAAAAACAAGGCAGAAATGGATAATCTATATAAAAGGTTACAAATACATAGTGAGCTTATTGTAGCTTAAAAAACGCTATAAAGCCGCCAACTACTGACATCACTAAGCTGTTTATTTTCGCCAACAAAAATAGAAATTAGTTTAATTCGACTGCAGCGGCAAATGCAGCCTAGACAACAACCTGCCGCCTTTGCGTTGTAGATGGAGTCAGAGTTTATTCAAGAACCCCTAACATTGGGTATATAAAAGCAACGAACTTATAGGCTGATTCATTCTGATTGTGAACATAGTAATGATCTTGTAGTACAACAGTTTTATCCGTTACAAAAGTAGTAAAGTTGCCATCGTGTATTAATCGCGAAGTGAATAATCGCCTAAATTGTGTAATTTAATTAAAGCTGTAAAAGTTGTGTAAACGTAACAGCTGGTGTAAAAAGTGAAATTGCAAAATAATAATTAAATATTTACAATGAAATTTGACGTGCTAAAGGTTGAGCAGCTAAAAATGGAGCAGAGTAAGTTGGGTCCGCCGACAACGGGCAATAAAGCGAAATTGCAAATGCGGTTAATAGATGATTTCAATCAACGCGGTATCAATTTTGGTACATACGAATTTGGAGAAAAGGAAGAGATTGAAGTATGTACTCATTTATGCACTTGAATTCTATATTTGCAGCTATGATAAAGAAAATGGTAGCAATACAAGAAAGCTCTTGTGTCAACCGCGAAAGGCCCTTAGCAAAGATAAACGTGAAATTTCATGAAATATCACAAGCCTTCAGTAAACGGTTGGACGTTGTTAACCTGAGAGTCAGCGAGTTTGATGAAAACTTGTTCGGCCTAGAGAGATAAGTGGACAAAGAATTGAATGAATTAAAAGTGAAAATACGCGATCTTCAAACTCGAGAGGAGCCGGTAAGATTTATCTCTGAGCACGCTAGCAAGATAAACACCCCGAGCTTTGACGGAAGCGAAGTGTTCCAGGAGTGTTCCCCTAGCAAAGCGAAACGAGATTAGAGAACTTGTCTGCGAAATAGAACGGAATGCAGTCATTGAACCATCCTCAAGTCCGCAGAGTTCTCCAGTTTTTTTTGTGAAGAAGAAAGACGGTAGTATCAGCTTTTGCGTTGACTACAGGAATGACGTCACCAAAAAATACAGTTATCCGCTACCTAAAATTGACGACACCTTAGACCCGTTCGCCGGAACGAATGGTTCTCAACTTTAAACTTGCAGAGCGGCAATTGGCAAGTAGAAATTGCCGATAAGGACAAGAAAAAACTTCCTTTTCGCGAGTGGTGGTTAATAGCAGTTCAAAGTGATGCCATTCCAGTTCTGCAACTCTCCAGTTACTTTTGAGCGTTATTTGAAACGTGTGCTTAATGATCTCAATTGGAAAACGTGCTTGGTCAATCTGGATGACATAATCGGGATAGGGAAGACTTTGACGAACATCCCAAAAGACCTGGATGAAAATCTTAACCATAGAAATTTTCTTTGTTTTAAAAGTACGTAATTTCATCGGGCTTGCATGAGTTGATCAGAAATTCGCTTCCATATCACTGGAGTGAGGCAGCGATAGAAGTGTTCCAGAGCCTCAAGAAACTTTTGTGTGCGGCACCAGTCTTCGCTTATCTAATAGCTGGACAGAAATTCATATTGAACACGGATGCAAGCGGATATGGAATAGGTGTACTCTTTCAGGAGGTTAATGAGACGACATTGAGAAAAGGACATTGGCTACTACAAACAAGATCAAATAAATTTTAGGCAAATGTTTGTCATATTCGACCGTACCTTAAGCGTATATTATAAAATGTGCTTCAGTTTCATATTTTTTCTTTACATTTTTTCTTTACATTTTTTCTTTACGTCAAAAATATTCGTGAATCCATACTTTCGTATACTTTGTTTATGAAAAGGTACTTTATGTTAGTCATAGCACCCTATACAAAAAATATGAAAAAATATTTTATTTCAACTACAAAACGATTATACCAAATACAATATAGAATTGTTTAATGGATGGCTACTTTCTCGCAAACTTTGTGGGTTAGTGGTAACCAATGAAAAAGCGGCCATGTTCTATATAAAAGTAAACTAAAACCGTATATAGAGTTCCGAGTACTCTTTGCACACGAATTATGAAACAAGTATTTTTGTACGTGTAACACACGTTCGTCTCTGGGCATACATGCATAAATAATATTTTTTAATTTTAATTTTTTTTAATAAGATTTTTAGCATTTTTAGATTTTCTTAAAGAATAAAAGATTTACGGCCATATTCATAAAAACTTAGAACAGGTTAGTAAACCTAAAATAGGCAAATCCTTGTAAAACTGTATTTATAAGCGACTAATAGTCTAAAACAAAAAATTTTTAAAATCCAAATTTTATTGTTGGATTTACCCATGGCATAATAATTTATTAGGTGAATGCGGATCTAGAGCCGATTATTTTTTATATACGAACCTTTTTGTTTTTATATTTCAAGCTACACACAAAAAAATTTTATTTTAGTTTTTAAATACAATTACTGAACTTACCTGGTAAATTATTGTGCCATGGATTTACCCTTCCTTAAACAAAAAATAAAATTAATTTTGTTATTTAAATATTTTGTTTAAGAATAATAGGCTGAAAAGTAAGAAGAAGTGTTAATTGAAAAAACCGTAGGCAACTAATATTTTCAGAATTACCGAGCCTCTACCCCGTACTTGTGAACGTACATATAGCGAAATGTTCAACAAGGTTAAAATACATACATTTTATATATACATATAGATACGTATTTGAAAAATTGGTAGTAATAGACTTTTTGAAATTTTTGATGTTGGTGTAGATAGTAATCCATATAGAATACAAAACACATATTTTTGGAATTTTTGTCTGTCTGTCTGTCCGTCTTTTGTTTCTGTGTTCGCATCACGTAAAAACTACTGGATGGAACAAAATTGAACAAAATTTGGTAAAGAGGTCCCTTCGACCCTTGATTCCAATATAGAATACTTTTACTCGTAAAAGTAATTCATTTCGTAGAGAAAAAAGAGATACAAATGTGAAAGCAATTACCGGTAAAAGGGTAATAAAACAGTTGTCTGCACATTTTATTTTTATAAATGAAAAATTGTAAACGCTGTCTAGAATAAAAATCTAAAAACACATTTTTCTAAATTTGAATTTTAAGAATATAAGAAATAACACGCAGACGAAGTCGTGGGCACTGCAAGTATTACAATATTTTTTTCTGAACCCCGGATAAGGTTTTATTTATTATTTTTTTTAGCAACTAGGATAGATGTTTTCTATTAAATAAAATTAAAGTAAAAGGAATTTATCTATGACCAAAATAAACAAAACATATTTGATCATAAATTTTTAATTACTTTCCTTGTCTCTGCATTTTGTAGTAACCAAGAACATATATTTGGTCTAAAAAGGTTCCTTTTTTGCTTAAAATAAATATAGAACATATGATGATGCGTTCTTTATATTTACTAATTTAGTTCAAGTATTTATTCAGATTTCAAACCACCCAAATCCAACAGTTTTCATATTTTTTGCTTCGCGGTCAGCGTGACCGTTGTTGCTACTTTTTCGATTGCTTGCCCCTTTTAGTACCCTTTTTTAAAAAGAGCTAAATCTGCCACTTTTTGTTATGTTTTATACTTTTTCCCCTTTTTTTTTGTGTCAATTTTTGTTTTATTTTCAATTTAGAAGTTGCCTTTTGAGTCTGTTGCAAGAAGAACATTGGAGCTTTGGCAACAGTTCGAAGAAAAAAATGCTTCCAATTTAGAAAAAATACGTTTCACTCAAGAAGGTTAATCTCCTACAAATAAAATGTATTTAAAATTTTTGGAGTTTATTCTTAAAATCATGAACAAATTAAACACAATATACATCTTCAATGATCATATATATCTTGTTTGCTCCACTAAAAACATTTTATTAAAATTGTTTAAAAATTTTCTAAAAAAGAATATATAAATAACTCAAAAATAGAAAACATGAATTTTCCTAATATTTTGTACGTTAAGAATATTGTCAACATATATATTGGTCGTGGATCTGAAAGCGACATATGTAGTGAAGAACTTTCTAAAGTTTTTATTATTGATATTAAAAGCGAAAAATTTATTTTTGATTAAAAACTGTTTGGAGAAATAGTTTCAATAATTGACATGCAAAAACCACAATAATCAACATTGATTTTATATTTCTTTATCCACTGTAAACGGCTGAATTTTTTCGGCTCTTTTATACAGTTTAAAGACATTAAAAAATAAAATAAAAAAACAACAGAACATTAAGTTATTTTATTCTTTCTTTTATTCACGGACACTTGCAATTTTAATAATTAAAAATTAAAAGCACAGGATTATTAAATTATATAAATTTAAAGTTTTATTTTTATAATTAAATATTTCCGTGCTTTTAATTTTTAATTATGAAAAAAAATGTCCTTTGTGTAAAGAGTTGTTTGACATCAGAAAAATGGAGTAGTATTTGCTTTCGTTTTGATTTTTTTATGTTTTTTAAGAATTATGTTTTTTTGTTGTATACTTTTCCAAATAATGTAAATTTGGAAAACGTCCGCATACATTTGTAAATAATTTTTATTTCTAAAAATGTTTAGAAGTTTAATTAAAAATGAACCAATGACCCGAAAATAAGTCAATTTTCATTAATTTATAAATAAAAAACTTTATATTTAATTAAATAAAAAGGTTTTTTATCCTAGGAAATATGGAAAAATAGAATTTTTATGTATGTAAAGACATTATTGACATACTGTATGTCTGTATGTAGCAGAGATCGGTTTCCGTTGCGTAAAGGCTGGTTCACCCACAAAAATTTTGTTCCGAAACATTTTTTTTTTTATATGTAGTTTCTCTCTCTCTCAAAAAATAAAATGTCAAACTACATATAAAAAAAATGTTTCGGAACAAAATTTTTGTGGGTGAACCAGCCTTAATTTTCGGGTCTACTTAAACAAGCACTTAGTTTTTTATGACTCGAATCGTTTTTGTTCAAAAGCAAAAAACACTTGTTGAAACAACCGCTCGTTTAAAACATTCATTTTATGTACTCGTCATTTTGTGCGAAGGTTTGAATCTATTTCTGCATCACCCTGGAGTTAATGTCGACGTCGTTGACGGCGTCAAATGTCAAAAAAAAAGTTGAATCGGTTGAAATTGTATGAGAGCAGTTAATCTCAACGCGTTGCAACGCCGTAAAAGTTCAATATGTTTCAACTTTTTCGGCGTTGAAACGACGTCGACATTAACTCCAGGGTCAAAGCAAACTTGTTGTTAGCGAAAGAAGTGTTTTATTCAGTTGTGAATTAATTTTCTACTCGATGTTTTCTTCTCTTGTTGTTTTTACGCTTTTTTTCACATTTTTAAATTATTTTTCAATAAATTTTTGTGCTTAATATCCAAACGTTTTTTGAATGCCCGTAAAATATAGTGTTGAACTTGTTCTTTTTTTTACCATGAATTGCTACTTAATTTTGTTTCTTTTTCCTTTTTTATATTAATTTTTGTAAATATTTTTTGATTAAAATATTGTTATGTTCTTTTTATTGTTTTATAAATAATTTTTTCATGAAAATGTAATTTTTTTATAAAATGTTACATTTTTTAGTTATAAGTATATATATATATATATAGTGGTGGACATTAGGTCAGCACACTTCATATATGTTGCATTTAAAAGCGTATATTTTTTTCTAGTTATCGAATTTAAGTAAAGTATTTACCCACAAGTGTTGTCTATGGTGTGATCAATATGTTCCGTTATTTTTTTTCATTTCTCTTTTGTGGTTTTTATTTTTATTTCGATTAATTGAAAGTAATAAGTAAATTGAGCTGGACGCTAATTTAGCACATTTTAAAAATTTTTGTTATTTTTCATAATATTTCGTATTTAAAATCTTAAATTGGTAAGTGTTATAAACTCTTTATTTTAAATGTTTAAATAAAAAACACAAAACAATAATTAGACATGGCTAAAAGTAAATGGTGCACAGAAGCGCAGCGTCAAGTTATTCATCAAATGAGCTCGAGAGGAAGCACCGTCAGTCAAATTGCTTCAATATTGAACTGCTCCAGGAAGATGGTGTATAACGCACTAGGTCATATTCAAACCTATGGGACGTTCAAAAATGCTGCACAGGGTACTAGACCTAGAAAAACAACTCGTAAAGAGGACTCCTTTACTTATAGAGCCTCAGTTGCAGACCCATTTAAAACCTCAACTGAAATTCAAAGAGAGTTTTCAACAAAATTTGACATTGATATCTCCTCACGAACAATTAGAAGAAGACTAAATGAGAAAAATTTGCTTGGGTGTATTGTACAACATAAGCCACACGTATCAAAGAAGAACTTAAAGTCCCGAATTTCACTTGCCCGTGAGCATTTAGAAAAGCCAATGATTTTTTGGAAAAATGTCCTCTGGAGTGACGAATCAAAGTTCTGCCGGTTTGGATCAGACGGAAAATGTTATGTATGGCGTCCTCCTAACACGCAGCACAACCCGCGGTACACATCAAAGACGGTAAAGCATGGTGGCGGAAATGTGATGGTTTGGGCCGCATTTTCTGGGCACGGTGTTGGTCCCATACATAAAATTGATACGCGAATGGATCAGTATACTTAAAAAAATATACTTGTGAGCACAATGATTCCATATGCAGAGGAAAATATGCCACTTAGATGGCGTTTTATGCACGACATCGACCCAAAACACACTTCGCGCATAGTGAAGTGTTGCTTGGAAGAAAATAATATCGACGTGTTAAATTGGCCAGCTCCATCACCGGATCTCAATCCTATAGAGAACCTATGGAATGATGTAGAGCAACACATTAGTGCTGTAAAACCCAAAAATTTAACAGATTTGTGGATGCAAATCCAAAAGGCATGGTACGCAATACCAAAGGAACGTTGCATGGCCCTGGTGAACAGTATGTCCAGGAGATGTGCAGCTGTAATTAAAAGTAAGAGTTTTCCTACTAAATATTAAGTTTCGCGTTAAATGAATTTTTAGTTTTCTTTTTTTCTTGATGAAAATAAATTTTTTTGATTTGTGCTAAATTACTGTCCAGTTATTTTTGAGATTTTTTCTATTTTAATAGCAATAAAAATTATTGCAACTAATAAAACTGTAGCAAAATAATGTCAGTTGTTTTTTGGACAGCACGTGACACATTAGGACATAGGAATGATTAAAGTAATAAATATATAAGAAAACTTTTAGTATAGAAAAGCGCACATAGGTAATGTGCTAACCTAATGACCACCACTGTATATATATATATATATATATATATATATATATATATATATATATATATATATATATATATATATATATATATATATATATATATATATACTTATAACTAAAAAAAGTAACATTTTATTATATATATATATTCTTTTTTTTTTTAATTAAAAATGAAAATGAAAAAAAAACAAATTATATACTTTGGATTTCATTATTTTTAGGTATTTGGAGAAAAAATTTCAAAATATATATTTTTAGATTTATGTACATAGTACATGTGTAAATATAATTTCAAAAAAAATTTTGTTTGCTTGTAAAATATTTTATATGTATAAAATTTTGTTTTCACCTTTAAAGCTAGAAATAAAAAATGCTAATATGATAGAAAATGCACATCTGTAAGTTTTTCTTATTGTTTTTATATTTTTCTGCATAGCACTTTTTTACTTTCAAGTGGCTCGATTGTTTTGGGTAAAACTCCGATCAGATCATGTACAATAAAGACGTTGTGCAAAAAAATAACTTCTTGTTAACGAGACTTTTTTGTTTCAATACAAATCTGTTCGAGCCTAATGTTGAAAATGATTTACACTAATTGTTGCATTTTGTGTTTGTGTATAAAAAGCAACAAGTATTAAATTGATGTAATACTTGTTCGTGTTGTTCTTAAAATTCAACTACTGTGAACAAGACGGCTCGATCATACTAGTTGCAGGTCTCTGGTATGTAGGTATTCCCAAACTATACATTTTTAAATTAACAAAAGTTATAATGATGAATTCAAATTCATGGGGTTCGCCACAATCAATAATCTCAAGAGATTAAAAACATGACAAATTTTAAAATTTTTAGATATCCTACGAATCTGGTCCCAGGACCATCTCGATTTTTAAAAACTCAGATTTTTCCAAGTTCTAAAATCACATCCCTCTATCCTGAGTCAATAAAGTAGTCATAAGCTATTACGTCAGTTATCATTTCCACATTTTGCCCCGAAAAACTTGTAGTAGGTCAAAGAACAAAATAAGTGGAAAGATTGCAGTAATATCAAAAGAAAAAAAAAGTCCCGAAACCCCTAACAAGACAAGATTGTTATACCTGAAAATGGTATACGTATTGTTACTTTAATTACGAAGATACATACATATATAACAATATCTTTAATTGCCTTTTCGCATACTCATTAAAAGCATAATTTCATTAAAAATTACGAAAACTCAAAAGCTGTTCAACACTAAATTCGATTTCCTTTTTAATTTGAATGCCAACGAACCTCCGAGAGTACCCCGAAGATACTAGTTAACCCTCAAGGGGCCAAATACCTTCAGAGGGGTCAATGGAGAATAGAGGAAACGCATTAACTTACAAATTGCAATTATGTGGTGGATGCAATGAACTGCAGTAAACACCCAGTAAATAATAATGACTTGATTTGTATGAGAGACTATTAGAGGGCCAAAACCAAACGAGTAAAGGTGCAAAATTCCTCTTACTATCCTGTTTTGAAAACAGCTCGTAGCAAGATGAGCCTTCTAGATATGGGAGTATCCATGTTTAGAAATTAATTCAAATAGGTTCACTCCCTTGTAGTTTCGAGGTAAAAAAGAACAAGTAAGAGTGCTACATTCGGCTATGTCGAAGCATGTATACCCATACCATACATGTATAATAACCACATGCCACCACGGCATAATAAATTCTTTCTTAGCATTAAGTTTTTCAATAATTTCAATAATTTTTTAGTTTGTAACCGTGCTACATTCTTTAGGAAAGGGATAGATGAAAGAGAAGACAGATGGTGAAAGGAGATATAGCCATTTTATTAATTATTTTACTTCGCCGGCGAATATCCTATGAAGAAGTATCTATATGCTAAGAATATTTCTTTCACAGAAATAAAAATCAAACAAAAAAATAACAAAAAACAATTTCAAAACACAAAAAACTTTTCAATTTTAGGTTTCACTTAGGGTTGTTGTCTCAGCTAGTATAATTGTGGTGAAGAGGTGAATAAGTATTTAATACAGCCACCTGCAGGAACACAAACCAAAGTTGAAATGAAGATATGGAAAAATTAGAGGCACGCGTGGTGTTTTGCCCACTGCCTCGGAGGACATGCACCGATCTTGCTAATTTTCAATAGCAAAATTTTCGAAACTATGTCTGATCGATTGGCGTACTTGAATTTTTTCCAGCTTATCTAGTACCTTGTCAAAGTTAATCTCAACACGAACACGGGCGGACAGACGGGCATTGCTCAATCGACTTCGCTATGCATAAGAACTCAGTACATAGATGGGGTGGTAAATAGATATTGTAGAAACTACAAACTGAATGACTAATTTAGATATACCCATTTCCACCTGTGGTGAAGGGTATAAAAAGGCATAGCCTTTTAGGACTTATAAATAACGATCTATCTGTTCTTGAACTGTCAACAAAATAGGTTCAGACGTAGAAGATAAGTATCATCTGTCAATCTTTGAAAAATAAATATAGAATTTGACGTTTTTAACGGATTTTTGTTTTATAGATTATTTGACAACCATAAATAAAAGAATAATTTATATTGCTATCTATGTATGTTTAGTATTGCTATGTTGAAAAATCAATTATTTACTTAATGTTGAAAGAAAATTAAATTATGATTTCTATTGTCCATTTATTATTAAAAGTGGCATTTACGTAGTTTTTTAGAAAATAATTAATGTCATCACTTTTTTCAAATGTAAGAAACATTTTTATTATTATTGTAAGAAAATATTAAACTATCTTACCTGTAGACTTTGGCAAATTGTAAAAATCCAGCACCTTAATTTCTGAAGTTTCAACATGCGGAGCAAACCCCTCATACAAATCACTCTCCTCCTCAATGCCACTTAATTTGTCAACTTGTGAAGAAGCCGTATCACGATTATAAGGCATATTTTTAATTTTTTTTAACACAAAATTACAAATATACTGCAGTTACAACACCAGCACTCACAAGAAAAAACTTATATAAATTAGGTTATCAATCGCTAATATTCGTTGTTTAATTTATTAAATTTTATAGTGACTAGAAAATATTACTAATTAATATTTTGTGTAAGAAGTTTTCTTTTTACTATATGAAAAATATATTTGCCAATTCAAATTCACTTTTTATATTTGTTTTAGTATTTTTAGTATTTGTAGGTATTTTGACTTCTTTTTTCAATTTATTTCACATTTCTTGGAGATAAAAACACTCCAATACGATGATGCTTGACTGAATTCATTTCCTTCCTAAACCTGAAAGCGCAGTGAATCCAAATTTGTAGTAGTTTAGAGCAAAATCCTTTCCGTTAATTTTTCTTCTTTAAGCTTTTTTACCAGCCACTGACTTGTTAGGAAAATATCACGAGATGTATTAAAAATTGCCTGCGTAAAAAGTTGAAACAAAAATAATTTTAATTACAAATAAAAACAAGCTATTCGGCTATGCCGAATCTTCTTCTTCAAGTATTGGGGTGACAGAGAATTAAAAAACAAATAAGTGTGCTATATTCGGCTATGCGGAATCTTTTATACCCTTCACCATCTATGTAAATCTAGTTTAGTAAAGTAACTCCAATCAAAAAAGCAAAAAAAAAAATCTGTTGAATTTATTAACAACTCTCTTATATTTGTTGATAAACTTAAATGCCTTGGTGTAATTCTTGACACAGCCTTAAGTTTTGAATGTCATGTTAACTCTCTAAATTCTAGAGTTAATTTTACTTTACACAGATAATATGCTTTGAATTTGCTATTGCCTTTTCATATTAAAAAAAAAGAGTTGTACATGGATTAATTATGCCAATTTTCTTATATGAATTAGAAGTATATTTTGGTACTTTTGGTTATATCATGAGAAAGGTAAGATTACCCTTTAATGCAGTTATGCGGTATCTTTACTCGCTTAGAATACGTCAGCATGTTTCGGCTTACGTTTTGAAATTTTGTGGTTTTTCGTTAATGAAATTTGTTAAGTTAAGAATATTGTTGCACTTTAATAGATGATATAGGTTACAAGCACCTAGGTATTTGGTTAATCTCTTCTAGTTTGGTAATCGACTAGAAATAGACAATTGAAAATTCCTAGATTAACTCCCATATTGGAGCATTCATTTAGTGTGAGAGTGGCACGAGCTTAAAATGTTTTACCAATATCTTTGAGGATGTTTGATTGTTCTGCGAATGCTTCAAAAGCTTTCAAGAAATGGTTTGCTTGTATAGGCATGAACTCATATCTGTCATATATATATGAATAAATATATTTATTTCACCTGTTGGATAATTAATTGATTACTTTGATACCTACTGAAACCGTTGCTGGTACTTCAATATTTCTGTCGCCTATCTATTTTTTGTTTCCAGTAGTGGAATAATTGTTTTGTAATTTTTTGTGACAGACTTTTGATATATATATATATATATATATATATATATATTGATATATATATATACATATATATATATATATATATATATATATATATTATATTCCACTACTGGAAACAAAAAATAGATAGGCGACAGAAATATTGAAGTACCAGCAACGGTTTCAGTAGGTATCAAAGTAATCAATTAATTATCCAACAGGTGAAATAAATATATTTATTCATATATATATATATATATATATATATATATATATATATTTTTTTTTTTTTTTTTTTTTTTTTTTAATTAGTGCAAAAAATTTTTTTATTATATATGTATTTTTTTCTACTGTTATTACTTTTAGTATTGTTCTTAAATTAAATATATTTCGTTTTTATTAATTTTTCTTAATCATAAATTTTAGTAATTGTTAATTATTAATAATTTTTAAGCAGAATATTGTAACCGATTATGACCAGAATAAAATAAAAAAATATAGGGGTGACAGATTAAAACAATTAAAAAAAAAATTGGTACTGCATATATATAATTTTACATAAAAATGTCATCGGCTCTTAATGGGTCAAGCATTTTTTTAAATTCAAGTATTTCCTTAAAGATTTCTTCAAAAGCTTTTAAGTGATACCCATATTGATATTTAAAAAAAATGAAAAAATTACAGGCCCATTACTCGGAAAAAATGGGCGAGCCCCAATTTTTTCACTTAATTTTTTTTTAAATTTTCTATCGCCCCATAGATTGGAGTTACTTCATTGTTCCAAATTATGTAAAAAAATTAGAGGCAGGCGTGGTGTTTTTCCCACTTTCTCAAAGGACATGGACCGATCTTGGTGATTTTCAATAGCAAGTTGTATGTCTGATTGATTGGCGTATTTAAATTTTCTCTAGCTGACTTAGCAAACTTGATTTCAACACTAATACGGACGGAAATCGCGCAATCGACTTCGCTATGCATAAGAACTCAGAATATATATACATACTTAATTGGCTCGGAAATGGATATTGTAAAAAATTCAAACGGAATGACAAACTTAGATATAGTCTTTTCCCACTTTTTGTGATGAAGGGTATAACAAATTAATAACTCCACATTATCTAATAAATTTTTAATTTAGTAATAAAAAAAAAGCTTTTTAACTGCACAAAATGAAAATAAAAAGGAAATGTTGTTTGGTTACATAACCTTTTATTTTTAAAATAATTTAATAACTCTTGAACTATATCAGTGGTTAATGATTTTTCACACAAAATAACTAAGGTGTGTTATCAGAGAATCTTTATAAAAACTTAAGGGGTCCGTAACTCGAAATATAAGTTGAAGACTGTTTTTTTTAATTTACATTTAATCCTTAAAATATCTTTTTCTACCCCAAGACAGCTTTTTATTTAATAGTAAAATATTTAAATATTAAAAATCGTTTCATTTTTGGTTTAAAGAGTAAATTACATGCTGTTGAGACTATTGATCGTTTGAGAAATAATTTTATTAACATTTTTATGTTTAAGGTTTCTTAAGCCGTTTTAGGTTTTCAGAATACTGCCGCTAAAGTGTATTTCAATAGACGATACATGATACAAGGATGGTGCTTTGACCAATCAAGCTGATTGGCCAGCCATGAGAGACTGGGTAGAGAACAAAATTAGGCGTCACAACTTTAATTGAACATAAATATATCATTAAACCAACTATGTTCTATTGATAAACAGGCTTATCGATTTTCTCCTAAACAGGGATAATATTTGTTTTAAAGCTGCCTCTCTGCTCTAAAAAAGTTTTGGAAGCTCACCAAAATACTTAAAGGCAACAATCAACAGTTTGCTGATTTATATATAAACGGTGACTGAGCCATTAAAGCAAAACCAAAATACGTTTGGTTTTTTAAGTCCCCAGGTTTCGATGAAAACAATCACATTGCGCTTAAAAACAAGCCTGATTTGTTTTTCTTGAACATTAAGTAAAATATTTAATATTTGTCTAAGTATTGTTTTTTTCCTATAGTTTTGAAAAGACCGAAGTAATTCCACTCCATAAAGCTGGAAAAAATTTATATGTAGTCACAAGCCAATTAGCATTCTAAGCCTATTGGAAAAAGTCTTAAAAAACAAGTTTGCGGAAATCAAGAAGCAGCTTTCTATGCTGACGACAAGCCAAAAATACCTTAATAAATGGAAAAATCATATTTTCATAAAATAGATCTTAAAAACGTAATCCTTCACAACATGTGTACTGTCAAGAAACATCATTTCAATATTAGGTATTATACAGTGCAACTTCGACACATATCGCACCTGTTCAACTAAAGGGCTTCAATTCAAAATTTTCAATTTTTCAGTAGAGACAAAAAACTGTTTATAATAGTATTAAAGTAATATAATAAAAAAAAAAAATAATGGCCTCGTAAAAATAATTTGTTAACTTTAATATAACACTCGATTTCTTATTGTTTTGTTAAAAGATGTAAGTACAACTAAAAATATATCTGTTTTGTTGATACAAAAGTAAGTACTCGGAAGACATGGTGAGCGACATAACCGTTTTTTTTTTTTTAAGAAAGAGCAGTCAAAAGAATGGGAAAAATTTACAGTGGTTAGAGCTGATCAATATATATCGTTTTTTAACAAAAAGTGAAAAACTGAAAATTTTGAGTTGACCCCCTTTAGTTGAACAGGTGCGATATGTATGTATATTTAAAAAAGTTATTTTTTAACTTCAATTTTATAAACTTTAAATTAAATTTTATAAACTTTAAATTCAATTTCTTAAACTTCAAATTGAATTTTATAAACTTGAAATTGAATTTTAATTTATCAAATTAGAATTTGATGTTTATAAAATTTAAGGATTTTAAAATTTAATTTTAAGAAAATTTATTATTCGGAATCTTTTAAAATTTAATTTACTTTATTCGTGCTTGATTCCTTTAAATATACATAAATATTTCATGATATTCTCATGAAATATTTATTATTAAAAACTAAACTAAAAAAATGAAATGTATTACTGCGGGGAAAGCATATCCATATTGCCATTTCACTACTGCTCAAATAGCTCATCAGTGGGTAAAATCCATATGGATATGCTTTCCCCGCTGTATTACATTTCATTTTTTTAGTTTAGTTTAAAATAATAAATATTTCATGAGAATATCATGAAATATTTATATTTAAAGGAATCAAGCACGAACAAAGTAAATTAAAATTCAATTTTAAGTTTATAAAATTGTATTTGAAGTTTAAAACCTATAATATCCTGCATATCTGAATTATTCTCCTCAGCCCACCGACTGCAAACTGAAAACGATTTCTTTGCAGCAGCATTACAGATCTTTGTTTTTGCATCCATAACTATACAGTTTTCTTCCGTAAGCAGCACTAACAATTCATTTCGTTTAGTGTGTTGTGCTATTTCTTTATCATAAAACATGAACATAAACTTAAGTAATTATAGTGCAAAGTGTAAAACAATATATGAATTTCTTTCCCACGGAAAACATTTTTCTCGAGAAAAGATTCCTCCAATTATGAATTATGTGAGAATAAAAATAAAATTAAAATTAAAAGTGGCATCATCGTAATTTGAAGGGAGTTTTTTGTTTATTTTCATATAATTTTTATTTTATAATTTATTATACCTAGTTTTTCCCCCATATTTTTTTTTTTGCACTTCCCGCAGTCAATCAAAAGGGGGAAAATTATAATTGGAGAAAAGTGAAAAGTGAAAGAACTTGCACGGAATTTTTGTTTATAATTGGGCTGTATGTGTTTCTGTGTCACCTTTGAGCTGGAGAAATTGCGCAACTTTAATCGATCTTAGCCATAGGTCCACAGGGTGTAAATCCGTAAAGACTTAAATTTCCAGAAACTATTTACTCATGGTAGCAGCTGAGGATACTGCACCAACCTGCTTTTATTTCTGCCACAATTGATCTTGTTTGGCTGTGTAAAATCTTCCGTGTTCTGAAATCACTAGGGGCTGTTTATATAGGACTTTTTGCATCTATAGTCATTTATAGCTATCCGGTCTATTCTAAATGGAATGTTATCCCTTTGTCATTACGTTAACGCCTAAAATCCTGGTCTCCTCATGGAGATGATCTACTATCAACTAGCAAATTGACCATTACAACAATGTATATATTTGCATTATGAAAGTTAAAATCTTTTAGGTTGTTATGAAATAATGCAAAAAAACTTTTTCTATCGCATACCAGTACAATTAATTATATTTGCTTAAACTTTATTAAATAGTGTTCGTAGCATTGCGCTGCTGATGGCAAGTTGTACTCTCATACATGCCTCCGTTGTTCACGCAATTCGTGGATCAATTTTCATAAAGGACAAGTAACTATAGTTATTTTTGTAACAGCAGAAAAACCAATAGCATTCTTTCTTTAAACTTTATCAACAACATGAGAATTGTTTGCGAAGTAGGCCGAGCAATATGACCATATTAAAAATGGTCATATTAAAGGACCTATTCAATTAAATAGAGATTTAGGGAAAAATTCGGAAAAACTTGGCTTAGCTTACCAAAATTTTCTAGAATATTCGGCTTTCGGCCGGGTGCAAGATTTATATTCTCTATTGTATTACCATCACCGGATTCGCTACCCAAAATTTCCTACATAACCAGCATTCGGCTAAGCACAAAGATTTTCTCTTCTATGGTATGACCAATACATCTTTCGCTTACTAAATGTTTCCTGCATAGCTTCCTAAAGATTTCCTACATTACAAGTCGAAAGTTCAATGATACACATTTCTCCTCATTCCATTACAATATAAAGAGATCCATGCGATACCAATATAGCGGCGATATTTCGTGTCGTTTGATACATCGGTATAGAGAAAATTTTTTCACTTAATTTTCTTTTTAATGAATATGTCTTTTAATTATTTATTGAATCGTAATATGTAAGCAATAAAAATATTGGCGCTAAGTGTTGTTGCAAAAAAAATTCAAAACTTGCTGATTACACAATCAAATAATTCAATTATTCGTCTAATTGTAATAAAACAAAGTCTTTTAAATAAAAGTTTGCGTTAAAAACTGAGTACAAACATATAAAAAATTCAAGAAGTATTAAGTCAATTTATAACATCAAACAATAGCTTGTATATTTCTTCCGTCTTCTCGTGCTACCGATTAGTCTTTGCTGATCAGTTGGCTGCGTTTGCTAAAGCAAAAGAAGCTTTTAGTTATATACATATGTGAACCATGTAAAGCTACCCATGTTGAGTATATTACTAGCCCTGTCATTGATGAATTGAAAAAATGCCTTGCAGACATTAAAAATAATTTTGACACCATTGTTTTCGAGGTTAAGGGGGAGCTTAACTCTAAATTTTATAAAGTTAAATACGAAATCGAAACCTGTAATAAAAAGTTTAAATTTGTTGAGGAAAGTACAACAAATAAACTGAATGTCCTTGAAAATAACAATGAACTGCTTCAAATGCGTCTCAATAGATCAAATATACTGATAAATGGATTGTGGAAATATCAAAATGGTATAACTGATATTGTAATTTCTATTTTCAAGCAACTTACTGTTGATATTTCAACAAATGATATCAACATACTGTGAGCGTCAAAATAAAGTGTACACAAACATTTTCTTTAAATTAGTTTTTATTTCAGTCTTTAAAAATACTATTTTATTTAACATTTTATGTTTTTTTAATTGTTATTCAGTTCTCTACTTGAACTTAAAAAAACAACAAAAAAAATTTACAACAACAAAAGTTATAAAACAAAAACAAAATCTATTCCATATTTTACGCGTCAAAATAAAGTGTACACATATAATTTATTATAAAAATTAGTATGATTTAGTAATTGTTTGCTTTTCCTTTAGCTTTAATAAAGGCACTTAGTCTTCGGGGCACCGATTCAACTAGTTTTTTGGTTATGTCAGATGAAATTTTCTGCCACTTCTCCATTATAAGGGATTTAAGCGTATCCTTGTTAGTAATTGTCCTCTTTCGTATTTGCCAGTCAAGATGCTCCCACAAATGCTCAATCGGGTTAAGGTCCGGTAATTGGGGAGGATGATCTAATGTCTTAGGAGATTGATAAAGGAGCCATTCTTTTACTATCTTTGCCGTATGTTCGGGATCATTGTCTTGTTAAAAGATCCAAGGTCCCTTGAAGCCCAATTTATCCACACTGCATGACAAATTGTTTTTAAAAATGCTTAAGTAGTCCGTTTTATTCATGGTATCTTCAATAAAAACCAAGCTTTTCACTCCACTTGCCGCAATGCATCCCCACACCATCACCGAACCCCTCCATGCTTAACCGTAGATATTAGATTTTGTTCAGCATACTCTGTGTTTTTTGTATGCCATACTTTTACAGGTTTTTTCTGGCCAAATATCCCAAATTTACTCTCATCGCTAAATAAAATGTTATTCCAGAAAGAACCATCTTTAGTTTCGTACTTTTTTGCATACTCAATACGTTTTTTCTGATCTACTAACGATATAAGTGGCTTTTTTGGCGGCAACCGACCATGTAGACCATTTGCGTGTAGAGCTCTTCGTGTTGTGTTGGCGTTAACGTTGGTATTTTTTGTTGCTGAAACTTCCTCCGATATTTTAACAGCACTTTTAAATGGATTTTTCTTCACATCACTCAAAATAGACCTTATTTCAGACTCACTTCAAGCTCTTGGTCGGCCTGCACCTGGACGATTTTCTACTTTGCCGAATTTTTCGTGCTTATCAACTATTCTCTTTGCTGTATTATGGCTTCTGTTTATAATAGACCCGATTTCACGAAAAGTTTTACCGTCTTTTCGAAGTTTTATCACAAGTTCTATGACTTCTGTTGATGTTTGTCTACCCATTTTTAATAAAATAATAAATTTCTTTCTGCAAAGAAGTTATAGTCCGAAAATTGCGTCTGTCTATTATAAAACAGTAGTAGTGATTTTAAAGAATGCAAGAAAGTAAATAAACAACAAAACGTAACGGTATTTTTTGCGATTCTAGTTCGCTAAAATGCTACAAAATAAGATGTACACTTTATTTTGACGCGTAAAATATGGAATAGATTTTGTTTTTGTTTTATAACTTTTGTTGTTGTAAATTTTTTTTGTTGTTTAAGTAGGGAAGTAAATAACAATTAAAAAAACATAAAATGTTAAATAAAATAGTATTTTTTTAAGACAGAAATAAAAACTAATCTAAAGAAAATGTTTGTGTACACTTTATTTTGACGCTCACAGTATGTTTGTTTATTAATCATAATGCATTTCTTGTTAAACTTAATAATATATTTCAACGCTATGAAGAATTAATTTAAATTAAGAAACTTACATCTTCCCTCATTTATAAATACTATAATAATATGAGCATATATGTATCTATCTTAATGACAATCTTACTCCTAAACAAAACAGGATTTTGATGCAATGCTGTAAGCTTCGCAAAGAGAATACTATTTCTGAATTTAAATTGATAAATTCAGCTAAACTTAGAAATAGAATTAACCTAAATGATGAACGCGTCAAATGGCTCACATTAATATACAAAGCATTAATCTATCCAATATATAGTTCAACAACAGATATTTCCCTATACAATTCATGTTTAATATGATACAATGGCTTAATATACGACAAAGACTACAACTGAATACGTGTATGTTTATCCACAAAATGAAGACAGGAAAGGCTACAGAATATTTAACACAACAAATGACTTATGTCAACGAAATTCAACCATATAACCTCAGAAATGCAAATGAGAATACATAGAGCTAGAACCAACACAATGAAGACATGTCTACTTTACATGGGTTTACAAGTATTTAATCAATTACTTAATGAAGTAAAAAATGGTGAGAATATAAATATTTTAAAAGAAAATGTATAACTTATGTAAAAATAATTGTCATTAGAGCTAATTTAATTAATTAGTCAAAAAGTATTATATGCTTTTATAAAGTATTCTTAATACTACTATTTAAACTAATAAAAAAAACTATCATAGACAATTCTTCTACAGATATACTTGCCGTCTATAAATCTATTTTAAACCACACATTAAAGATCAATCTGTTAAAATTCAAAGTTATTATATTTTAAGAAATGACGTTGATGGCATCTAAACAGTGTAGATTCAAAAACTTTAGCAGGTGTAGTATATGCTCCTCACGGCATCGTTATATTAGAGCAAGTATTGGAGGATATTAGTTGCCGATTTAACATCGTTATCTTAGGTGACTTAAACAATAACTTATTTATTCACGCAAATGCTAAATTTATAAGGAAATTATGCTCTAGTTACAACCTGACTTACTTGCACAATTCAATACCCACACACTTCGATATACGACATTGTAATAATAGATTTTTCTTTAGTGAAGTCTTGCAGAACTATTGGCCTGTGAAGTTGTTAGGATAAACTCGTTTATCCGGTCTTCAGGTTGGTTTAGGGATGGATCTCTGATGGAGACATAATAACCTGAATTGATCCTTGCACATCCCTTCCAGGCCGCACAACGGGACAATTTAGGACCCAAGTGAGTCGGTCTTCTCATACCGGCAGCCTGTGCAACCTAACCAAGTGCCATATCTTTCCTGTCATGAATTTAAATATCTTAGCTTTAATGTACCTCTTAAAAAGAGGAATGTGAAGAAACTAGCGCTTCTTTTTCTGATGTATGGAAGGTATCTAGAATTGTACCAATTAAAAAAGGACCAAAGTTTATGTCTTAAGGTACGGTCACATTAGTCAAACATTTGACTGAAATAGACAAATATTTATTTGCCGTAGTCTGACCACAAAATATTTATTAGAAGCAAATAACATCACAGCTGATTTTGGGCAAATAAAATTATTTGCCAGTAAACAAAAATGTTTCTAATGTGAACATAGTGTGACCACTCGACGGCAAATATTTGACTCATTTTTAGGCAAATAAATATAAATACAAAGTTTTTGTAAGAACAAACAGAGACAAATAACAGCTGTATCAACAATGTTGCCCAGTATTTAAATTAAATTATTAGGTTTCGGAAAAACTCGCTGATAATTTTAAACTTATATGTGTATTAAATAAAAACAAAATACTGTAAGCAATTAAAAATAAAATTATAGATAAAAAATAATAAAGTGCAATTTTCGGAAGAAATAGTAAATTAAAAAAGTTGTCGGGCCACATATTTTTCGAGTTAAATATCATCAAAGTATTTTATATATAATTTGGTATATTTCGACATTTTCGCCTCAGAATGGTGAAAAGTTTCAAAGTTGTATGTAAAAAAGATGTGGCATTGGGGATTATTAAATATTCTTTTATAAATTTTTAGTTAAGTATTAGTTTAAAGTAAAGTCGCAAGAAATTATATACTTGAAAATTTGCGTTGCCGTTAAATTAAAGTTAAGTTAAAGTTGTATTATATACTGTTATATATCTGCACATAAACCTATGATAAGATTGAGATGCATTTTGTTTTAAAAAGCTTATAGATAACTTTTAAATGAAGTTTTATATGACAACAAGCAACATGCTTTAAGAATCAATATCGATTAATTTATATTAAACAAGAATTAAACACGCTTAAATTTAACCAACATAAATTAAACTTTAATTAAGATTTGCACAGTGCCCACGCATTTTAACTGCTTAAAGAGACGAAAAAAGTCGGCTATGTGCAGAACAAAACCAAAATAATTCTTCCGCCCTACTCGAAGCGTAGGAATAGAGCTAAGAGTCATTAGTGAATATCCATTTCAAGCACTTAAACTGTTCCTGCATAAGTTTCGATTTGCAATCAAAAGATATATGTTCTATAAGTACTAAGCTGAAAGATTATTTTTGCAATTAATGTAAACAGATTTTTTTTAATATAAATATATTCATTTGACGGTATGTTATAATGTAAAAGTTTTTAAAAACTACATGTACAAGAGTTTATCCTCTATTTCCCGAAATCTGAAACATTAAAATTTCTTAAAAATTGTAGAACTTTGTATTCCAATTAAAATTTTGTATATTTGCAGTTTAATTCTTTGTGAAATTGGCTTTTTAATTTAAGCGACTTTTTATTTCAACATATTGTTTGTCTACACTTATATCAAGTAAACAAATAAACAGCTGTAGTTTGAAAAATATATGAAATAAATTAAAAGTTTTTAGAAATTTTAATCAAAAAAATGTAATGAATGAATATTAAAATTTATTGTTAAGAAGTGGAATCTAATTCCTATTTAGCTTCATCCTCTTAATGTGCTTCTTCCTTAGAACACCTTTTGGAGCTTCTTTATAGCATAGAATATGAAAAATTTGATATTGTTGCTTGGCTTTTTTTATTTGGAACTTTCATACATGGGAGTTATTCATTATAAACTTTCTTCTCACATTGCCATTATGAGTAATAGTTATTTTAATGGAATCTCTATAAATAATACATGCGGGTGCATAAATATAATATTAGCCACCATTATTTGACCAACTTTTATAGTTTATGGCTATCAGCAGTGGATATTTTATTATTATATTAAAAACTGGGATTTCATTTCTCGTACAAGGTATAGGAAACGTATATTATAGGAAGAGAATAAAAACTTCATTTGGGACTTTTAAAAAGATGCGCCCAGAGTCTGCCTAGATGGAAAAAAATTTTCGACAGTTGTATATTTTTGCTCCGACTACAAATGGTTATTGTTTGTTTGTTTTGAACTTATGTATATTGTACTGCAATTAAATATTTAAGAGTAGCAACTATTTTTCATCATTTGTAATTAGCATTTAATAATATTTTACACGTTTTCTTTGCAATAACTTTGAAATAATGCCGAAGAAATTGAATGGCAGTGAAGACATCCCATGCGCAGCAGTTTGTGAGCAAATAAATTTATGTTTTTTTTCGGTTTGATCGAATATATTTTTAAGGCAAATATTATTTTAAATGTGACCGCACATAAAACATGTTTGCCTGTATTTTATTTGACATTGCTTCATAGCTGTTTCAACAAATAAAAATAGGCAAATAAATGTGCGTAGTGTGACCACAAAACAAATTTTGTATTGTTTTGAAAAAATTTAGGCCAAACAAGAGCAAACAAATTTTAGGCAAATGTTTGTCATATGTGACCGTACCTTTAGTAATTACAGATTTATTAGTATATTAAGTAGCTTGTCTAAGTATTTAGAAAATATCAGTTATTGGATCATATCAAGCATAAAAATCTGTTGAGTAAATCACATTTCTGATTTGTGCATGATCGTAGCACCACTTTTTTACTCTTAAGTCTAACTGAACATCTACGACAAGATGTTAACTTCAACAGAATTTCAACCACGATATCACTTGATTTATCAAAAGCTTTTGATTCACTTAATTATTATTATTTCACTGAGAAACTAGCTACAAAATTTAATTTAACTTCAACATCATGTAAACTTATATATTCATATATGTATATATTTATATATGTATAGAGGTTCTAATAGCCTAAGGGTTAAGTCCTCGGCCCTTTTATTCTTTTTAATATATGCATATTTATGACTTTAAAAAGTTCTTTGAGTCTGTCAATTAAAAAAGCTTTCTATTTGCTGACGATATAAATTTGCTTTTTTCTGGTGATTTACAGTTTTTAGATTGCCTTATCACCAGTTTTTAAATGGGAAAAGAACCAATAAACTAAAGTTTAATCCTCTTAAAATTATTACTTTCGGTATCCGAATCAAATTCTATAAATATCTCACTGGATGGAGAAGTGATACCAAAGTATATCTATAACAAGTACATGCAGGAGTACAGGTGATAAATTTATTTATGTGCGTGTTTATAAATTTTTGTGTAAAAATTTGTTTACATATTTTTTTATTTTTATTTTGCTATACATTTCTTTTGTTTTTTATGTGTTTCTTTTAATTTAAATTTAATTTTTTTTCAGGGATGGTAAATGAAATCTACAAATTACACTTTTCCAGCTCAAGTTGCAGTAAACATTCTTTTATTGAACTTTTGTTTAAATTGACATTGATATAGTCAATAAAAAGTCATTCTGTTATTTTTAAAAACGATAACTAAGTAAAATTCATATTCATTTTTTAGTTAGAAAAAAAGATAATATGTTACCCATTTTGTCATCTCTGAGCTTTTTTTGACATAAAACATGATTTTACACAAACAAAATGCCTATTGTTGTTCTAATGTTGTATTTGTTGTAGACTTGCATGTCATCAGGCATGTTCTGACACTCGCATGTTTTTGAAGTCGCATGTGATTTCAAAAACGCCAACTTTTGTTTTACATGTTCTGAAACTCACGCGTTTTGTTTGCGATTTGCTCTTTTTTAAACTTATGTTCGAAAAGAAAAACATATGTTTTCATGGTGCAAAACATAAATAAACAAAAGAAAATTACAACAAAATGCCTGCAGCTGCCTAGCTTAGTTTCATTTCTTTAAAAAAAACATGCAATTAAAAAAAGAACGAATTAAAACACGGACGCTTAGAGATTGTAACAATTCAATGGATACTTCAATCCAATGTATATTTATTAATTTAAAAAATAAACGTAAGCCAAGAAATATTTTGGCGACAAATGGATTTTCTATTAGTGATATTGCATTTAGCATCTTTGATGTAAAAGGTTACTTATGTTGTAAGTAATCAGTACTTAATAAGTATTTTTGTTTATTTTGTTAATTATAACATGCACGTTCGGAACTCATATCGTCCAAAAAGTAATTTAAATAAATTTTTTAATGCCCCTTAACACTTTAAGCGCACATTTAATAAGCACCAATTAAAACAGCTGTTTCTTTGAAATCGCCAGTACTCAAGAAAACAATCAAAACAAACAATTGATAGCACAAATAACATATTATAAACTAATTATTTGTGATTTTAAATGTGTAAAAATTGAAATAATTTCTGTTAAAAATTAAAGAGAACATATTAATTTTCATTTGTGTATAATTTTATTGTTGCTTTAAAGTTTATTTTAAGTAAAATTCGCAACTTCACTTCAGTATGTGCTTGCGATTTGAAGTCGCCAAATTTCTTGCGATTGTGAACTACAGAACACCTTTCATGCGATTTCAACTCGCATCGCCAGTTTTAAGCATTTGCGATTGTCAGAACATGCCTGCATATATCTTTTTTAAGGTTTAAATTCCAAGTATATCTATATTAAGTACATGCAGGAGTTCAGGTGATAGTTTTATTGGTGTGCGTGTTTATCATGTATTGTGTCAAAATTTGTTTACATTTATTTCAATTTTTATTTTGCTCTTGTTTTTTACGTGTTTCTTTTCATTTTTATTATGTGCTATCAGGGATGGTAAACGAATTATTCAAATTACACTTTTCCAACTCAAGTTGCATATAACATCCTTTTATTGAATTCTTGTTTAAATTTAATAGGGAGATTGAAATTCAATGAAATGTAACGGAGAAATGGTAATATTTATTTTAAAAGGTTTTTGGGAAAAAATTACATTTATCTTAAGTTAAGAGATTAAAGCCCTTTTGCTCCTAGGACGCTTAGTTACCGAGATAAATGAGTTTAAAGGTTTCTAAGTAAAAAAAAATAATTTGAGGGGTCAAAAAATTTATTTTAATTTTAAATTGAATTTTTATTTTTTTTTTATTTTTGTAGTGATAACAGATTAAAGCCCTTTTGCTCCTAGGACGCTTAGTTACCGAGATAAATGAGGTTTAAGGTTTCTAAGTAAAAAAAAATAATTTTTTCGTCCAATTTAGTGCTAACAGTGATGAGAGTGATAAGTGTGATAAGTGAGATAAGTGTGATAAGTGTGATTAGTGTGATTAGTGTGATAAGGGTGATTAGGGTGATTAATGAAAAATACATGAAATATTAGGGAGAGGGGAAATTCAATGAAATAATAGGAAGAAAAGGTAAAATTAATTTTATTTAAAGGCGGTTTAAGGTATTTTCACAATTAATTTTTTTTAATTTTTGTAGTGATAACAGATTAAAGCCCTTTTGCTCCTAGGACGCTTAGTTACCGAGATAAATGAGTTTTAAGGTTTCTAAGTAAAAAAAAAATAATTTTTTCGTCCAATTTAGTGCTAACAGTGATGAGAGTGATAAGTGTGATAAGTGAGATAAGTGTGATAAGTTTGATTAGTGTGATAAGGGTGATTAGGGTGATTAATGAAAAATACATGAAATATTAGGGAGAGGGGAAATTCAATGAAATAATAGGAAGAAAAGGTAAAATTAATTTTATTTAAAGGCGGTTTAAGGTATTTTCATAATTAATTTTTTTTAATTTTTGTAGTGATAACAGATTAAAGCCCTTTTGCTCCTAGGACGCTTAGTTACCGAGATAAATGAGTTTTAAGGTTTCTAAGTAAAAAAAATAATTTTTTCGTCCAATTTAGTGCTAACAGTGATGAGAGTGATAAGTGTGATAAGTGAGATAAGTGTGATAAGTGTGATTAGTGTGATAAGGGTGATTAGGGTGATTAATGAAAAATACATGAAATATTAGGGAGAGGGGAAATTCAATGAAATAATAGGAAGAAAAAGTAAAATTAATTTTATTTAAAGGCGGTTTAATGACAAAATCCCTCACAGAACTCATCTAATATGAGAAAATTGCACAAAGTCAATTTTCCGCGTCTTATAAAAAATTTCTCAAATTCAATTTGAATAAACTGTGTTTGCAGATTAATAGCTCTATATGTGCTCTTGATTTCCCAATAGGTGTAATTCCGGGAGATCGAAGGGTTTGGCCACATTGACAAAATCTCTCACAGAACTCGTCGTATATGAGAAAATTGCACTAAGTCAATTTTCCGCGTCTTATAAAAAATTTCTCAAATTCAATTTGAATAAACTGTGTTTGCAGATTAATAGCTCTATATGTGCTCTTGATTTCCCAATAGGTGTAATTCCGCGAGATCGAAGGGTTTGGCCACATTGACAAAATCCCTCACAGAACTCATCGCATATGAGAAAATTGCACTAAGTCAATTTTCCGCGTCTTATAAAAAATTTCTCAATTTCAATTTGAATAAACTGTGTTTACAGATCAATAGCTCTGTATGTGCTCTTGATTTCCCAATAGGTGTAATTCCGCGAGATCGAAGGGTTTGGCCACATTGACAAAATCCCTCACAGAACTCATCGCATATGAGAAAATTGCACTAAGTCAATTTTCCGCGTCTTATAAAAAATTTCTCAATTTCAATTTGAATAAACTGTGTTTACAGATCAATAGCTCTATATGTGCTCTTGATTTCCCAATAGGTGTAATTCCGCGAGATCGAAGGGTTTGGCCACATTGACAAAATCCCTCACAGAACTCATCGTATATGAGAAAATTGCACTAAGTCAATTTTCGGCGTCTTATAAAAAATTTCTGAAATTCAATTTGAATAAACTTTGTTTACAGATCAATAGCTCTATATGTGCTCTTGATTTCCCAATAGGTGTTATTCCGCGAGATCGAAGGGTTTGGCCACATTGACAAAATCCCTCACAGAACTCGTCGTATATGAGAAAATTGCACTAAGTCAATTTTCCGCGTCTTATAAAAAATTTCTCAAATTCAATTTGAATAAACTGTGTTTGCAGATTAATAGCTCTATATGTGCTCTTGATTTCCCAATAGGTGTAATTCCGCGAGATCGAAGGGTTTGGCCACATTGACAAAATCCCTCACAGAACTCATCGCATATGAGAAAACTGCACTAAGTCAATTTTCCGCGTCTTATAAAAAATTTCTCAATTTTAATTTGAATAAACTGTGTTTACAGATCAATAGCTCTATATGTGCTCTTGATTTCTCAATAGGTGTAATTCCGCGAGATCGAAGGGTTTGGCCACATTGACAAAATCACTCACAGAACTCATCGTATATGAGAAAATTGCACTAAGTCAATTTTCCGCGTCTTAGAAAAAATTTCTGAAATTCAATTTGAATAAACTGTGTTTACAGATCAATAGCTCTATATGTGCTCTTGATTTCCCAATAGGTGTAATTCCGCGAGATCGAAGGGTTTGGCCACATTGACAAAATCCCTCACAGAACTCGTCGTATATGAGAAAATTGCACTATGTCAATTTTCCGCGTCTTATAAAAAATTTCTCAAATTCAATTTGAATAAACTGTGTTTGCAGATTAATAGCTCTATATGTGCCCTTGATTTCCCAATTAGTTTGATTCTCCGAGATCGTAGGGTTTTGTAGCTGTAATCGTATTAGTTAAAAAATTCCGGAATTTACTATACAAATTGTACTGTATGTATGGGAGAAAAAAATTATCGCATGCTACATTTTTTTAAAAACGTATTTAACTTGACGTATTTATCTTCACACACATTCGGTTTTAATAGAAAATGGGTCGTGGTAAATCATTAACGGTGGAAGAGAAGGCAAAAATTTATGCCTATGATCATCAAGGCCGTGAAATTTCTATAAAAATTAATAAAAGTGCTAATGTTGTGTGGAATTACTTTAAAAAAAATATGGGAAAAACATGAAGGGAAGGCAAACAATGGCCACAACAGCTACAGAAAGGCGAAATATTA
This sequence comes from Gymnosoma rotundatum, assembly GCA_916610165.2. Taxonomy (NCBI): domain Eukaryota; kingdom Metazoa; phylum Arthropoda; class Insecta; order Diptera; family Tachinidae; genus Gymnosoma; species Gymnosoma rotundatum. The sequence continues at coordinate 152,389,542 of OU744337.1, read as the reverse complement.
TAAAAAATGCCTCCAGTTCTTGTTCCTGCTGAAAAAATTGAAGGAAAAAGTGGTTCCAGTACTAGTGTTTCTACCGTTAAATGCAGCACAAAATAATTAAAACGAATTTAGTTGCAGAAAAAAACTAGCCAGCAACTTAAGAAATTGTGGTTGAAATTTTGCAAAGAACCATCATGTGGTTTTAACTACTATTTTCATGATTTGAGAAAGGAAGAACGATTTTTAGCACGTCGCCATAGTTGAGTAGGTGGTGTTATGGTCTGAGGTGCGATATCGTACTATGGAGCCATAGACTTGGAATTTCAAACCACGAAAAAGACAGCAAATTCATATAAATATATTCTACTTCTATTCTTCCAAAATTTCAAGAGTTGTTTGGACCCATCCCATTGACTTTCCAACAGGATAATGCTCCTATCCACACAACAAATTTTTAAAACTTTGATTAGCGAGCAAAATGTTGATTGGCTGCCATGCCCACGGCAACATGATAACCCACAATCTTTAATTACTACAATAAAATCGGCATGGTCGCAATGTTTAATTTTTCCAGGTCAACAAGCTGTTGTTGGTCATACCATAGAGGAGAAAATTGTTGCATCCGGCCACAGGCCGGCTACGACGAAATTCTTCAGAAAGTGAAGACGCTGTTGGTTATACCATAGAGGAGAAAAGCAGAAAATTTTTAAAAAGCTAAGCCGCGAAAATTATAACATTTTTCGCTTAAAATTACACTTAACACTCTCTAGATAACTTTTTTTTGGAAAGTATTCCTATTAAACTTAATAATTTTGAGTAAAGGGAACAAATCTAGTTTACGGGCACCGCACCAAAATTAAAAAAAAGTTGACTACGGGGTGCAAAATGCAATTTTAAGCAAAAAATATAAAGTGAAAAAATTGGCGGCAACACTTAGTTTCGGAGTTACGGACCTCTGAAGTTTTTGTATCTAATAAGGCACATATCGAGTATTCGATGGTAGGATGGGACAATATGGGTATCATTGGAAAGGGAATTTAAGGGCCTATTCAATTAAATAGAAAAAAAGTAAAAATAAAAAATAAAAATCCATATAAACATAACTTTACTCAAAAACGAAAGAATTTTCTCCTCTATGGTATAACCAACAGCGGCTTTGCTTTCTAAAGGTTTTTTGCGTAGCCGGCCTTCGGCCGGACCACACGATTTTCTCCTCTATGGTATAACCAACAGCGGCTTCGCTTTCTAAAGGTTTCCTGCGTAGCCGGCCTTCGGCCGGACCACAGGATTTTCTCCTCTATGGTATAACCAACAGCGGCTTCGCTTTCTAAAGGTTTCTTGCGTAGCCGGCCTTCGGCCGGGCGCAAAGATTTTTTCCTCTATGGTATAACCAACAGCGGCTTCGCTTTCTAAAGGTTTCTTGCGTAGCCGGCCTTCGGCCGGGCGCAATCATTTTCTCCTCTGTGGTATAACCAACACCGGCTTCGCTTTCTAAAGGTTTTCTGCGTAGCTGGCCTTTGTCCGGACGAAAGGATTTTCTCCTCTATGGTATAACCAATAGCGGCTTCGCATTCTAAAGGTTTCCGAATAACTTAATTTATTTTGTAAAAAAATGTTTTTCTGCACCAGATTTTTTTATTTAATTATTTTTTCAATTTTTCCTGCTTCAATAAATAGCCTCTTATATTCTCTTTCCAATGATACTCATATTGTCCCAACTACTCGATAAATAACATATTATATATAAAAACTTTGGAGGGCCGTAACTCCGAAACAAAGGGCTGCCGCCAAATTTTTCACTTCACATTTTTTGCTTAAAATTGCATTTTGCACCCTATAGGCAACTTTTTTTTTATTTTGGAGCGGTGCCCGTAAACTAGATTTAAGCCATAAAAAAAGTTTTGGCACTTATGATTTTTTTCAAATAATTTTATGTATTATTTTATTAATTAATATACGAAGAAATTACAATGCCGCATATTACCCCTTTCCATCATAAAATAGCCGATATACCCCACACTGTACTTAGAACTTTTTGGGCCCCGTAACTAAAGGACGCCCGCATTTTTTATACTTAACATGTTTTGCTCAAAATTAAGGACAGACGCAGTTCCAAAATTAAAATAAAAGTTGTCTACGAATACATACTTTACTATGTACACATGTCAAATTTAAATATTAATACAAATTATCAGGTGTAGACACTATTTAAAGAAATAAGTAATTCAAACATATGTATATAAAAGTATCCTACGTTCATATAATAAAAATGCATTCCGAATACGAGTACACATTTTTTCTTTTTCGCAATAAACACTTGAAAACCTTGCTTGTTATTTTGGTAACATTCACATCACTTAACTACCATCAATAATGGAATGATTTTGTTCTTAAAAATGGAATTAGTTAAATTTCCCGTATCAATTTATTTAGAAATGTATAACTTTATTGAAGTAAACGTTTTAATGTGATGAAATCACCCATTTTTAGCTAGACAAAGTGCTCTGTAACTTAATAGTTGGAAAAAATCAATACATGCACACTTCTTTGTACATTATTTCACTGATAAATAGTAATCAATCAACTTATTCAAATAATTGTGTAGAAATACTAGCTAAATTTTAAATTACTTGCGGATTACTACATAATTTTTATTTACTTATATTTTTATTTTATCAAATCCGTGCCCAATAATTTAACGATAAAACAACACATTCCAACAGAAGTACACCAAAAGACTGAAGAAAATTCTCTCTTTACATCAGGGTTGATTAGTGTGACCATTTTAGCACTTTTGAAGATAAGTTAAAAAATATACTTAAATTTAACCAGAAATTGGCACTTTTCATAGCACTATTCCTTAAATGAATTAAGAAGCTCCTAGCACTTAGTCACCGAGTATAATTTAGAGCAATTGCACACCAAAACTTTATTTTATATATAAACATATTTTTATTAATTACAAGTGTTAGAAACGTAGACATACTTTACAAAGGCAGTGTCAAATCGAATTAATTACCAGGTGGCATCGCAGGCTGTTTATATTTTTTATATATGGATTTTGACATTAAGAGCCAGTTTACATTAGGGTCATTGTAGCTGCCTTTTTTTATTGTTTTCTCTTTTGGAGAATCTACGTAAGTCATCACGCGTTTACATTATGACTCTTTTATAGCAAGTGAGAGAATTTTTTGATGTTTTATCAACCAATTCTTTAAGTGTTACCATAAACTAAACGTATTAATTTTTCAACAATTTTTTTTGCCTCTAATAAGAAGCAACAAAAAATTATTAAAATTATACACAGATTTTTTATATATGGAGTTTTACAGTAGTGTTCACGGCGAAAATTTATGAATTCGCCTACGCTGCCACCTGGTAAATGATTCGCCTTTCGATTCGCCCATGGCGAAATAATACAAGGTGTATTCGCCTTAAGATACTTTTTTTTTACTCAGCAAGGTACATTAATTTTACCAGGTAGCAAGGCGAATCAAATATAAGGTGGTTGCGATGGCAAATTTATTGATTTTCGCCGTTAGTCTAACTCTCAAACTACATATATAAAAAATCCAAGGCAATATTTTTTTATATGTTGTTTGACATTCAGGCGTACGGCGAAAACTAACGAATTCGCCATCGCTACCACCTTATAATTTATTCGCCTTGGTAGGAAGTAGCGGCTCTACAACATATACAACATTGGCAAAAACACCATGGCTTTTATTCTTGTTTTGTGCTTTGGAAACGTCAAAAACAGAAAGAGAAATAAAAGATAATTGCTCTCAATACAAATTCGCTTGTTGTTAGTGTTTTTAGAAATTCGTAAACAAACAGAGTAAAATACAAACAAATACTTTTCAAAGTATATCTATATCAAGTACATGCAAGTCTACAACAAATACAACATTAGAACAAAAATTGGCATTTTGTTTGTGTAAAATCATATTTTATGCCAAGGCGAATCAATTGCCAGGTGGCAGCGTAGGCGAATTTATAAATTTTCGTCGTGAACACTACTATCAAACTTCATATATAAAAAATCTGTGTATAATTTTTTATATATGTAGTTTGACAGTACCTTTTACCAGCAAAAAATAACGAATTCGCCTACGGTGCCACCTGGTAATTGATTCGCCTTGGCCAGGTAGTAGCGGCTCTACAACAAATACAACATTGAAAAACAATATGGCTTTTTATTGTTGTTTTGTGCGTTAGAAATGTCAAAAACAAAAGGAGAAATAAGAGATAATTGCTCTCAATACAAATGCCTGCTTTGTTTTGCAAACGCTTGTTGTTAGTGTTTTTTGATATTCGTTAACAAACGCATTAATATCAAAGCAAATTGACTACTGGGTAAATCTGAAGGCGAATCAATTACCAGGTGGTAGCGATGGCGAATTCGTTAATTTTCGCCGTAAGCCCGTGTGTCAAACTACATATAAAAAAATTGTATCCAGATTTTTGTATATGGAGTTTGACAGTTAGGCTACAGGCAAAAATCAATGAATTCGTCATCGCTACCACCTTATAAATGATTCGTCTTGGTGAATCTATTAGTGCAGGCGATCGAATTCGCTTTACACATTTTTCCGAATCAACATCAAAATTTGTTTACATTTGGTTGAAGCACCATTTAAAAAAACGAAAAAATTCTCAATATTAATATCGAGACAAAATTTTTGAATAATTAATTTGTCCAGTGTTGCCAAAACGGCGGTTTTCCCGCTAGATCTAGTGTTTTTTTGCTATTAAAAGCGGGAAGTTAGAAAAAGACCGCAAAGTGGTTTTTTCAGCTATAAAAATGTTATATGGCGGGTTATTAGCGTTTTTCAAGTTTTGTTAGTTACAAAATAAGGTGCACTATGTATTTGTAACCTTTTATCAAAATATATAGATTATCCGTCTCTGCCTTAAATTTAGTTTAGTGAAGTAACTCCATTCAAAAAAACAAATATTGGGGTGACAGAAATTAAAAAATAAAAAAATAGTACTGAATATATATTATTTGACATAAAAATGCCATCGGCTCTTACTAGGTTAAAGATCTTTTCAAAAGCTTTAAAATGATACCCGTAACTCGTAAAATATTGGTGAGCGCTAATTTTTTCAGGTAATATTTCTTTTTTTACTTTTTAATTCCCTATCACCCGATCATGCTCATTTCCAATAGCACCTCTTTCGACACTATCTGATTTATTAACAATTTATTTTTTTGTAAAACCAAGTTTGCCTCGGTGAAGGGTATAAAAACAAATTGTTCAAGAAACTTTTTAGCGGTTTATGTCGGCGTTTTTTTTTTTTGATTAGTTAGATGTTTCTAGCGTTTTTTAAAGTAATCACCCCCATTCTGCTTTTCGATTAAGTTTTCGCATTCAGTTCCGTTGCGATCGAAAATTGGTATTCTGAAAAAAACGGAATGGAAAGAAAAAGAAGAAGACAACAATGTTTACAAAATTAATAGCATTACTGTGGAATGTGGAAATGAAATAGCAAAATAAGCAAGTTTTTATAATTTGCATAAACAAATGTCAAATGTTTTATGTATACATAATTATAAATAAATAATTGATAAAGTTTAATAAAAAAAATTGTTAAATAATATATAAAAACAAAATCAAAATTTTTCATGCACTGGCATTTTTTGTTGGAGGAGCTAGTGCATTGAGGATTCCTGCAACTTCCTCCCAGAACGCTGCTACTTCTTCCTTTGGCCGCAGGTGGTATCTACATGCGATATCTGCTAGATTCCATTAAATTTGCCAGTTTTTCATATCGCTCTGGTGTTGTAGTTTTTGACCTGTAATACATAAAAAAGACATTTATTCGGGTACAAAAATTAAAAATTTAAAACAAAAAAAAAATATTTTAATTAAATAAATTAATTAAAAATAATTTTAATTGTTTTTTTAAATTGTTTCTGAACATTTTATCGCAGTTTTTACTCACATTTTTTAAATTTTTAGCTAAAAACACAAATAAAGCAAGCTCTCCGTTTACAAAAAAAAAAACAACTGAGAAAAACGGAGCTCCGATCGTAATGCAGAATACATACAATCGAAAGAAACTGAGCGGAATCGAAACTCAGAATACCAAAGTTACTAGACGGAGAAAATTTCGATTCGAATCGCAGAATAGGGGTGAATATCTAGCGGAAATTGGTTTAATAGTTTTGGCAGCACTGAATTTGTTGATAAAACAGTGAGGTTTGCAATAGTCAATGCTGCTGATAATATACAACTTACGTCCATATTTCTCCATTGATTGGAGTCTACAGCGTGCAAATTATTATTTGTAAATACAAACACTTCTTATTACAACTTCTATTTCTTCTCTGTTGTTTATATATTTCCTTACTGTTTACTCATACGGACACGTTAAATACATGCGTTTTTTGTGTTTTTATAAAGAACGTGCAGGAAATCAGCTGAAAGTATATCGCTATGTTCAAGGCGAATCAATTATCAATTAAAATTGAATTCGCCTACGCTGCCACCTGGTAATTGATTTGCCTTGACTATGTTTTTTATCTTCATATATGTCAAAATTTGTTTATGTTTTCTATAACGCCACTTTTTTAAATAAAAAAAACCTTTTTTTTATTATTTATTGAATATCAGCTTAGATTATATAAGGTACAATAGTATGGGACAGATAACTGTGGTATGGGATTTTACTAAAAAGTACAACAATTACAAACTACGTAATTAAATACATATATAAGATTTTTTATTTTTAAAGACAGTGTTAAAAAAAGTTTATTTCAAAAAACCAATCACCAACTTAGAATCTTTCTTTCCAATAGAATCTTAGTGATAGTTTCGTAAAATTCTTATAGTTTTAAAAATTAGACGATCTGCATTTTTCATTAAATGTCAGCGTCAAGTCCCTTACAAACGAACCAATCTTTTTATGTTTAAAATTTGAATGTAGTAAGTTAGTGAGAAATCTACGGGGAAGGTTGTATATTACTAAGTCTTGTAACGACTGTAAAAAACAAAATTATACAAAATAAAGTTCACCTTTTATTTACAAAAATGTCCTTTTAAAATAATAAACTTTGTTTCTTCAGGAGCCGACGTGGTATAATGGGATGGGAGAATCTGTACTAGTTCTCGATGTATAATTGTTATTAAAAAACTACCCTTAAAATTAGAATATGAAAATTGTGTTTGAGTTTTTTGTGATAAAGTAAAATATCAACAAAAAATTTTATTGTCAAAATAATAAGATAAGATTTATAAGATGTTTTATAGTAACAAACAAATAACAGCACTTTTTTTAAAACATGCATAAAATGGCACTTGATTGCCATAATCTCATAAGCTTTTCCTTTGAACGCCTCTATTTTTTTAGTTTTCTGTAACTGACCTTTCCTAGATCCTCACATACATAAGGATAAGCAAGTAGATATTTAGCTATTTTGAAAATTAAGTCGGATTAGGATCTTTTTCAATTTGGAAAGTAAAAAATTTGGGGTAACCCTTAGTTTCGGTGTTACGGACCTGCAAAGCTTGTATGTCTAATATAGTATATATCGAGTATTTCATGGCGGAATGTGGTAATATGTGTATTAAGGCGAATCAATTACCAGGAGGCAGCATAGGCGAATTAACTATTTTTTGCTGGTAAACTTCATATATAAAAAATATGCCCAAATTTTTTACACAACATTTACATTTGACATTGCTGTCGTGACAATAACGATACATATACACGTCTTCGTTTATACATGTACACTTTTTTAATTGGCTGAATTACTGTTATTTAAGGCTGGTTCACCCACAAAAATTTTGTTCCGAAACATTTTTTTTATATGTAGTTCTATCTCTCTCTCTAAGGGCATTGCAAGGCGAATCAATTACCAGGTGGCAGCGTAGGCGAATTCATTAAACTCAATATATAAAAAATCTGTGTTCTATTTTTTATATATGAAGTTTGACATTCGTTTCTACCAGCAAAAATAATAAATTCTCCCACGCTGCCACCTGTTAATTGATTCGCCTTGCTTATGGCGAAATAATACAGGAGAACGCACGGGCGAAAAAGCTCATCAGCTGTATACGTTGTAGTTGTCAAGGCGATTAAAATTATTTACGAAAATTGCCAAAAATAAATTATGTGTTACAAAAAAAAATTCAAAAAATTAAATTTTTTTTCATTTGTAGTGGCATTTGTGAAGAAAAATTGAAACCAAAATTAAAGTGACCCGATAGTTGGCGGCGCTGGCGTTTGCTCCGGCTATAGCTCGCCGTCTTGGGCTGGTCCTTGCCAACTGGTCTGCCTGGTTTACCACACAAAAAAAAAAAAATCATGCCAGACTTAAATCAAAAAATAAATAAATATTATGGAGCCCGAAGCAAGTCTGAATCCTCCCTGTTCACGCACCTGTATCACCTTCTGGCTGGTGTTGTAGCTAGGCAATAACCCTCCCCACTAGAGATACTAAAACCTCACCGTGACATCTCTGAGTATATTCTGATGTCCCTGTAACGCACTCTTGCAACTCGTTACCCTACTTACCGCATGACAATCAACTTAGCACTTCATCTTAATAAAAGATTTTATTTTCATACTAAAAATGGGTACATTTTAAAGATTCATTAAATATGAAATTATAAATAGACGTGGTTAACCATAAACCATGGAACAAATGGGGAATAAATTTCAATAAGTTTAAATAAATACCACAAAAGAGAAAAAAATGTATAATTTTCATGCATTAAAATAATTGCAAAATATCAAAAAACAAACTTTAAAAGAATTCAAAATAAAAGCAAGATTAAAAATAAAGATCAAAATTGAAATAAATATAAAATTTAAAATAAAGGCAAAGTTTGTTCTTCTTTTAAGGCAATGAGACTAAAAACTACATGGTTTTCATTTAAGATGGCGATTACAAAGTAAAATTAATAAATAGGTGATATTAAAAAGTAATCTTTTTCAAGATGGCGGCCTCTTGCCCTTAGATTTATTTGCAGGTACCCGGGATTTAATTCTGGCTGGAACAGCGGCTCTACGGGAATGCCTGTCCGTTCGTTGTTGGTCGTTCTTGGTAAATAGTTATAGGTAAGTACACTTAAATGGTGTGGGTCTTAACTTTATATATATTTCACTTTGGTTTTCTTTCTTTTTCTAGATTAAGGAAAACATGTTTAATTATGGGCAACTTTTCCCTACGATTTCGCAACAACAGGCCTGAGCTCAATCCTATATCCGCGCACTCTAAGACAAATTACTCAGAGGACCAAATTTTCTTGATGGGCGAAGGTAAACAAATGTTTTCCCTGAGGACCAAAATTAATATATATATACTAATTCAACGTTTGTTAAAGGTCTAGCGGTCGTCTGCAGGATCTGTGGCAAAATACCTGTCACTGTCGGGTGGCAATGCGTGATGATGCTGTTGGCGATTATTTTTAAATTATTTTCTTGCTTGTTTCGAGTGTACGTTTTCTTGTCTTTAGTGGAGAATTGTCTTTTTTTATATTCCAATAACTTTGTAATTTAGTGTAGTATTTATTTTATTTATTCATTTCAATGTCGCAAGCCCATAGGGCCAAACTGACTAGTATACAAATTTAACATATTTCACATGAAGATCTTATTGCTAAAAAAATACATTCGAAATACTTATGTAAATATTCATTAGCAAGTTTTAAAGAGAAAAAAAAGTAAATAAATTCATATGTACACTACAAATTCGTAATAAATATGTGTTTTATTTTTCGCAATATAATAAATAATATGAATTAAAATGTAGAAATTAGTCCCCCGCAAAAAAAAGTAAAAAAAACACTGTTTATTGCTCACACACCTAACACGGAAGTATACATATCTATATAAACAATAGATAAATGAAGTTAGCAGTAGGCGAGATCAGTTACCCCGATAACCACTGACAACAAAAGAATTTTCGTAAATTGTGCTATTAATAGAAATAGGGCTCAGGTAGTTGCTATAAAAATTCTCTTGAAAGTAGGCAGTGAATAGGAAAAGCGACGATTCTGGTATGGAATTACTGAATTCCACAATCTACAAATCCGAACATAAAACGATCTCTCCATTATTAGCGACGCATGTGAAGGACAAATTAAAGAATACGTCCTATTAGAGACACTGAAATCAAACATGTTTACAATGTAGCTAAGGCAGCCATATTTAATTGTTTTGTAAAAAAATAAAAGTTGTCTAAGCTTAAGATAATTAGTAAAGTCGCAGCCAAGTATACTTGCGTGATGCCATGAGACATGATCCCTAGGACGAATTTTAAAAATATATCGAGCGATCCTATTAAAACCAGCGTTTAAAAAGCTACTCTAAAAGTAGCCGTAGCGACAAAAAAAGGCTACTTTTTAAGACACAAATTTGTTAAAAAATAATAGCCAATATCCAGCTACCTCTACTGCTGAATTTACATTTAAAGAGCAAACCATAACATAAAGCTACAGCTCCAACTTTTTTAAGTAGAAGTAGCGGTAGACGCTGTTTTTTTCCGAAGCATTAAAGTTTTTGAGCTACAGCTACTTTTCAAAAAAATAAAGCGACAAGTAGAAGTAGCGGTAGAAGCTGGTTTTTTCCGAAGCATTAAAGTTTTTGAGCTACAGCTACTTAAAAAAAAATAAAGCTGTAAGTAGAAGTAACCTCTTTGCTACTTCAGTTAAAGTATTGGTAGGAGTACAAAAAGCAAAAATATTTTACTTCATTTTGTGCTGCAATTTGAAAAGTAGCCAAAAACCAAAACATTATTTCTGGCTACTTTGTGTTGATAATAAACATACTTTTTGGCTACTTTATATGAATACTTTATGTTTGGAGCTACGCAATACAAATATTTGCTTCTGGCTATTTACCGACAATAAGAAGAACGAAGAAAGAACGTGTTTTATTTTGTTTGGTTTTTTTTTTTTTGGAATTTGTTTCACACTCTCGACAATAGGACAGAATTAAGTAAATTTGTAAACAATTAAAATTACATGTAATACTATTACAGTTTCTTTTAATTTAAAATTATTCTTGCGAAAAAAAAACCGACTTCAACAGATTTCACCTGTCTGCCTATAACAGTTCAAGTGTATGGCCACATAAATTAGATGACATTAACTATTGGGACACCCTTATATCTCCAAACTTTATACTAGATTGGCAATATACATCAAAATACAGCAACTATAGGGTCACACTTTAATTTCCAAATTCAAATTATATACTTGCTGTAATCTTAAAAATTAAAGGGTGTCCCTATACAACATACATATTTTTTACGTGAATTAGTAATTGTAAAGGGCAATTCTGTAAAATTTAAAATGCCTGCGTATTACTATAGCTCACAATAACAAAACATTATACAAAAATAAATCTAAAAATTAAAGGGTGCCCCCATAATTGATGTAAATTTACTTATATGGGCCTATCTTTTAAACCGTTATAGACACACGCTTGCAAATTGGACAGAATGTCGATTGCTCTGGCCGTTATAGTAACAAGTATTAATATTACAAATTTAAAATTAAAGGGTGCGCCAATAGTTCATTAAATTTGATGTGTATGGCCATACTTTTGAACAGTTGAAGACAGACGCTTGAAATTTACAACGAACCTGTATTGCTAATCTGCTATAACAACAAAAATTTGGATTTGGAAGTTAAAGGGTGTTCCAATAGTTAATGCAATTTTGTGTATGTGACTAAACTTTTGAACCGCTATGGACAAAGCGCTGAAACTTAAAAGGGACCTGTATTGCTGAATCCGCTATATCGACGCTATATTTACCGAAGTCTTTATTTGGTATAATAAAAAGTATAAAAATGTTATATTATAAATTAAATAGTTGATATAATCTGATGTATATGCGCAAACTGTTGAACCGTTACAGATGGACGGTTGAAATTTACACAGAACCTGATTGATAAATCTACTAGAAGAGCAAGTATATAATTTGAAATTGAAAACTAAAGGGTGATCCTATACTTTATTTTGCCCCATTGTCGAGAGTGTGAAACAAATTCCAAAAAAAAAAACCAAACAAAAAAACACACGTTCTTTCTTCGTTCTTGTTATTGTCGGTAAGTAGCCAGAAGCAAATATTTGTATTGCGTAGCTCCAAACATAAAGTATTCATATAAAGTAGCCAAAAAGTATGTTTATTATCAACACAAAGTAGCCAGAAATAATGTTTTGGTTTTTGGCTACTTTTCAAATTGCAGCACAAAATGAAGTAGAATATTTTTGCTTTTTGTACTCCTACCAATACTTTAACTGAAGTAGCAAAGAGGTTACTTCTACTTACAGCTTTATTTTTTTTTAAGTAGCTGTAGCTCAAAAACTTTAATGCTTCGGAAAAAACCAGCTTCTACCGCTACTTCTACTTGTCGCTTTATTTTTTTGAAAAGTAGCTGTAGCTCAAAAATTTTAATGCTTCGGAATAACACAGCGTCTACCGCTACTTCTACTTGAAAAAGTTGGAGCTGTAGCCGTAGCAGTATTTAAAAAAAAGGTAGGTAAAGTAGGAATTCAAACACTGATTAAAACAGATCCTCAACCTTTCCTTGTTCAAAGCAGAGGTGAGAGAGTAAACTTCAATACCGTAACTTATAATCGGTAAACATAAAGATATGGCGACTCTACGCCTAACAGCAAACGGTAGGTAGTAAGCCACACTGTACAACCTACGAAGGATCCAAGCAATACGCGCAACAACAAAATTTATGTGGTTGTTAAATGTTAGTTTGTCATCTAAGATAACACCAAGAATTTTACAGTAAGGAACAACTTCTATCAATTTGTCTGCAATAAATATATTGAGACTGATTGTCTGCCTAGAAAAAATCATAACCTTGCACTTGTCCGGATTTAATTGTAAAAAATTTTTGTGTGACCACTTTTCAATTTCCCTAAGCTCTGCATTAATCTTCCTGCCAGCAACATGTAAGCAATTCAAATCACAAGTGGCTAGAAGCTGAATGTCATCAGCATAAGGGAACCCATTTAAAAAATCAATTCTATCAAAAATATCATTTATATACAACAAAAACAATAAGGGACCCAAAACAGAACCTTGAGGAACACCTCGAAATAATGGCAAAACATGTGAAACTTCCTGATCAAATTGAACAAATTGGCTACGACCAGACAAGAAAGAGGAAATAAGCCTACAGCTACTAGAACTAAAGCCAAACAACGTTGACAATTTAGACACTAAAGTGTTATGACTAATGGAATCAAACGCCTTACTGAAATCCAGTAAAACCAGTGCACTGACCTTGTTCCTATCAATGTTCTGCCTAATTGTTTCTGTTACACGCATCAAAATTCCTGTAGTACTGTGGCCATTCCTAAACCCCGATTGATTGGAATGAATCAGGCCACCACCATTCAAATAATCCAACATTTGTTCCCTAATTAGTATCTCAAACACTTTAGAGCATACCGACAAGATACTGATACTTTTATAGTCTTAGTTTTTTAACTTTTATCTTTTATGAAACTCACAGTTTTAATTTTCACTTCAAACAATAAAGCGTACATTTATTAATCAACCCTTATTATTTTTGTATATTTGTTAGGCTGTTTTTTTTTTTTTTTTTTGTTTACAGGTAAGTTTAAGTTATTCGACGGCCACTTGTTACACCTTACCTTCACTCCAAACCAAAAAAGAACATTTTATTTTTAGAAAGAAACCTCTGGGTCGCCATGACCATACCCCATTTGAAATTGTGTCAGCAATTCATAACAATGTATTTGCCTAAACTTGCCTGTGGTTCTTCTTCTTCCCATTTTCTATCATGCATGCTGAAGACTCACAGCTGACCTTACTGCGTTATCAAAATATTTTACAGGGCGCACACGACACATTACTAATAAAACATAAAATATATTAATTCCTGATAAGAAAGTAAAAAACTGATAGGTACAATGCAGTTTAAGAAATATAATCATTTTATTTATTTTATTAAATAATAAACCAAGCCTCGCGGCCAATACCTGTAATGCAAATAACAAGAAAATCTTATACATATTATTCTTTTAAACCTCGATTATCCGGCTCTCGTGGGACCGGTGCCAGTACGGATAATCGAAATATACGGTTACTAGAGGTTATATCAAAATATGTATACAGAAACAGCAACTTAACAGATATGTTTTTGTCGCAGTCATGAATCAAAGTAATTTTGTCTTAAATTAGGGAACTTTTCTTGCTCTTTTTGATAATTTACTATTTGAAGGAACCATCATTCCACAGCAGGTCTGCTAACACTTACTAATTGTGTGGACACAATAACTTTAAAAAGGGAAAACACAGGATTTAGATTTACACAATAAAAACCATATAAATGCTGCATGGATAATAAATGTAAAGCACGGATCTTAAAGGGAAAAAATACTAGAACATCATGCCGTTTAATAGATGTAACCGATTAAAAGAGGCCCGGTTAATCAAGGTTTAACTGAAATTTACTTTTGATTATTTGTTTTAATTTCATATTTCGTTTTTTTAACAATTGTTTTTGACAACATATCCAGAATTTGTAGCAACAAAATCCGTGTTGTTTTTTGTGTTATTGCATTGTTGTAGCCGTGAAAATATTGCGGTGACAGAGAATTAAAAAAATTAAATTCAGAGGCCCGTAACTTGGATAATACGGATCGGAAATGGATATTGTAGAAATTACAAACGGAATGACAAACTTAATCATATCATTTTTCCACCAGGTCAGTTTACAAATAAATATATATATAAAATAATATATATTGTTTATTATTTTTTATTTATTTTTTCAATATAAAAATTTATTATTTGGAATCTTTTTGATTTTAATTTAATTTATTAAAATATAAACATTTCATGATATTCGCCACACCGTTGGGTGGCATCTTCAGGAAACAGGAAATAAAAAATATCAGTAATCAGATTTTTTTTTCAAAAACAAAATTTAGTTGAAAATATTTTTTCAAACAAACACAAAAAATTCAAAAACCAACCCAGTTAGCATTTGGATGATTGTTTTTACAAAAATCATTAAAGTGAGTCTTTTAAGACTACCCAAGATGACTTAAAACTGATTAATCAGTTGCGCGTTTAAGAAGACACTCGAATGTAACTCCGACAAACGCAAAGAAAGCGAGTTGTTAAAAAAAACAAAAAGTATAAAAAGCAAATGCCTAAAATTCGACTGTTTTTATTATTTTTTTTATTATTATTTTAGAGACATGAAAAAATGATTCAAATACATATATATTTTTATTTATTAATTTTCGTAAAAATACGTCACTTCGTAAAGAAAATGGACATTTGCAGATTTGTAAGTTTCTCGTTTTTGGAAATCACTCTGTTTTGAAATCTAGACTATTTACAGATTTAATACATTTAATTTTTTTAATTTGGAGGGAATTACAGAAAACCAACTTGCAAATATTTATTAATTTTTTTTTTTTTTGAAAAAACGATTTTGTAAAATTAATTAATAGATTTCTTTTTATGTAGAAATTCATTTTTTAAATTAGAAATTTAATTTTAAGAAAATTAGAAATAATATGCTAGCGATGTAATAAAAAATAAGCAAAATGTTATTTGCTACGTTTGGCTTTGAGAAAAGACAATTAGAAATGTCCGTATAATATGATAAGAAAACGACTCGCATACGTCTAGTAATGATTCAAAAAAGTTTCGTATTTGATTATAAATACGATTGAAAACAGTATCGAAAATGAGTCAAAAACGCGGGTCATAAGGGACTCGTACAGGAGAGTCTAGGGTACCATTTTCTCCCGACAAAACAATAATTTTCGGCTCTAAAACAAGTGCATAAGCGATTATTTTAATCGCGTAGAATAGTCAATATTTTCAACTAAATTTTGTTTTTGAAAAAAATCTAATTATTGATATTTTTTATTTCCTGTTTCCTGAAGATGCCACCCAACGGTGTGGCAAATATCATGAATTATTTAGATTTGAAGGAATCAAGCACGAATTAATTATATTAAAATCAAAAAGATTCCGAATAATAAATTTTTATATTGAAAAAATAAAAAAATAATAATAAACAATATCTTTATTTAACTGACCTGGGGCCTCTGAAATTTGTGATGTTGTGCAGGCGGATTCTGTTGTTCGATGCTCGGAAAACATTCTTCCGATTGTTGCACTTTTAAAGCAGCAGACGATGTTGGAGTGATAACTGCTATATAATTGTTTTTTAGTGGCGAAGTTACATTAAACGTAACTTCCCGAGTAGCAGTTTTGGGGAGGCTATAAACTTTTCCCTTTGGAGCAGCTGCAGCTGAAATATGACATATCCTCTCTATGTCATTTTCCAATTCAGTGAGATTGTTAACCCGACAAGGACCGCCCTCTGTGTTGTTAAGACTTTTGTTGTTGTCTTCAATTTTCTTTTTTAGCCGAAACTTTAGGTCTGCCCACACCTGAAATAAAGTCGGTAAAGTGCTAAATAATTAGAAGTGATACAAGTTTACTCATCACAACATTAAATTGACAACTAATTTTCGAATTTTTATAAGAGTGTTTAAATTAGCATAAAGAGCTAACGGCTGAGAAATTGTTCCTTAATATTTAAAGTTTTAAATTTATATTGTATAGTTTTTAGCGTTTATTAATTTTCTACTTTAAAAGCCTTTGTATTATAAAAAGTATCTTAAGTTTTTACCGCCATTGGTGGCCACTTTTATATTTTTTTAATACTTGCATAGCAACTACTAAACATTAAAAAATACATACCTTTTTCCACTCGCTTCCGCTTCTTGATGGTGACCCGTAGGAATTCACCTTCTACGCCACGGTCTCCCAAGTTTGCTCCATTATGGCCTTGCTGCTACTAAACTGTACATATATACATACATAAATATTTAAATATTTACCTTTTTTGCTGAAAATTCCATTTTTAAAGCTTTATTTTGATTACGAGGGCTGCTGTATATATTTCTGGCCTAGCAACACTGAGTGCTGCCAAGTGCAATCTGACATTTCCATTGGAAAGTTTGTAATTTTTAAGCATAATCGTACTCAAAGCGTTTTGACGTACGACTATTATTTGTGTTGTTTACAGTGACTTGAAAAAATTAATACAGAAAAAAATGGAATTAACTCGTGAACATTTTCGTGCCATCATTTTTCACAACTTTCGACGTGGATTATCACGACAAGAGTGCATTGATGAACTTAAATCTTTGTATGGCGATGAAGCACCATCCTATAGCACTGTGAAAAATTGGTAAAATGAATTCAATCGTGGCCGAAGCTCGCTCAAAGACGAAATCCGTGAAGGTCGTCCAAAAACGGCTGTTGTGCCAGAGAACATTGATGCCGTGCGTAAACTCATAATGCAAGATCGACATGCGACATACTGAGAGATAGAGACATCCTTGGACATTTCGTCCACCAGCATACATTCGATACTGCATGAACACCTGGCCGTAAAAAAGGTTTGTTCTCGTTGGACCCCGCACAATTTGAAAGTCGCTCAAAAAAAGGCTCGTGTCGATTGGTGCAAAGAAATGTTGCAAAAATACGATTGCGGTGCTTCAAAAGACGTTTATAAGATCATCACAGGTGACGAATCATGGATCTATGCGTATGAGCCCGAAACAACAGTCGACCGTGTGGGTCTTCAAAGACGAGCAAAATCCAACGAAAATTGTTCGTGGAAGAAGCACTTCGAAGCAAATGGTCGCCTGTTTCTTCGGTAAAACTGATCATGTGGCGACTGTTCCGCTTGTACAACGTAGGACGGTCACTTCTGAGTGGTACACTACAATTTGTTTGCCTGAAGTCATCGGAGAAATTGGAAAAACCAACAAGAGAAGACGAATCATTGTTCACCATGACAATGCGAGCTCTCACACATCGGCACAAACCAGAGCGTTTTTGACCGGCCAAAACGTCGAATTAATGGGTCATCCGCCGTACAGCCCTGACTTGGCACCTAATGACTTCTTCTTGTTTCCGCACATCAAGAAAAAAATGCATGGTCAACGATTTTCGTCGCCAGAAGCTGTTGAAGTGTTCAAAAACCATGTTTTAGAGGTGTCTCAATCGGAGTGGAAAAAGTGCTTCGACAACTGGTTTGAGCGCATGAAAAAGTGTATAAATCATGCTTGAGAATACTTTGAAAAACAATAAAACCATTTTTGATTATAAATATTTGCATTTTCACTATTAGGCCAGAAATATATAGAGCAGCCCTCGTATATAATTTTTTAATGTTATTAAATTAAAATGAAACACGTAATGTTTTCTGCAATCGTCTAATTTTGATACCAAATATTTTTAAAAACCTGATACTAAGGTGTTTTTTTACCACCATGCTATAACTGAGAATTCAATTGGCCTTGTTTACAATAGAAACATTTACATTCTAATTATTTATCCTTCGTTTCAATTGTTAACCGGACAAAACTAATAAGACAATCAAAAAGTCCAATACAATTATAAAGAGCTGGATAGCATAAGTTTAATTCAAAATTATGTTACACATTGCATTATTTTTTTGATTTAAGGCTAATGTACGTCCTGGAAAAATTAAGGAATAGTTCGACACGACTTGTTTGCTAAATCTTTGCCGAGCTTGTAATGTAACCACATTTTTGTTGAAGTAACTAAAATTATAAAGAATAAAAAACAACTTTATAAACATACAAATTTGAATTTTAACTTACTTTAACTCCACCTTAGGCCTTTGTAATTTCAAACACAATTTTATTCCAGAATAAAAATCAATATTGGCCTGAAGACTTAAATTTGGTTCACAAGTCAACAGAAATTCACTAGAAACATAAGCATAAGTAAATCCAGCTTTAATAATACCATTGACTGCGGAGCCGCCACTAAAAATGTCAAAGTTAAAAATATAAATTAAATTTACTTATGTTATTTTTTTTTCTTTAATTAACTTTTTATGTATCTCCGTATTGGCATTTCGATTCCATATACTAAAGTCTATTTTTCCATTTAAATCTAACGACATGGAACCGAATACCTGAATGTATACAGTAGCTCCTGACGACAATATTATATAACTTTCATGATCTTGTATCAAATTTGTCGCTTGAAATGCTGGTGTAGGATCCGAAGCTGTACCACTCCATACATGGCCCATTAATTCAGACTGCCCAGTAAAAAAAGTCAAAGGTCTTAAAAGTACCCCCTGTACAGCAATTTCCATGCCAGCTGTGGTGGGACTATTATCAGTCTCTTCATCATCATTGTCACTTTCATCATTATTACCAATAAACGATGTTAAGCCGCTCGTATAAATCGTTAGCTAGAAAAGGCAATGAAACAAATTGTAAGTTTTTGCATGACAACTGTGAACGTAATTAAAAATCACCAATTTATGAAAAAAATACTAATAAAAATTGCATTCGTAATCAATAATGATACAAAGCAAAAACAAATGCACAAGACGAGTTCCAAAGAAAACAGTAAAGAAATACCTCATTTTATTTATTTATTATTTAAATTAATATTGATATGAATACTCCTCGTATTCTTATTTACGAAGTTTACAATTACACAACTAAGTTAGATAGGTGCGAAGAATGCTGACGAAGGATGTAACGATCCAGAAAATTCAGCATTACATTCTGCTGGTGTCTAATTTTTATTGTTTTCATTGCCCACATACATTTGTAAAATAATTATTTTCTAAAAAAAGGTTTTTAAAAATTAAAAAAATGAACTGAAGCCAAAAATTCATTTATGTATATTATCCACAGTTCAACTCCTCATTTAATAAAAAACTAAACGATTGCAATAATCAGATAAAGTTTGAAATTTACTATGCACTAGGTTAGTTTTATCATAAAAATATTGTTTATTATTTTTTCAATATTTCGCCACACCCTTGCGAGTTGCATGTTCAGGACACAGGAAAAAAAACAAACAACAATAAATTGAAAAAATAGTCAAATTCAAAAAACCAAAAGGCAAAAAATTCAAAATTGTAACGTCTTTTTTGACTCTTCTGCACGATTAAAATAACCGTTTATGCGCTCGTTTAAGAGTCGAAAATTATTGTTTTGTCGGGAGAAAATGGTACCCTAGACTATTCTGTACGAGTCCCTTACGACTCGCATTTTTGATTAATTTTCGATACTGTTTTCAATTGTATTTATAATCAAATACAAAACTTTTTCGAGTCAATTTTTGACCATATTACTAGGCGTATGCGAGTCGTTTTTCATCATATTATCCGGATATTTCTAATTGTCTTTTCGCAAAGCCAAACATGGCAAATAACATTTTGCTTACTTTTTATTACATTCGGTAGCGTGTTATTTCTAATTTTCTTAAAATATGTACATTTTTCTAAATTTGAAAAAAAAATCCATTTAAAAAAATTTATTTTACATTTGTATCTCTATT
Source organism: Gymnosoma rotundatum (assembly GCA_916610165.2). Taxonomy (NCBI): domain Eukaryota; kingdom Metazoa; phylum Arthropoda; class Insecta; order Diptera; family Tachinidae; genus Gymnosoma; species Gymnosoma rotundatum. The sequence goes on along the minus strand of OU744337.1, from coordinate 152,369,183 downwards.
TTCTTTACGAATTGAAATCTATGTGTATATATATATAGGAAGTTTTTACGGAGGAGAATTTTGGAAAATCCATCCGGAAAAGTTAGAAAATTGGAAAAATCGAAAATTGATTTTTTTTGTACGAAATTTTGTGTGAAATTATTCCTTAATGGCTTTCCAAATGAATTGTGTTGTATTATTACTCTAAAGAGTGTCTGAAGGCTTAAAATTGGGGCGAGGCGAAGTTCGCCGGGTCCGCTAGTGTTTTTATGAAAATTAAAAAATAAAAATAAAATATTTGAGTCATTTTTTAATCGTTAGGCTCTTGCTTTCTGTACTTTTTGTTTTTTTAAACAAGTCGCTTTCTTTCCATTTGCCGGAATTATATTCGAGTCTCTTTTTAATCGCGCAACTGATTAATTAGTTTTATGTCATCTTGGGTAGTCGTATAAAACTCACTTTAATGATTTTTGTAAAAACAATCTTCCAAATGCTAACTGAGAACTTGAATGTTTTTTATAGTATGAGAATACAAGGCGAGTCTATAAGGCATGATATAAAAATAGAAGGTAGTTCCACTTCAAAAATTTGTGACGTTTGCGGGAATTATTTGAAATATATTTTTTGTAATCAACACAATTTGCGTTGCCACAGATATAAATAAGAAAAAAAAAATATTTTGAGACTATTTAACAAAATATGTGTAATTTGTATAATAAATGTAAAGAAAACTGAAATGTATTTACTATAAATATAAATTACAAAGAAACAAATCCTTTGACTCTAAAAGACAATTTATAAAAATATGCTTATTATCATAATTTATTAAAAATACAATTGTAGAGTAAGATTTTTGCCAAATTAAGCAATTTAATTAATAAAACTTTCAAAGATTGATATTTATTTTCACGTAATTAATAATTAAATATACAGGCATGTCACAAATTTCGATCGGAATGGTTTTAATTCCGTATTAACAATTAAGATCGATTTTGTTTTACCTTCTTTAGATTCCATTCGATTTTGATTATTTTTAAAAATTGCTTAATCTCCACCTTTTTATTTAAATGAAGTAATATGCGCACACTAAAGTAAACAACAAGGCTAATCCGCAAATAACGGATTTTCAAAGAAAGTAAATTCAACTTTGAAATTTAAAAGTGGTTTATTACGAAAAATCTTTCGGTTTTTGTTTTCTATAGAACCAATTTGCGGAATTGAAACCACTTCCGATCGGAATTAAGTTCTGTGACATGCCTAATAAGTTCATTAAGCAAAGCGTTTCAAAGCGTTTTATAATATCAATATTGTTTACATAAGTTCCTAAGTCCTTAGCATTAGCTAAGTTTATTTTTAAATTAATAAAAAACGACAACAGAATAATTTTTATTTACAAGCAATTTTATATTTTTACATAATTTTACATTTTTCTGTTCGAAAAGCGAATACGAAAAAATCGTCTTCCCAAAAAAATTATTTTTTTAATATTAGTATCTAACATTAAATTTTTGCATATGGGGGCCAGTAAATTAGTCTGTGTTATTAATTTTAGGAAAAGTTAAATATAGATACAAAGGCCACCCTCAGATAAAACGTTCACGTATATATAATTTTGATCGCTTTCCTCAAAGGTTTGAGAATCCAATTCCTTTAACCGCATTTTCAAATAATATATCCCGAAAAGTTTTCAAGTCCATCCTATCCTATTTATTTAAAATATTTATATGCTCGTTTTCTCGTTGTTCCTTTAGGTAGTGATAAAATGTAAATTTTCCTGAAAAACAGAATAAAGTAATTTACCTCCATTTGTTTTTTTTTTTCACCAACCAGTATTTTCCTAATTATATTATATATTTCGAGGCTTAACGTTTCGTCTATATGTGAAAATTCGATTAAGTTATCTTGAACATCTATCACTTTTGTTTCATTTCCTAATTAATTAAGACGTTACTTTGAAAAAAAGTATTATTTTACCTTTACAAATAAGACCGAAACCTGTACTTGTTTATGCCAAAACTGAAATTAAAAATTTTATTCCATATTTTACCTTTTGTAGTCTGGAAAAACACTTTTTTCAATAGTACATTTTTCTTGTCCAAAACAATGTTTGGCAAATCAAATTGCTCGAAGTTTGAAAAATCTTACAAAATTCTTGCAGAAACATCTTTTACTAATGCAGTCCGGAAAAAGGCAACATTTTTGCTAAATTTTGTTTTATTTATTTAATAAAATTTGGTTATGATTTTTATATTATGTATTTCTTTCTTTTAAAATTTCATATAAGTGAAAAAAAACAAAACAGAAAACCGGGATCTTATAAATTTATATGGTAGCACAAATTTTCATAATTCCCGCAAACGTCAGAACGTTAATATGGCGACGAAAAGAGGGAGTGGAACTACCATCTAATTTTATATCATGTTATTATTTATTGTTGTATTTGAAAAAAATTTAAAATTATTTTTTTATTTAAATAAATGTAATATAAAAAGCCACTTTTGGCCAATTTTACATATACATTTATTACAAAGTAGCTTGCCTAGTCGCAGTTTAAATATACGTAAAATAAATCTAAAATACTTAGAGAAATAAAAGATAATATTAAAAATTAATCATATTTTAGTTTCCTGTTTCATGAAGATGACACCTCCAAACGGTGTGGCGAAATATTGAAAAAATAATAAACAATATTATTATTTGAAAAACTGATCTTGTGCTTAAAAAATTACACTGAAAGCCTCTTTACCAATAGATATAAAAGCAAACAGTATTACGTAAAAATCAAGTTTATAAGGCACAACACAACCAGTTTTTTAAAGAAAACATTGCTCCTTTTAGAGGGAAAGCTAAAATTCACTTAAAATATCTCTTTGTAGGATATACCTTAAATGTGGTAGCTTCTTCCTTGCCAGTAGATAGTATTAGTTCTACGGAACCACGTTTTAAAACACCCTGATGAATTTCTTGAGTGCTGAGAATACTTTCGTTAAAAGCTGGCGCACAAGATAAGTCTCTTGACAAGACAGTGGTAAGACCTAAAATAAATGGAAATATTCTTTAGATATATTAGCAACAGGTATTTTATTACTATATTATTTTTTTAATTTAAATTTATTCTACGTTCGAAAATATAACTTTTAAGAAAAAAAAGAAATTTTTTGCACTTGAAGATTCATAAACGAAACATAGTTTTTCTTTCTATTACTAGTTATACCTTAAGAGTAAGTTGAAGTTATGCACTCGGTTTAATTTAAAGCTTATTATCCAAATACAGAGATGGGCTTAGTGTTTCTGGTCAAAGAGGCATATCTCTTCTTCACATTGGTAATGTTGACACAAGCTGGTTCTACCCTTTTTTCTTTTACAATGTAGGTATGTATGTATGTTCTAAATCTCTTAAGGAATTTGACAACAGCTGATGTTTCAAGTTCTTGGCTGTAGAATGAGTCACTTCCAGTAGACTAAAGTAGAGCACTTGCCATGTAAATTGAACTAGTATCAATATTTGCTTCGTATTGAGTATTCGAATCATAGAGGCTGCAAATTATTTCGTTTAATTTCTCAAATAATTTTTGGTCACACTTACACCACTTAAATCAACTCTTCTTATGTAACAAACTGTATAACAGCTAAAGAAAACATAGGACATCGGAAATATTTGTGAGTTATATAACTTTTTGCACAGATGCAATAACACTTGAAAAGAATAGGATCTTAACTAAACTTGTAATCCAAAAATGCAATTTTGCGTTTAAGGAATTTTCATTTGTCAAGTCTCATAGCTACGCACGCCACCTCAACGGATTTATTTGGAATAACTTGGACCCGCTAAGGTAGGGCCGCAGCCAAACCAAGCCAAACAGCATTTAATTATATTCATAGTGACAAATCCTGTGTATTGTTTTGGCTACTCTTCTAAAGTTTGCTTTCATAGTCGTTACTAACTTTATTGTGCTTAAATGTGATCTTGATCTTCTCTAGAGAACAAGTTTTCGTTTTAAGCTATGAGTTCACCTTTTATGGTTGGTGCGTCAACGTTATGAGTTATTTATTCATAATGATACTGAGACACAAATAACCTGAAAATTTATATTCACCATGAGCATCCTAAACACTAGCAATCTTTATTAAAGTTACAATTTGAATTTAAATTTCGCGGCTATATTCTATTTTTAATTATTTCGTTTTTATTTTTTGTAATCTTTATTTCTTCATTCCTTTTGTGTATTCGGCTGTGTTAAGACGTTGACGGATTATATAAACATTAATAGGTTTGATGTAGAAAATATATTGAAAGAGATAAAATTTATTCTTGATTCCGTCGCTCAAAATAGAATAGAAATTCAAGAACTCTTAAACGAAAGACCCAAATATAAAAACATGAATTAGGAATTGCATTGGGAGTTAAACGGCGAAATCCAAACACAAATTCAAGCTGCAAAAATTAACCACCTAAATAGACAGTGCCAGGAAATTAAAAGATTACAAATTTACACGACGATTTTCATTTGCACAAGAAAGTTAAAGAAACCGTCGGCATATATACCGGAACACATTCATCAGTCCTTTATAGCAACGAAAATGTTGCTATTTTTGATGATGCAAAAAAGAACATGAATTGGAAAGAATACATTCAACGTATATTTACAGGTATTGATAGATCATGTAATATTGCTCAGAGAGCACAACCAATAACAGAAACAAATATTACAGGTGTGAGGTAGAAAATACTTTAAGAACCTCAAGAAATGGGAAAGCAACTGGACCTGATGAACTCCTGTCTGAAATATTCAAACTCATTGATGACAAGAACATTGAACTTTTTGCAAGCTACTGAATTATATATACGACACTGGCGTCTACCCATAAGAATGGCTTGAATCAATATTAATAGACAATCCTAAAAAAAAAACACGCTAAACAATGTAGCGATCATTGACTTATTAGTCTAATGTGCAAAGCCCTTAAAATATTTCTGAGGATAATACACAATAGAATTTACAAAACATGCGAACAAGCTATGGGAGCAAATCAGTTTAGCTTTAAAGACGGGATGGGGACACGAGAAGCACCATTCTGCGTCAAGTTTTAATACAAAAATTTCGAGAGGTGCACAAGAACATTTTCTTATGTTTCATTGATTACGAAAGAGCCTTTGACACTGTACAACATGATAAACTAATGGAAATACTCGCGACCACCGGAATAGATAAGATGTATCCGAAATTTATATTGGAACCAAACGGCACAGATTGATGTCAATGGAAATATAACAGATGAAATATCAATATCAAAGGGCGTCAGAGAAGGATGTATTTTATCTTCTCTGCTTTTTAACATCTATTCTGAGAGAATTTTCAAGAGTTTCTCAAACATTAAATATGAAGGTGATTCAAAAACTAATAAATGGAACTTAATATATGTTCCGAAAAATGCGGTCTTAAAATTAACACTCAATAAACAAAATATATGATAGTTAGTAAAAAAAACATATACAACGAGACACCAATTACGAACAAAAAACTCGTATGTCGAGAGTGTGCAGAGTTTTAAATATCTTGGAGTTTTATTGAATGACCAGTGGGACTCCTCTAAGGAAATAAGATACCGGATAGAAATGGCAAGATATGCTTTAAGTACACATAAAAAAGTAAAAGTAATAAAGCAGAAAGAAAACGTCTTGGTTAAAAAACATAGAAGAATGAACAAATTGTCGCAACACCACGAACCTCTTGAATGCAGCAAGAGATAGAGATGTGTATATTTGAATCTATATTATTTAATATGCATGTACTGCCTAATTTTTTTTAAATGAAATTTACAAAATTGTGTGATAGCCAACATGTGGATACCGATGTAGTGCAATTGCATCACCAACTATTCATTTACATACATGTCGTGTAAACACACTGTTCACTCTTCTATACAGTACTTTCAACATTCCTAATACTTTTTTTATAAGCATAAGTATACTACTAAAATTTACATCAATGTATAGAATAAGGATAGAGATAAGAACTTTGAATAAATAGACATTGAATGTTTGACCGGCAATAGAGACGGATGTGTTTTATTTAAGAAAGAGAATCCGCGATCCACTACATGGCGATCCTGCCATCCACTAAATCCTGCTAAGTTAAATTAATAAAGAAAAATTAATAAATAAGTTGATTTGTGTAAATTTATCAAGTTAAAGCCCGAGGTACACAGCGTAGAAATTTGTGAATTTATAAGTGTGTGTATGACAGTCGTCCGAGAACATTTAAGAAATCCAAATTTTCTGTGACTGGCCCTCCTGTCTTATACAAGAAAATATTGCATTGATGAAACCAAGAAAAATTAATAAATAAGTGATTTGCGTAAATTTATCAAGTTTTTAAGTGTGTGTATAACAATTGTGTCTGTCTGGAAACATTTAATAAAAATCCAAATGCCACAAAAGGAAAAAACTCATTTTGTTCAAAGACAAAAACACAAAAGTTTAAATTTTGCAAACGTAAGACAGCTAATTGGAAAATTTGTGTGACCCCATCAAAGGGTTTTTTTTTTAATTAAGTGGTTTATATACATATGTAAGTATGTATTTATAACATATGAACATACTTTTCGAAGTACCGGGAAAATAAAAGAATAAAAAGTACAGTTTAACCAAAAGCTTAAAAATTTAACAAAAGGAAAATACAGTTTGAAATCACAAGAAAAAAAAGAGAGAATTGAAAGGTTAAAATTCTGAGAGTACAAATAACGGTTTAAAATTTTAAAACACATGAAAAGGCAAAACTTAAAAACTATGGTGTAACAAAAGTAAAATAAAACAAAACAAAAAAAAGACGAACAGAACATGAAAATAAAATATTTGAATATTGTTGCTATCAAAAAAGGAATAAGTTATAAAATGGAATAAAACAAAAAAGTCATTGATTTCAGCATATTTTGTCTACTGAATAATACAGGCTACACTCGAGGAAAAACAATTACGAGTATGAGTTAACAAAAAAAAAAACAGAAACTCAAAAGGTTATAATAATAATATAAAATTAATTATTAAACATTTAATAACTTAAACTTTTAATAAGTATAAACACAACAAAAGAAATAAACAGAATAAATTTCTATAAAAATTTAATTCTTAATTACTGCATTCATTCTGCATTTCTCTAAAAAAAGAGCCAAAAGAAACAAAACGGACAAAAAAATTTCGGATTTTACAAAATAAAAACAACAAAGATATTACTTCATATAAAGCTTACAGTGAATTTAATAAAACATACAAATATTTAAAACGGGAAAAACACCTGTAGAAAAAAAAACATCTTGAATATATGTGAAAAAGCAACCAAAATTTATAATGTGCAAAAACGAAAGTACCAAAGCAGAACCACACATAAACATAATTGACAATAGAAAAGCAAAATTAAAATAACCTGACAACAATGTGAAAAACAACGAGCGAACACGGCGAGGCAAACAACTAATGAAATAGAGCAAACAACAATTAAACTAACGAGTAAACGAAGATGAACAACGAAGATCAACAGCTGGCGCTAAACGCGTGCAAGTATAAATATATATAAGTATTAAATAAAATAAATATATCTTTTCACAAATATATTTCTCTGAAAAACTAAAAACTTATTTAGTAAATAAATATATATTTAATTTTACAACAATTTGATTTATATAACTTCAGTTAGACAAAACTATACGATTACTTATACAAAAATGCATTCACACAAACAATTATATCTAACATATGTATGTAAATACTAATACTTATATTCAAATATAAATTTATGGATAAGTGTAAAACAATATACATAGATATCAATATAATTTAAAACAAATAAAAAATCTAAAACAAACAAAATTTTTTTTTAACAAATAAAACCTACAATATAAATACATTAAAAAAAGACACAACTCTATTTTTAATAAGAAAGACAAGGAAGCAAATGTCGTCGGATGAATTTAAGATCTCTATTTTTAAAGAATTAATTTCAAATTTTTACAAAATAAAAAAACGCATTTTACAAAACAGACCAATTTCTAGAAAACAACATAAAATCGATGAATATACAAATTTAATAACCGAAGCGTACAACAACATTTTAATATATTCTAAAACTTATATCGATAAAGTCCCTAACAATATAAAACAAGATATTTTTAAAAATATAACACATTGCAGAGAATTGGTTTTAAAATGTTTTTACAAGCTTAATTGCAAAATAAAAATCCCATTTGGCATAGATTTGTTTGAAGAAATACAGAAAGACATTTTAACTGAGTCCGAGTCCGAAATAGAAATGAGTGTAAGCGATTCTTATTCAGAAGCCGATATAGGAAAGAAAAGCAACGTTAATTTGGGTAACATTAATAATAGCAACACAAACACTTACACAATGGCTTCTTTGGATGAAAAAACAAAGTTCATATCAATGTGTTCCAACATTATTCGTGAAAATTATGATGGAAACCCATTGACACTAAATTCTTTTCTTGATAAAATCAACTTAATCGCAGAGCTTACTGCGCCAAATTTAAACACATGCTTTATTTCTTTCATAAAATCTAAACTTGATGGCAAGGCCAGAGAAGTTTTACCTGATCAGATAACTAGCATAAATGAAATTACAACCACACTTAAATGTAGAATCAGACCTGACAGTTCCAAAGTTGTAGCCGGTAGAATTACAGCCCTACACATTAAACAAAACAATTATACGGATTTCGCGAAGACTGTTGAAGACCTAGCAGATGCCTTAGAACGATCGCTTGTTATAGAAGGCATAACAAAGGAAAAGGCACACGAAATGGCCATAGAGCAAACTGTAAACGTATGTAGAAGTAATGCAAAGTCAGACATGGTGAAGGCAATATTGGCATCTACCGCTTTTAAAGAACCAAAAGATGTTGTGGCAAAACTCATAGTAGAGGATTCAAATAGTGAGAAACAGAGTCAAGTATTATCAATGCGTTATAATAGAAGTAGGTTTAATTACAATCAATATAGTCAGTCGCAAAGTGATGGATACCCTAGACGTTACAATAGTAATAACTATAGAACTAGTACACCCAATAACAAATTTCGCGGTCACAGAATCTTTGCGCCTGCCAATAACCATAATCGCGGTAGGTATAATAATAATAATAGGCCAAACCAAAGTCGAGACACAAGACAAAATTATTCTAGACGTAATGCTTCTATTAGGACTTTAAACTCAGAAGTCCCTCAGCTGGACATGGTGAGGGAAGAAAAGAATTAGATATGGATAAAAGCCAAATCAAATCGGTATACAGTTTTAATTTAAATTTTTCAGACTACATAACTTTGCATTGTAGCGCTTCATCACAAATCAATACATTTTTAGTCGACTCACAAGCCGACATATCTGTTTTAAAAGTTTCGTGTATAAAAGATAATGTACCAATTCATGAACAAAATGTAATTAACATTGTAGGTATAACCACAAATACAACAAAATCTTTGGGTACAATAAATACTAAACTTTTATTTCCTAATTGCTCAATACCACAAGTTCTTCATATCGTCCCAAACAGTTTCAACATACCTTCAGATGGTATCTTAGGCAAAGATTTTTTAAAAGCTAACAGGTGTCAAATCGACTACTATACGATGACAATCTCATTTTGCGTATATGGTAAAAAGGTAAAAATCCCAATATCTCATGGCATAAATAAAAATTCGTATTGCTTCCCACCAAGATGTGAAGTTTTCAGAACCTTTTTTCTGGACAATATAACTGAACCAGTTTATATTGAATGTCAGGAAATTTGCGAAGGCGTCTTTATTAGTAAATGTGTAGTGAATTCGAAAACTCCCGTTCTACGTATATTAAACACAACAGATGCAATGCAAATTGTGCACAACTACAAGGTTAAAACCGAAAAACTTTCAAATTTTTATACATATTCCATTAACAAAACAATTTCCTGTACCAATCGTACCCAAAATCTAAAACTAATATTAAAAGACAAAATGCCATGTAACATCAAGGAAGACTTAATGCCGCTATGTGAGCAATATTCTGACATATTCGCTTTGAAGGATGATAAAATGACTGTAAATAATTTTTACGAACAGAAATTGAGGCTAAATGATACATCCCCTGTTTATATAAAAAATTATCGTCTCCCATACGCGCAAAGAAGCGAAATAAAAAAGCAAGTTGAGAATTTACTGCAAAACGACCTAATTGAACCGAGCACATCTAATTATAACAGTCCTTTAATTCTAGTACCGAAGAAAAGTCCAGATAATATCAAATCCTATCGTATGTGCGTTGATTTCAGAGCCATTAATAAAAAACTAATAGCTGACAAATTTCCGTTGCCAAGGATTGATGACATACTCGACAATCTCGGCAGAGCTAAACATTTTTCAATTATTGACCTTTTCTCCGGATTTCACCAGATACCACTCCATGAAAAGTCAAGAGATTTAACATCATTCAGTACAGAGCAAGGTGCATTTAGATGGAAGGTGTTACCTTTCGGACTGAACGTAGCTCCCAACTCATTTTCTCGCATGATGTCTATAGCATTTTCAGGTTTAGAACCAAACAAAGCTTTTTTATATAGACGATATTATCGTTATTGGGAATAGTAAAGAACATCATCTAAAGAATTTAGCTAGTGTTTTTGGAACTTTAAGAAAGTACAATTTGAAAATAAACCCGTACAAATGCAATTTTTTTAGACCCGAAGTTACGTTTTTAGGACACAATTGTACTGCGAACGGAATCTTACCTGACGATTCAAAAATTAATGCAATACGGAAATACACAGTACCTACAGACAAAAACGCTGTTAAACGTTTTATAGCTTTTGCTAATTATTACAGGAAATTTATTCCTCACTTTGCGTTACATGCGGCGCCCCTTAATTACATAACAAGGAAGAAAATACATTTTGTTTGGGATGAAAATTGTCAGAAAGCCTTTGAAACCATAAAGTCAAAACTTATTTCACCAAAAATTCTTCAATATCCAGACTTCACGAAAAAATTCATTATTACGGTAGACGCTTCAAAAATTGGTTGTGGAGCAATATTAAGCCAGAATTTTAATGGGAATGATTTGCCAATATACTACGCATCTAAAGCATTCAGTCAGGCAGAGAGAAAGAAACCCGTGATAGAACAAGAACTTTTTGCGATATACTTCGCTGTAAAACAATTTCGACCCTATGTTTACGGAACAGAATTCGTGGTAAGGACTGACCATCGACCATTAGTTTATTTATTCAACATGAAAGATCCCTCTTCAAAGCTTACAAAAATAAGACTCGACCTTTCTGAATATAACTTTTCAATCGAATATATAAAAGGTAAAAATAATGTAGGCGCCGACGCTCTGTCTCGTATTTCAATCGACGAGTTAAAAAATAACACAAGTAATGAAACAATTTTAGCTATCAAAACCCGCGCAATGTCCAAGCAAGATAGGATGAACAAAGCAGCTTTGGGAGACTTAAGTAATATAAAATTAAACGTTTACGACAAATTTTCACAAGATTTCAACAAAAAAGTTGCCAAAATAAAATCAGAACTATTTTATGAAAATGCAAAAGTTACTAACATAAAGCTCAAAATATATCAAAAATTTAAATTCAAGTTTTCTATACATGTTAAAATTGCTAACGGAACATTGAATTTCGATAATATGCTTTCGAGGCTCGAGAAAGAAGCCAGCAAAAACAACATTTATATCACAGAATGGTCAAAGAATGATTCATTTTTCAGTAACTACAATATACAAGATTTAAAGAAACATGGTAATAGAATATTAAAGAAACTTGAAATAATGTTAGTAGACCCGATAGAAACAGTATTTGACAAAAACAAGCAAACAAAACTTTTAGAAATCCATCACAACGATCCCATTATAGGTGGTCACTGCGGACGTAAACGATTATATGCCAAGTTAAAATCTAAATACTATTGGAAGGGAATGACTAAAGACATAGCATTATTTGTAAAAAATTGTCAAAAATGTAATCTGAACAAAGTAAGAATAGGAACCAAAGAAAAACTTGTTTTAACTCCCACTCCGGTTAAACCTTTTGATATTGTAGTGTTAGACACAATAGGTCCATTACCAACATCGAGATACGGGAATAAATATGCCCTAACAATAATATGTGATTTTACTAAATACCTCGTTGCTATATCCATTCCAGATAAAAATGCAAAGACGGTCGCGCAGGCCATTTTTGAAAATTTTATACTGATATACGGGAAAATGAAATCCATCAAATCCGATCTAGGTACGGAATTTAAAAACCAAATATTTTGCGAGCTATGTAAACTTTTAGACATTGACCTACATTTTTCAACGGCTTACCACCATCAAACGGTAGGATCTGTAGAGAGAAATCACCGCGTATTCAATGAATACATAAGAGCATACATAGGAGAAAATTTGACAGACTGGGACACATACTTAAAATACTTCACATTTTTTCACAATACAACGCCAAATTCTGTATTTGACAATAAATATACGCCATTTGAACTGGTATTCGGAAAAGAAGTAACAATGCCGAATGATATAAATCTTGAACAAATTGATGCTTTTTACAATTCAGAAGATTACAGTAAAGAGGTCAAATATCGATTGCAAAAATCGCATATTATTGCGAGGAACTTAATAGAAAAACATAAAGAAAGAAATAAGAAACTGTATGACCATTTTGCTAAACCTTGTAACATACATATTAATGACTTTGTATTCGTAAAAAAAGAACCTTACGATAAGTTCAGAAATATATACGAAGGTCCTTTTATTATAAAGAAAATTGATGGAGTTAATGTGACTATATACAACCAAAATACAAAAAAAGAAAAAACATTACACAAAGATAAAATTAGAAAAGCATAAGCTATTAAAAACATATTCAAACTAATATTTTTAAAGAATAGATTTAATGTATCATTACCAACAAAAATTAATTTCTTGATAAAAAAACAAATATGTCAAAATAATAAAAAAAAAAATAAAAAATATGTTTCCAGAGCGGGCAGTCAGATCCGAATGATTTCTTTGCCTCTCACTTTGAAATATCTAAAAATAATTAAATGAGCAATTGAAAAATGTAAATGTATATTATAAATTTTGTCAGAAAAACTTATGTAAATAATCAAAAAGAAAAGAGAGAAAAAATACATTAATTCTTAGAATCTTGGAGCTATGTAAATATAAACATATAATTTGGAAATTTTACCAATAACAAATATAGCTTTAATATTTAAATTTATAAATAATATATAAAAAAAAATTGAAATTCATTTATAATACACCATATGTTGGAAGAGTGGAAAGTTTTGAAATAGTTTTGAGTGATTTGGAAAATAAACAAAAAATGTCGAACCAAACAGCCTGATCAACTGATTGATTCAACATTTTTTTCAATGGAAGGGAAGTGTAGTGCAATTGCATCACCAACTATTCATTTACATACATGTCGTGTAAACACACTGTTCACTCTTCTATACAGTACTTTCAACATTCCTAATACTTTTTTTATAAGCATAAGTATACTACTAAAATTTACATCAATGTATAGAATAAGGATAGAGATAAGAACTTTGAATAAATAGACATTGAATGTTTGACCGGCAATAGAGACGGATGTGTTTTATTTAAGAAAGAGAATCCGCGATCCACTACACCGAATAGGCAAATAAAGAAGAAGAAAACGTCTATATCTGTATATTTAAGAAAACTTTTATTTAAACCTAAAGGAAATTTTATTATTTCCTTAAAGATCTTTTCGAAAGCTTTAAAATGATACCCATACTGATATTTAAAAAAATTTGAAAATTTCAGAGGCCATTGACTTGAAAAATATAGGCGACCGCCAATTTTTTCACTTGACGTTTTTTTATTTTTTAATTCTTATCGCCCCATATATTTGTTTTTATACCCTTCATCATAAAAAGTGAAAAAAGGGTATAACTATGAAAGTTTGTCATTCCGTTTGTAATTTCTACAATATCCATTTCCGACCCGATAAAGTCTATATATTCTGAGTTCTTATACATAGCGAAGTCGATTAAGCAATGTCCGCCTGCCTTTGCAAACTTGATTTCAACAAAAATTTAAATACGCCAATCGATCAGACATAGTGTCGAAAGAGGTACAATTGGAAATCAGCAAGATCGGTCCATATCCTTAGACGCAGCGGGAAAAACACCACGCCTACCTCTAATGTTTTCGTATAATTTGGAACGAAAAAGTAACTCCAATAAAAAAAAAAAATAAGTATATGGGGAGATAGAGAATTAAAAGAAAAGAAAAAAATAAAAAACATCAAGTGAAAAAATTGTCGCTCGCTTATATTTTCCGAGTTACGGACCTCTAAAGTGTTCAAATTTTTGAAATCAATTCCGATCGAATACGGTTTCAATTCGGTAAATTGGTTATTTAGAAAACTAAAAACGAAAAATTTATTTGGAATGAAACCACTTTTCAATTTCAAAGTGGAATTAAGATTTTTTAAAATTTTGTTACTAACGGTTTTCAAATTTACTTTTATTATGTGTCCTTATTTAGATTAACTTTGTTGTTTGCTTAGGTGTGCGCAATATTGCAACATTTAAATAAAAAGGTGGAGCTTTTGCATTTTTTAAAATAATCAAAATCAATCGGAATTGTTAATACGGAATTTAAACCATTCCGATCGGAATATGTGACATGGCTGTATATGTATGTAGTACTTAAATTTTTTCTAATTTTTTAATTCTCTGTCACCCCAATATTTGCTTTTTTGATTGGAGTTACTTCACTAAACTAGTTTTATGTAGATGGTGAAAGGTATATAAGCTTCGGCATAGCCGAATATAGCACTCTTATTTGCTTTGATTGGAGTTATTTCTTAAAACTCAAATTAAGAAAAATGTGTCTTTAATTATTTATTGCAGAGTTCTGTAAACAGTGTTAAAAAATTTCCGTTTACAAAAATAAAATGTGCAGACAACTGTTTTGGTACGATTATAGCGTTAAAATTTAGTGCTTTCACACTTTTGTCTACGAATTGACGTCTTTTTACGAGAAAAAGTAAGGGACCTCCTCACAAAATTTTGTTCAAATCCAACCGATCCAATCGATTACAAGATAAAAATTTTCAAAAAATATTTCGTGTACAGAAATGATCCCGTTACAGTTCTGTTATATGAATATATTAAAATCAACAACCAACAGCTCTTTATAACTTTGATGTTCCGCGATAATAACTAAGGTCCCATAGCTACAGAGAATACTATTCTTAGATATGCAAATATAAGAAAAGAACAGAGAAAAATTTGTTATTGTAAATCGTTTTGGAACAAACTAAGAAATATTGGGTGTGTAGCTAATGATGATACTTCTTTGGTGATCTTTAAATAATACTTTTTTAAATTATTTTTAAGCGAATACAATACATTATTATGATTGTAAAAACTTTATTCTTGATTTTTAACCTTTTTCGTTTCGTATTGTAACGGAAGATGAGTTGTTATTTGCTATAAAAAATATATCATCTAATGCTTCTGGTCATGATGCGATTCCAGTAAAATTTATTAACCTTACCCTATTATTTTAAGTTTATTGTTGCAGTTAGCAAGTAAAATGTTCACTACTTCTTTTATTCCAACATTATGGAAGCTGACAAGAGTAGGCCTATTCCAAAAAGCCGTTGTTATAATATCCATAATTTAATGTGCTTTTTAAGGAAATAAAATAAAGAATTTAAATTGCAACAAAATCAAAGAGCATCGAGATATTCTTACGAAATTTTAAAATTGAATAGAAAAAGGAGCTTTCAATCAAATAGTGAAATATAATTTAATTTTTTTTATTTTGATATATAAACTACCGGAACGGGAAAATGGTTCCAAAAAATGTTTTTTACGTGTGATGCTACCCTGCCTTTATTAATCACGGGGTTGTCAAGTCCGCTTTGGAGTATGTAACCAAAAATTGGGGTCTTAAAAGTACGTTTATGTTTTTTTAATCGGCGCTTTGCACTCCGAGAGATTTTACAATAGTTTATAAATGTTGTTTCTTTTATTTGCATTTATTAGAGGTTGTCTTTAAAATAGTTTAAAGAAATTTGCTTATACCTTAGTGAATTTAAATTACAAGAGAAAAAACGAATACCACCAAGCCCTAAAATTAGACCAAGGCAAAGCTAGTTTGTAATAAACCTTTTGTTTTTTATTGCGACAGAAACGTTGTTGTTATAAACATCAGGCTGCAAATCATAACTTTTGTATGACGTGTCGAGAAAAAATATTTTGTAAAGCCATATACGGGTCATAAACTAATATGCCGAGATCGAATAGGTCCAGAGATAACAGCCCTAATAAATTTGCTAACATTTTAATGCAGTAACCCGTTCAGAACAGCAGCAAAAATTATAGGTTTAGTATGAAATTTTTTATCGCCAACAAATTTTAAAAATGGCATTTTTATAAATTTCAAAATCAGATATTATCTATTTTAATCAAGATATTGGGCTGAAATTTATTAAAAAAATTCTAGCTTTAAATGGCAATTTTACGGTTATAATTGGTTTTAAAGGCCTTTTACACTGTAATTTTTTTTGGAATATGATAAAAAAAAAACAGCCGTTTGGAAATTGCTGATTGATTTTCGAAATATAAAGTGTATTCCCAATAAAAGTATCATAGAAAAAACTTGGTAAACAAATATGTTATTTTTAATTCCTAAGATAGCGCAATTTGGCCGACCCAGATTTAATCATGCGATAGTTCTTGTTAAGGCTAAGGTCTCGAATTTCTTAACCTTTTTACTGAAATCTTAAATAAAACATTCAAGTCATTTGCTTAAAGTAGTTTCGTAACATAAACTTTTAATTCAAAAAAATATATCTAACCTATGTAATTTAAGTAAATTTAGAAATAAAACTTTAACACCTTCCATTACAAACATGTCTTCATACTTTATCGTTATGTTTGGATGTCAAAATTGCTATTAATAAAAGTAATACATTTAATTGTGTTTAACGATTGCAGGCAGAGGAATGTATATGTGCATTTACAAAATGTATATCTCTAACAGCAGGAATGCGGTAAATATGAATTTAGTTTGCGCTGGTACTCCTGGAACAGTTCAGGACATTCACGATAAGGTTGGTCATCAGAAGTTAATTGAATCGGTTTTATAACAGAAGAAGCTGAAGGAGCTGATGCTGTTGAGCCAACTACTGTATGTTTTGTCACTAATGGATAATTGTTTAAGAGTAAATAATTTGAAGGGTTTGAAGTTGTTAGTGAGTGCAGCAATGACGGTGTTACAATATTGTAAACTGTTGAAACTGTCGATACAGAAGGAGTTGAGGATGGATATACTAAACTTGGATTAGATGCCTCATTAAAGGGAACAGTTACATTACATGAAGGGACTACTTTATATATTTCTTTTTCCGCCATATTTGTCAGAGAGTTAGAAATTTGTTTGTATTCCTCATCGAATACTATTTCATAACTTGGACTCTGTGGACTTTCATCTTGCTTAGATATCGTTTCATATTTGGTCCCCTCTTGATTGTCTTGCTTAAATGGTTTATTATCTTGATATTGAGGAGCCACGTAAATAATCGGTTGATAAATAATTTGTGGTACTTTAACATTTGAGTACTGTGGTCCTTTAGGGTTTTCATTGTTTGTTTCTGATGCAAGTTTTAAGGCCTTGTAACTTTGTTCAGTATCTGCTGGCTTAGGAGCGGTTTCGTACGAGTCTAAGGCAACAGCACTATTGTCTATTTGGTAGTTTGCCTCCGGTGGTGTCAATAATTTTGGTACTTTATATGCAGGTTGAGGAGCCAATGGTTCGTTAATACCATCACTAGGAGAGCTATTTGCACCATCGCTATATGTGTTTGTATTATAACTTGGCAGATTACTTTTGCCATCACCGTTATAGCTTGTGCCATAATTATTGTAATTAAAGCGTCCAAATAATGGCTGTAATGGTCCCAACAAAGGCAATGTTCGCCATGGCTGAAATGGAGGTAGAAGCGAGGATCCTGAATTGTAATTTTCTCCGTTTCCTACATCATAGTCACATTTATTGCAACAGTTGCTATTTTCCCTGAATAATCCATGTTTTAATAATTTCCAAAATGAACGCTGCTTTCGTATCAACTCATCTGAAGAACCTCCTTTGACGCTACTATCACCTGACAAATAATACTCAGCTTGCCCAGACTTTTCTTCATCACCTCCGAAATGCAGGTATTCTGACGAATTTATTTGTAAAGTAATGCCTAATAGGAACCACACCATACAAAACGATTTTGCGGTCAACATTTTTGTTTACACAGTAACAACCCACTAATATGATGACCAATCCGTTTAAAATCTTCTGTAAGACTACCTGCGTACATTTGTTTTAACAGTATTTCTGATTTATAATGGTCACAAAATAAAAGTGCTGGTCAGCAGTATTTTTTAACTATTAAACAGAATTTTTAATATGTAGGTTTCATAAATGTATACATTACAATAACCCACTTTAATCTGATTTCATATTTTTGTCTTTTGTAATTTTTGCTTAACACTTTTTTCTTTTTATTTGGGTTAAACATTATAGATATTAATATATTGAGAGACAAATGAAAATACAAAAAGGGTAATTATTTGCACAAAATTAATAATTAATTACCGCTACTTCAGAGGGAATTAATTGCCTTCAACCAAAAATGTGAACAAATATTTTGAACGAAGCGTTATTATTACAGGTCTGATCCTGGTGTATGCAGTTTTTGTAAGAAGATTCTTACTGTTCTGCACATACTTACAGAATGTCATGTTTTGAGGCTCAGCCTACCTCTAAACATGGACATTATTAATTTTGTCAATCGATTCCGCGCTTTTTTCCTCTTCCCCACTTACCCGTCCTGTTCCTTTTTTTAAATAAGCATACAGTCTTGGACTTCTAAATAAATATCCTATATCTTTTTTAATTTTTTTTTAATCGGCGCAGCCGTAAATGCCCGTTGTAGTCATAACTCACAAACGCGTCGACCGAATTTGTGCAAACTTTAGATAAACCATCTGCCCGACCATAGGAAAAACCTGTTTGACCGTTCGTGAGTTATAATGTCACAACAAACTTTAAACAATTTTTTATATATAAAGATAAACAAAATAAATAAATAGAATAGAATTGTAAAAAGGTTTAACATCTAAAGCTTACCCTTTTGTCCAATAACATGATAGTTGTTAACGTGAGGCCTTTCAAACAAAGCCAACTTTAAAAGAGCTTTAAAACGTGGACACTTTTCAGATAGCAAATTCAATTTCTGTATAACATAAGTTTTTATCTCATAATGACGATCATTGAAAGCCAAAAAATCCAACAAATGTCCCAATTGTTCTGGTGTTGGCTTCATTGCCAAGAGAATGTCCAAAGCAGTTATACGAACAGAGGAATCATATTTTTTTTGTGTTTGATAGAAGATGTTTGTAAAGGCTTGTCGATGTTCTTCGTTAAAATACATAACTGGAAACGATTTTAGAGCCTGCATAGCTGCGACAGACGCTTCGGTTTCTTCTCCTATTGCAACATTTAGCAAAATTGAAATAGTTGAAGGATCTTGTAGATTTTGCAAAGCTCTTAAAAAGCGAGACTTACACAAAGCATCTTCACAATAAGTTAAAAGTTTTTTTAATATAAATTCTCGGATATTCTTGAAAAGGTTATCATTTACATCAAAGGCAGATTGATGAACAAGGGAGGCCAAACATTGCAAAATAGAATCTTCGAGCCTGTTGCTTTTTATTTTGTCCTCTGTAGAAGAAATAAGCTTAAAAAGATTTTCTATAATAAGTCTTTCAGGATGAGTTCCTATTGACAAAGCTTGTAAATATTTTTCTAACAGATGTTCGTCTGATTTTGTATTATAATCAAAAACTTTATTAATTGCATTGTAAGCATCGATCGTTTGCGCCGCTCCCAAGAGATCTACCAATTGAGAATGTATCTCTTTGCCCGATTTCAATATATTTTCAAATTCTTCTTGCTTCGTTGTGCGTGCCAACGGTATAAGTTTAACAAAAGTTTCGGCTAAGGCTTTTTTGCCAACCATATCATCCCTTAAATATTTTGATAATGATACAACTTTCGCCTTTAACTTAAATTAAACAAAATACTAAAATATAATTTTCCTTTAGTTTAGGCTCGCAAACTTACTGTATTATTTTTAATTTCACTTAAGGCACCATCTATATCAGCTTCAATGTCGAAAACTCTATACCAATCTAATAAACTGCTAATAGCTTCTTGAGACGATTTAAATGGAAGCTGATCTGCTGGTTCTGAAATAAGTCTTTGGTGTTTTAATACAAACAAGGATTTAACTTCACTGCCAAGTTCTGGTTGGGCTTCCAAAAACATTTTATGAGTTTCTTCCGAAGAGGCAGCCAATAATTGACCTTCTGCTGTAAAATCATATTCGATTCTCTCCGAAGAACTTTGATGAATACCTAAAATTTAAGATCAATGTTTCTCTATTATTTTTATTATTCTTTGTTAAAAACAATATTTTTTTATATACCTAAAGGTTTTTCGCCACGATAATAGACCTTCAAATCCCAATTGGAACAATCCGTTTTTATTTTATATACTTTTGTAGATGATTTTACATTATAAAAACTTTTACAGACTCCTGAAATATCTATTTCAGTGATGGGCCCGTTTTCAAAATGAATCTGTAATAATGATGCGATTGCCCGCTCAGTATTTAACAGCGACTGATCTCTCGAAGTATGGGCTATTACTTTACTTGGCTTATTACCTTTATAATATATATAAAAGGGCCTGTCAGGAATTTCATCAATTTCTAGTACTTTTTTATGGCCATTTTTCTTCGGAGCTGTAACACGGTTTTCCGTGAAGTAAATTTGTAAAAGTTGCTCATTGTCGCTATTCCATATGGAATTTATTTTGAGCAGTGAGTGAAAGGTGTAACTGGTTTCTTGTTTTGAAACATGATGTAAATGTTTTATAGAAACTTCATTTTCGAGAGCATAGAAGCTTTGGCTCTTGTAAGGAATAAAGGGCAGATATGCTTTAAATAAAGAAAAAACAAAAATTATTAATCGTTATTTTTATTTGGTATGTAAATTAAAATTTTGTTTTTTTAAATAATGTATGTGCATGGATACATACATACAGTATTGGGCAAAACCTAAGAAACGTTGTCCAATATTAGCTTCTGAGTCAAATTATGTTTAAACGAACATATTTCAATTCAATGTTTTAATGCAGTTTTATTAGTTTCTGTGTCATACAATATTACAAAAAAAAATTTGTAATTATCTCTCACCTAACGGTTCTTTTAGTACAACAACAAAAATTACTCAAAAATTCATTGTGCAAAACCTAAGAAACTTTTAATATTTTGTATAATAACCCTTATTTTTTATTACTGCGGCGCATCGCCGCGGCATAGATTTGATTAAATTATCAATTATTTTTGGATCTATGCGTATCCATTCATCTTCCAGACACGAAAATAAATCGTCTCTGTTGGAGAATCGTTTCGATCCAACATTCCTCTTCAATATGGAAAATAAATTTTCGATTGGGTTCAAATCGGGCGATTGGGCCGGCCAATCAAGCAATTGAATCCCTTTCGATTGTATCCAGTCCTTTACCAACTTCGATGAGTGTTTCGGATCGTTATCATGTTGAAACACCCATCGAAGTGGCATATTCCACTCGGCATATGGCAACATCTTATTTTCTAAAATGTCCCTATACACAAATCTGTCCATTTTGGTAGAAATTCTGTGGAACGGCCCTAGACCATGACCTGAAAAACACGTCCACACCATTACATTGCCACCCCCATGCTTGACAGTTTTTTTACAATATCGGGGTTTAAGCCTTTCACCAGTATTGCGTCTCACACGACACATGCCATCCGAGTTGAACAAATTAAATTTGCTTTCGTCGCTAAAGAGCACACTTTTCCACTTTTTAACTGGCCAATCAAGATATTTTTTTGCAAATTCGAGCCTAAAAAATCAGGCATTAATGGTTGACTTGTAAGCTTAAAAATACTTACCGTTTTTTTGCGTGACGTTTTGTAAGAAGAGGTTTTTTGGAAGCTTTATAACTTTTCAATCCAGCCTCTCTCGCCCGTCTGCGAACTGTGCTGGCATCAACACTTAAGCCTAATTCTGACACAATTTTTTTTGACGAGATGAAGGGTTTTTTTTTTATTATTTTCTTGATATTTCTATCATCACGAACTGATGTTTTACGAGGTCTTCCTCCAGGATTAATATTGAGTACAGTTCCTTTATCTTTATAAAGGTTTATCCATTTGGAAACCATTGATTTGCTTACTTTTAACAAATTTGCAATTTAGCCTGTGATTTGCCTGCATTATAATGCGTTATAGCATTCAATTTAAATGCTTCACAATATTTTTTACGTTGCATTTTATTTTAATTTTAAATGCGAAATTTATTCGTTACACGCTTTTAAATGCATACTACAGCGATGGACATATAAATGGCACACATTTGAATAAGTTTTTTCTTAGGCTAAAATATCGCGAATACTATTAATCAAAAACAAATTTTTGGATTAATCCAAAGGTTTATTATTTGTATTTAAGAATGATATAAACTTAAGTTGAAATTCATTAATTAACAAAAAATATACATAATTTTTAAAAGGAACACTGAATTGAGCTGGACACATAAATGGCACAAACTTAAAAAAGTCATTTTAATACTGCATTTGTTGATTTTTTGGTATGTACAAATGCCATTAATATTTTGTGCTGTAGCCTTTGTTTTGGATGACAGCTTCGCATCTACGACCCATACTTTCCACAAGTTTTTGGCATTTTGTTTTGGGTATGGCATACCAAGCATCCTGAACGGCTGACCATAAATCGTCCATATTTTTATAACTTTTTTTTGCGATTTCAACCTTGACTTCTTTCCAGAGGTTTTCAATAGGATTTAAGTCAGGGCTCTGGGCTGGCCAATCCAAAACCGGAATCTGTTCCGAACGAAACCAATTTTTTACTAGGTTTGACGAGTGTTTGGGGTCATTATCTTGCATGAATTTCTACTTAATTGGCATAGAATCCAAAGCGAATGGTTCCATATGGTTTTTTAGAATATCTAAATATTGAAACTTGTCCATTTTCCCATTGATTTTTACAAGTGGACCTACGCCATGCCAAGAAAATGCACCCCAAACCATAATGCTACCACCGCCGTGTTTTACCGTCTTCTGCGTGAACCGAGGATTATATTCTTGGCATCTGGGACGACGAACAAAAGTTCTGCCATCTGGTCCAATTCTATTAATTTTTGTCTCATCACTCCATAACACGTTTTTCCAAAAATTAATAGGATTGTCCTTATGGGTTCTGGCGAAGGCTAAACGGTTTGAAACATTTCTTTTTGAGAGCAATGGTTTTTTCCTGGAAATGCGCCCAAACAAATTTGCCTCGTTTAATCTTCTTCTGACAAGCCTGCTAGATATTTCCAAGCCAAAAGATTCATTAATATCAGACGCTATCTCCCGTGAAGACTTGAATGGATCAATTGAACTTCGCAGTAAATTAATAATATGAATACCTTAAAATGTTTTTTAATGATTTTTATAGCAAAATTAGCAATTGGCACCAAAGAATTTATAAAATTATTAAAAAATTAAAGACACTTTCTATTGCAAGAAATATTGGTATTTGCTTTGTGATTTTGCATTTCCTTTTTTGTTATCAGTTTTTTTAGTTTTTATAAAAACAATACTTTTAATATATTTTCACTATATATTTTAAGAAAAACACTAATAATTTTCAATACATAAAAAATTTCGTCAAACTAAAACAAAATACTAGCTGTTTTCTTGTGTTTTCGAAGAGGTGAAATCACAACGAAAAGTTAAAACTTTTGTGGTTTTCAGAACACCATCAAACCACAATTGTGATTTTAAAATCACAAGTGATTTAAAATCTTGTGATTTTTAGAACATGCCTGTATTTATAAAAATTTGTTTTAAAAAACACACATAATTTAATAACTAATCTTTAACTTTAAGCAATCTAACGATTTTACCTATCAACTCCTATTATCGTTTTATACTTGTGCTTTTGAAAACAAATTTTCGATAAACCCGTAAACCGAATATGGTTTTATCTTTATATTTATTTCACGCCAAAAAAAAGGAACCTTTTTAGTTAAAATAAATGTTTTGGTTACTGCAAAATATACGAACAAGAAAGGTAATAATCAAATTTAGAAATAAATATGTTTTGTTTTGGTCCAGATTTATACGTGCGATTATTTAATGCAATTTTTTTCAATTCTCTTCTACATAAAACAAAACATAAAACTAGTTAAAAGAGAATTGAAAAAAAATCATGAAATAACCGCATGTATAAATCTGGACTATGTCACTGATAAAATAAAAGTATTCCAAAAACGAGTTGTGTTTACGTTCAATATACTTCATATATAAATGTTTTTTATACTTCACTATTCAAATAAATTTTTTTTAATTTTAAATTATTTTCTATTTTCTTAAGCTTTGGGTCCTTATATTTTTTAATAATATTTTATTTCAATATTTCGGTACTTTCTGCGTACCTTCTTCAGGAAACAAAATTAATATATAACCAAAATAACAAAATTAATTAACAATTGAAAAATTTTTTTGTCATAATGAAGTTAAAAAACAATGTTTCAAAAAATTTTCAAAAAACAAAAATATAAAAAACAGTCGTTGTCGGGCATTCGCCGTAGAAACATTGTTTTGTTTTCTCATTCCGAGTGACTGTGTATTTTTTTGTCAATAGTTTATTGGAAAAAAGAAAAAAAAAGTAAAAACTTAAAATTATTATAATATTTTTAACTTTTTGAAACAATTTGACATTTGTTTGTGTTTTTTGGAGAATTTAAAAGTTATAGTGTAATCTGCTAACGCTATGAACGGGGTTCACCCCCCAAATTATAATCGGTTCAGGGAATTAGATTCCTTGACCGTTAAAACTAAATCAAGCAGAAACAAACGGCTACGTTCTGATGATTTTGTGCCTTTACCGGAAACCTCATCTAATGAACAGCATCTTCCACGTTATTTAGTTGCTTCCACTGTTCCAACAAAACAAGATAGTACAGTTCCTCCTCTTGCTTCCTATAATGTTTTCCAAGTTGAACGAGGGCTCAATTTTATAAGCAAGGAACGTTTAGAAGTCACTGAAATGAGAAGTGGCGACCTTTTAATCAAAGTACCAAATAGGAAAATAGCTGAGCTATATATAAAGGCGAACTATATTGATTCCATTCCAGTTAAAATAGTCCCTCACAAAACTCTTAATACTATCCAAGGACGCATTTTTTCCAGGAAAATCATTGACATTTCCGAAGAAGAACTTCTAGATTCGCTCAAATCTCAAAAAGTTGTTGAAGTACGGAAAATGACTAAGCTTGATGGAAAAGATTTTAAACCAACTGGTGCAGCAGTTATAACTTTTGATTTGATATATCGTCCTGAAACCCTTAAGCTCGGATGGGAGAGAGTTATCGTCGAAGAATATATTCCAAATCCAATGAAATGCCGTAATTGTCAAAGATTAGGTCACACCATAAAACGATGCCGGAATATTGAAATTTGTAAGGAATGTGGAGAACCATCACCTCATGAACTATGCACTAGGAAGTACTGCGTTAATTGCCAATTAGAGAGCCATCCATCAAATGATCCGAATTGTCCAACTTTTTGGAAATATAAATCAATCAATTACCTGCGAATTTCAAGAAGATGTACAAACCGTGAAGCGTGGGAAATTTTTAATGAAAATCCTGCACTAAATACTTTAAAACCTTTTCCTAAGAAAACAAAAATTATGCAAACGTATGCACAAGTTTTGAGTGATAAACCGGCAGCAACAACGATAAAATCAAACAATAAGAAAGGTGATAATTTACATTATACAAGTAAACAAAAGGAAAATTCAAATTTCATATTGAAAAATAACAGTAATGCACTAGTTTCAAATGACAACACAAGTTCTTCTGATTCATATATAAGAGATAACAATATTAACTCAACTTCACTGCAAACTACGACAACAGGTGTTTTTGTACATAGTTTATCTCAAGATAATCAAAAAACAGTCCAAAAGTGTGATCATTCTAAATTAAACCTCAAAACACAAAACGAAACGTTTAACACATTTAGTAATTTTGAAACGGATACTATTTCCATTGATGAACAATTTTTTTGTGATGGCAATACATCAGTTAACCGTAACGTTTCTTCTTGTTTAAACAACGATTTACATCTTACTGAAGATATTATTATTGATGATATAAACGACAGTTTGGGATTATGCTCTTCTTATAGAGCAAATAGAGATGCAAATTTTTCTCCAACATCGGAGTTATATAAAAATTTTCCTGAGATGAACGTTATCATTACACCTAAAACTTTAAAGAAAATTCAAAAGACTAAAACTAGTGGCAAGGATGATGAATAATTTTTTTTTTTTTTTTTTTTTTTTTTTTTTTTTTTTATGAATATTGAACTTAATATTTTACAGTGGAACATTCAAGGCTTTATTAACCATAAGTACGCTCTTGAACTTCTTATAGCTAAACATAAGCCGAATATTATTGCGCTTCAAGAGACGCATATTACGAGCAAAAATCGGCATCTACTGCACATACCTGGTTATAAAGTTTATCACCACAATAAGGATTATTTGTACTCAAAGGCTGGTATTGCTTTGTTAATTAAAAACAACATCAATGTTAGTCAACATATCTTATCCACTGGTGATCTGCTTTTTCAAAAAATAATAATCCAATGCAATACAGAAATCCATATTACTAATATTTATAAAGAGTGTGACTTAAGTTTATCTGCTTCTATGGTCAACAACATCTTACCGGCCAATGGCGTCCATCATCTCTTGATGGGTGACTTAAATTCCCAGAATGTTCTATGGGGCTCAAAGAATACCTCTAATAGCGGAAGGATTTGGGAAGATTTCGCTAATGAAAAAGAATTAGTAATCTTGAACAATGGATCACCAACCCTGTTTAACACCAGAAACACCCTTACATGCGTGGATGTTACAATGGCCAGTATCAATTTAACACCTATTCTAGCGTGGAGTTGTTTGCCTATGCCTGAAGTTGGTGATCATTTCCCTATTAAAGTAACCAATAATTTTGTAAACATTAAAAAACTTTTTCCGGCACGATTTTATGACACCAAAGCAAATTGGTCACTCTTTGCTCAGAAAGTTGTCCATGTGAGTAAATTGTTTCCAGTAGCTTCCAATATAAATAAGGAAGCTGCCCAAATTAAACGCATAATCAGAAAATCGGCTAATGAAAGCATACCGCTTACCACAGGTCCAAAAGACAAAAACACTCCTATTTGGTTTAATTCCTTTATTTCGAAGCTTATTAGGTCCCGACAGATAGCTTGGAGAGTTTTTAAAAGGTGTCGCAATCGCATGAACTGTTTAGAATATAAAAGA
This sequence comes from Gymnosoma rotundatum, assembly GCA_916610165.2. Lineage (NCBI taxonomy): Eukaryota > Metazoa > Arthropoda > Insecta > Diptera > Tachinidae > Gymnosoma > Gymnosoma rotundatum. Next base: position 152,341,652 of record OU744337.1, on the reverse strand, counting down.
ATGTGCGCGAAAGTTAAAAGAGAGTGCAAATTGGCCAAAAAGCGTACTTGGGAAAATTTTTTGAACTCCTTAAAACCACAAATGGATGTCCGTTACCTATGGAGAAAAGTTAATACTATTAGGTCTAAAAGGATAAATAATTTCCCTCCTATATTTATAAACAATAACACCTACTCGCACCCGGAAACAATTGCACAAAAATTTGCTGAATATTGGACTTCTATTAGTTCTGATACTGTGCTTGATAATAATATTGTTTTAGCAAAAAGGAATTTTGATGTTGGAAATCTTTCTCAACATGGTGATGAACACACTTTTTTGGCGTATGAAATATCTATTTTTGAACTTGACAGCATTATGAGGACGTTAAAAGGTTCTACACCGGCACGAGATAAGATAACCTATTTGATGATTAAAAATTCTCCTAAAGAGTTAAAATATCGCTTGTGTAATTTGTATAACAACATTTTGGCTAAAGGAGTGTTTCCCCAAGATTGGAAGACAGCAGTTTTAGTTCCTATTCCTAAACCTGGAAAGGATCCTGGTAGCTTAGAGGGATATCGTCCTATATCTTTGTTACCAGTTTTATCCAAAGTTTTGGAAAAAATTTTGGCGAAAAGGTTCTGGAGGGTAACAGAGTTATATGTTTCGAAAATTCAACACGCTTTCATTCCTCGACATGGAGTTCACACTATATGCCATCAGATGGAAGAAACATTGCGCAGTAATCTGAAAGCTCGTCTTCATAGTTTGGTTATATCAAAAGATATAGAAAAAGCTTTTGACAAAGTTGTGTCGTTTTTTGTAATTCAAGAGATGAATAAGTGGGGTGTACCTAATAACATAATGGAACTTACTAACTCGTTTCTTTCTAATCGTATGGTTACTGTTAGAGTTGATGGCTATTTCTCAGGAAGTAATGCAATTGATAATGGGGTTCCGCAAGGGTCACCATTATCTGTTCTTTTATTCACTATTTATGCTAACTCTCTGGCAAAGGCTGTTGAAAATTATCCTGGATTTGACTACATTGGAATTTATGCAGATAATATTTTTGCGATTGCTTCAGGAGATGATGATAATGATGTTCGCCTTAATTTAAAAAATTTTGATATAGTTGTTCACAAGTGGGCAAAGGATAGAGGTGCTATTATTCCGATTGAGAAGGCGGAGGTTTTTCATGTTTGCAGAAAACGAGAATGCGCTATTAATACCATAAACATCAGAGACATCGATATTACTGTTGCTGACCAAATGAGAGTGTTGGGCTTATTGTTCACTAGGAATTTATTGTGGAACACACATGTGAAATATCTTTTATCTAAGTTGAGCAAAATTAATAACCTGCTTAAACTAATTTGCTCACGAAATAAAGGGCCACATTTTAATACTGCAATTGAGATATGTCGATCTCTGGTTACCGGTGTTTTGCTTCATGGAATCACTGTTTACGGATGGACTTCAAAGAAAAACCTTAAAATGTTAGACACTGCTATCAATAACTGTTACAGAACTGCATCTGGCTTACTAAGAACAACGCATTTGGAACAACTTCGTCTTGAGGCTGGTTACCAAAACTTTAAATATATTTTGGAAAAGAGTTCTGTCGGAATGGCATCGAGAGCTATAACACTTCCATCAGATGGACTGCATGAAATTTTTTGGAAACATCTACAGTCCCATGACATTTGTTACCCTTCGTCTATCAGAAATATTGTCATGCTACTTAAGAGGCATAACCTTTTTTTACCAACTAAACCTAATGGAACGTCTTTGATAGTTAATGTTGCTTTGACGGATTCAAGCTTAAGTTTTTATAACAAAAACCACATAAATAGCTTTGTTTTTAGGAAAGGTCTTAAGGAAAAAATTGAATCTTTTCGTCCTGAAATGATTATTTATACGGATGGTTCCTTTAATAATGGCGTAAATACATACTCAGTGGTCAAGCAACTTGGACTAGGATGTTTTGAGGTGATTTTCAAAGCTCGTCTGCCAGACAATGTGGGTGTTTTTGTTGCTGAATTGGGGGCTGTCAAAGCTGCCATAGCTTTTGCAAGTGAGAAGAAGGTCAAAACAATTATTTGCACTGACAGTCTCAGTGTTATTAAAACGTTGGAAAAAAACCCTAAGGGGACTTACAGCTCCATCATTAAGTTGCCCAGTGTTAGTCCAGAAGTATTAATTTTATGGGTCCCATCACATATTGGTATTGAAGGTAACGAGTATGCGGACAGAGTAGCCAAAAGTGCTCTAGCTCTTCCGGAAATAACTGACATTCCATGTACGCCGAAAGTAATTTTTAATCAGTTTCGAAGTATCCAAAAACAACTTTACCCTACACGGCCAACACCCACATATAACTCTAACTTTTCTAGATCTGATTGCGTAATGTTGAGTCGGCTTAGAGTTGGCAAGGCTCTCTTCAATAGTCAACATTATTTTAATCATATGGACCCAGCTAGGTGTGTTAACTGTGATGTCGTTTTGTCGGTGGATCATATCTTGACCGATTGTCCGATCTCTAAGATTAGTGATCGACTGGATGTGATTTTGGACTGCACGACTTGCGCGTATTTACCTCTTGTTAGGCATAGTCTTCGAAGCCATGGAATTCAAGATGTTTAGTTAGTTTCAATATTCATAACCTATTTGCATTTAGTATATAATTTTTTATAAATTTTAAAATAGTTTTTTCCTTTGTGTGCGCATATGGTCTAGTCACCCGGCGCCTTGGTATATTTTATGAATTGATTTATAAAATATATTTAAAATAAATAAATAAATAAATAAAAATATAAAAAAGTGTTTTTGTGTTACATACATATATTAAGAACAAAAACATTTATGTTATTTTGTGAATTAAGTGTCTGTATATATGAGCGACATTATCTGTATCTGCTTTAAAATTAATTATTTTAGTCAATGGAGTATTTACAATGTGTAACATTTCCAAAATATACCGTCTCTTATAATTTTTTTCAATACTAAGAACTGAAGCATTTTCAAAGTTAGGATAGTGACCTAAGTCAAAACAATGAGTGGATAATGCTGTTTTTTGTGAATTAACATATCTTAAGTCCGACTTATGTCCAGCAATTCTAGCCTTTAGTTTATTTTTTGTTGTACCAATATATACCTTATTGCAAATCTCCTGATCACTACCTTTACAAGGTATTTCATAGACTACATTAGAAATGTCAAATTTATTAATTCTATCTTTAGTCTTACTAAATAATCTATTCAGTGTAAAGACTTATAAATCTTAGGTTCCAATGTGCTTATCTTAATTGTATTTCTTTTATGTCCGTATTGTCTAATAAATTTATAAATAAGTCTTTTTGAAAGCTATTATCCGCTAGTATATTTTTAATCTTTTCTTTATTCTTTTTATGAAATTCTTCATCACTTATAGTTAAAACTCTTTCAATTAAAATTTTTAGCTGTATTAATTATTATACCTTTGTTGTGCTTTGAAAAATAGTTAATAATTCTTCCTGATGCTGTCGGTTTTTGATACCAATCCATTAATATATTATTACCTCGTCGAATCAATAAAGTATCTGAGTAAGGAAGTTTGGAATCGCATTCCTTCTCTATTGTAAACTTAATATTAACATCAAAAGAATTGAAAATCTTTAACATATCATCAATTGCACTATCAGAAATAATGCAAAATAAATCATCAACATACTTAGTAATAACTTTTGGTTTTATAATTAGTTTTTCTAATCAAAAGTCCAATAATTTCTCCATAACAATGTCTGCAACAATTGGAGATGCCGGAGATCCCATCGGAAGACCCTGTTTCTGAACATATATTTTTTATCATACTGAAAATATCTATTATCCTCTATGCAAAATTGAAGAATACGTAAAAATAAATCTTTATCAATTTTAGTGTGTGGTCTCCGGCATCTCCAATTGTTGCAGACATTGTTATGGAGAAATTATTGGACTTTTGACATTTCTAATGTAGTCTATGAAATACCTTGTAAAGGTAGTGATCAGGAGATTTGCAATAAGGTATATATTGGTACAACAAAAAATAAACTAAAGACTAGAATTGCTGGACATAAGTCGGACTTAAGATATGTTAATTCACAAAAAACAGCATTATCCACTCATTGTTTTGACTTAGGTCACTATCCTAACTTTGAAAATGCTTCAGTTCTTAGTATTGAAAAAAATTATAAGAGACGGTATATTTTGGAAATGTTACACATTGTAAATACTCCATTGACTAAAAGAATTAATTTTAAAGCAGATACAGATAAAGTCGCTCATATATACAGACACTTAATTCACAAAATAACATAAATGTTTTTGTTCTTAATATATGTATGTAACACAAAAACACTTTTTTATATTTTTGTTTTTTGAAAATTTTTTGAAACATTGTTTTTTAACTTCATTATGACAAAAAAATTTTTCAATTGTTAATTAATTTTGTTATTTTGGTTATATATTAATTTTGTTTCCTGAAGAAGGTACGCAGAAAGTACCGAAATATTGAAATAAAATATTATTAAAAAATATAAGGACCCAAAGCTTAAGAAAATAGAAAATAATTTAATAAAAAAGGGTCAAATAATCATTATTAAACTTTTTTAATTTTATTTTATTTTATGCAACAAATCTAGTTTATCCCAGTAGCTGCAACTAAAATAAAAAGTTGTGCGAGGTTCAGAAAAAGTAGTTTCAAGGAGAAAATATAACGTGACAAAATCTGCGAAACCTCATATTTTCAGAGTTACGGGACCACTAAAATTTTTATATAAAATTTGAAATATTTCAAATATTCTCAGGGAGAATGGGCCAATATGGATATCATCGGAAAGCTTTTTAAATAAGCAATCAGGATCCTTACAAAAATTTGTTAGTCCGTTACAAACCAGGTTAATGTTATTTAAGTTGATATTATTAATTTTGCGAATATTTTCACCTTGTTAAACTAAATTTGCGCTATTTCTAACAAAAATATTTGGCTATATATAGATAACTATAGATACATATACATTATAATTTGGGAAGTTATTAGCTACTTTAGTTATTCCGATTGAAAAATTTGACAACTTGCTAGTGGTACCGTACCAATACCTTGATTTAGATGAGAACTGTCTTTTAATTTCCTTGAAGAAGTGACGGATAATATACATCATAGAAGCAAATAAGACTCTTAAATAACGGTATTTTTAAAATAATTAAAGTAAAATAAATTATTTAAAGTGAATTCTATCGAAGCTTAATGATTCAAAGCAAAAACCAATATATACCTTATTGCAAATCTCCTGATCACTACCTTTACAAGGTATTTCATAGACTACATTAGAAATGTCAAATTTATTAATTCTATCTTTAGTCTTACTAAATAATCTATTCAGTGTAAAGACTTATAAATCTTAGGTTCCAATGTGCTTATCTTAATTGTATTTCTTTTATGTCCGTATTGTCTAATAAATTTATAAATAAGTCTTTTTGAAAGCTATTATCCGCTAGTATATTTTTAATCTTTTCTTTATTCTTTTTATGAAATTCTTCATCACTTATAGTTAAAACTCTTTCAATTAAAATTTTTAGCTGTATTAATTATTATACCTTTGTTGTGCTTTGAAAAATAGTTAATAATTCTTCCTGATGCTGTCGGTTTTTGATACCAATCCATTAATATATTATTACCTCGTCGAATCAATAAAGTATCTGAGTAAGGAAGTTTGGAATCGCATTCCTTCTCTATTGTAAACTTAATATTAACATCAAAAGAATTGAAAATCTTTAACATATCATCAATTGCACTATCAGAAATAATGCAAAATAAATCATCAACATACTTAGTAATAACTTTTGGTTTTATAATTAGTTTTTCTAATCAAAAGTCCAATAATTTCTCCATAACAATGTCTGCAACAATTGGAGATGCCGGAGATCCCATCGGAAGACCCTGTTTCTGAACATATATTTTTTATCATACTGAAAATATCTATTATCCTCTATGCAAAATTGAAGAATACGTAAAAATAAATCTTTATCAATTTTAGTGTGTGGTCTCCGGCATCTCCAATTGTTGCAGACATTGTTATGGAGAAATTATTGGACTTTTGACATTTCTAATGTAGTCTATGAAATACCTTGTAAAGGTAGTGATCAGGAGATTTGCAATAAGGTATATATTGGTACAACAAAAAATAAACTAAAGACTAGAATTGCTGGACATAAGTCGGACTTAAGATATGTTAATTCACAAAAAACAGCATTATCCACTCATTGTTTTGACTTAGGTCACTATCCTAACTTTGAAAATGCTTCAGTTCTTAGTATTGAAAAAAATTATAAGAGACGGTATATTTTGGAAATGTTACACATTGTAAATACTCCATTGACTAAAAGAATTAATTTTAAAGCAGATACAGATAAAGTCGCTCATATATACAGACACTTAATTCACAAAATAACATAAATGTTTTTGTTCTTAATATATGTATGTAACACAAAAACACTTTTTTATATTTTTGTTTTTTGAAAATTTTTTGAAACATTGTTTTTTAACTTCATTATGACAAAAAAATTTTTCAATTGTTAATTAATTTTGTTATTTTGGTTATATATTAATTTTGTTTCCTGAAGAAGGTACGCAGAAAGTACCGAAATATTGAAATAAAATATTATTAAAAAATATAAGGACCCAAAGCTTAAGAAAATAGAAAATAATTTAATAAAAAAGGGTCAAATAATCATTATTAAACTTTTTTAATTTTATTTTATTTTATGCAACAAATCTAGTTTATCCCAGTAGCTGCAACTAAAATAAAAAGTTGTGCGAGGTTCAGAAAAAGTAGTTTCAAGGAGAAAATATAACGTGACAAAATCTGCGAAACCTCATATTTTCAGAGTTACGGGACCACTAAAATTTTTATATAAAATTTGAAATATTCTCAGGGAGAATGGGCCAATATGGATATCATCGGAAAGCTTTTTAAATAAGCAATCAGGATCCTTACAAAAATTTGTTAGTCCGTTACAAACCAGGTTAATGTTATTTAAGTTGATATTATTAATTTTGCGAATATTTTCACCTTGTTAAACTAAATTTGCGCTATTTCTAACAAAAATATTTGGCTATATATAGATAACTATAGATACATATACATTATAATTTGGGAAGTTATTAGCTACTTTAGTTATTCCGATTGAAAAATTTGACAACTTGCTAGTGGTACCGTACCAATACCTTGATTTAGATGAGAACTGTCTTTTAATTTCCTTGAAGAAGTGACGGATAATATACATCATAGAAGCAAATAAGACTCTTAAATAACGGTATTTTTAAAATAATTAAAGTAAAATAAATTATTTAAAGTGAATTCTATCGAAGCTTAATGATTCAAAGCAAAAGGTCAAACGGATTTATTAAAAAAATTCTACTTCACTAATTTTATTGAATGGCGAGAGCTGCACTCTTCCATCCCGGAATATTAGTATTGCATCCTAATTTAAATTCTCATGAGAATCATCGGGCTAAATTTTTTCATACGTTTTATTATTTTTTATACCTTATCGTTTATCGTTTTGTTTTTGTTCAGTAAATACATTTGTTGCCCTGTTTTTTCTAAAGTATAAAAGATATTATAAAGCAAAGAGATTTAGCAATAATAAAAATTTTATTATATTTTATATAAATTACATTAAAAGAGTAACTTCTTCCGGTCTTTCCCTGACAACACTAATATGTATGTAAAGCACAGAAAGAGAATAAACTTAAAAAAGGTATAGGTCTGAGAGACGTACCTTATCTATGTTAAGGTGGTCCGAAAATAAATGCCAAAGTAGTAACAAAGAACCTGATCCTAAAAAAGAGACATTGACTTAAATTCCTATATAAAAGTACATAAACGAATTTTTTGATCTTTATTTTTTAGAACTGTTTTTATCGTTGTTTTATTAATTTAATTTTTAAATTAATTACAAATTTGTTACAAATTAATTTCTAAAATAAATAAATAAAAGTCTTAAAATAAATATATCCCAATAAAAAAAATAAATAAATAAATAAAAAAAAAATAAAAATTTTATTCCTCAAAAGGATAAGAAAACATGGGGTTTGCAGACGTATCGTTAAGTTTAAAAAATTGTGTCATGGATCTCAACGAATGAATCCCTTGCCTTGAAGCTTATTTCAGAAATGAAAAAGCCGGGTAGAGAATGCTAGTATGACTTTTTACCTCAATTTTTTTTTTACCTCATTTTTTGATTTAATTATGAAATTTTTTTTAATTTAGAATTTATTTTTAACAAAACGGCATTCAGTGATTTTAATTTTCTATCACAGTGCTGCCTGCTTGTAAAGTAACACATCTCGCTTACACATATGTTTCATATGGTAGCTTTGTTTTTCCAGAAAAATTGTTCGAAGTGGGTGAATCGTTTCAGAACAAACTCTCACAAAACTAAAATTCTCTCACAACAAAAATTTTGTTCCGAAACAATGGGTGAACCCGCCTTTAACGTACAATAAAATAACCTTATCTTTCTAAAGGTTATCAATTATATTTGAAACAACAACAAAACTCTTCAGAGAATGTGTATAAGCACAGAATTTTTTAAGTATTTTAATAGACATACCTACATATGTATGTATCAATTATGGGTTTTTATGTCCTCCTTTTTATTAAAACAAATTTTATATTGCATAGAAATTGTTGCATGTTGTAGATTTTAAGACTTTGTGAAAATGAGATTACTATTTTTTATGAGATAGTTAAGTATAACAGACCGCTTTATTTATTTTTAATTATTCTCGTTTTCCTTGAGTTCTCGAAATCCTTAAATATTTATATCTAAGATTGGTAAAATTTGGAACAGATTATGGCTTAAATCTAGTTTACGGACGCAGCTTAAAAATTAAAAAAAAGTTACCTACCGGGTGTAAAATTTAATTTTAAGCTAAAAATGTAAAGTGACAAATTTGGCGCTGACGCTTGGTTTCCGAGTTATGGGCCTCTAAAGTTTGTATGGACAATATGGAATATATCGAGTATTTTGTGGTGAAATGGGGCAATATTGGTATCATTGAAAAGGTAATTTAAATATCTATTCAATTTAAAAGGAAAATATTAAAAAAATACAATAAAAACAGGTAACGATCAAAAAAACAGTTTTTTCCATATAAACATGGAGTACCTACATATATTAAATAAATTAAGCTTAGTGACAGTACTACATGAAAAAAAATAAAAAAAGCTTTAATAAACGAAGCCGGTGTTGGTCATACCATAGAGGAGAAAATCCTTGCGTCCGGCCGGAGGCCGGCTATGCGAAAAGTCTTTAGTAAGCGAAGCCGGTGTTGGTCATACCATAGAGGAGAAAATCCTTGCGCCCGGCCGAAGGCCGGCTATGCAAAATTCTTTAGTAAGCGAAGCCGGTGTTGGTCATACCATAGAGGAGAAAATCCTTGCGCCCGGCCGGAGGGCGGCTATGTAAAAAGTCTTTAGTAAGCGAAGAAAATAAATATTTTAATACTATATGTATGATGCCTTTTACATCTCATTTTGCCATAAATTCTTTAATGTAGGTATGCCATATTATACGTAAAAACTTTAAAGGTCCGTAGCTCCAAAACTAAGAGTTGCTCGGATAATTAAAAAAAAACCTTTTTGTTATTATTTTTATTATTTTCTTTTTAAATTGAATAGATATTGAAATTACCTTTTCAATGATACCCATATTTCCCCATTACACCACAAAATACTCTATATATTCCATATTGTCCATACAAACTTTAGAGGCCCATAACTCGGAAACCAAGCGTTAGCGCCAAATTTGTCACTTTACATTTTTTGCTTAAAATTAAATTTTACACCCGGTAGGTAACTTTTTTTTAATTTTTAAGCTGCGTCCGTAAACTAGATTTGTTCCTTCGTCCTGGCGTATAGGTTAATTTTTGGATTTTTCTGATCATGATTAACTAAAAGTTTAATACTGACACATAACTTTTAGAATTCTTTCTTTTTACTGTTTATTTCTATCGAATTTTTTTCTAATAGCATTTATGCTAAATTATTTTATTTGATACTCATATTGTCCCCTTCCGCCATCAACTACTCGATATATACCATATTATACATAAAAACTTTGGAGGGCCGTAACTCCGAAACTAAGGGTTGCCGCCACATTTTTCACTTTACATTTTTTGCTTAAAATTGCATTTTTCACCCTGTAGGCAACTTTATTTTTGAGCGGTGCCCGTAAACTAGATTTAAGCAAACTGTAATGTTATTTAATAATTCATTATAAATATTTTAAATCGACTGTTTTCATTAAGATTATTGAGCTCTTAAAAACAACGGCTAATATAAAACATTGCAAAAAATTCACTTCAAATATTAAACAAAAAAAATTTAATTGGAAAGGATTATTAAAAAATTAAATTAGAAAAGATATATTTCTTCCCGTCCAACTTACCTGCTAAGCAACTTAAACAGCTTAGGAACAAATTAATTTCCAGAAATCTTAAAATCATACTCAACAAAAGCACTCCATGTACTTAATTATTTTATTGAATAAACTACCTCAGCTGTTTTTTGTAATGTTTCACTGGTACGCACATATGTATGTATGTATTATTTATATTTTTACCACGAGTAATTTATAAACCTACTTAAGCTAGATTTTAACAATCAACATGCAGATAGTGATAATTATAGACTGTGCTGAAACCTCCCTTTGGAAAAAGTGTGTTTATTAAAGCGACTTAGGTTTGAAGCGAACACAGCAGATTAGTCTCCACAAATTTAAAGCTCTATTACATAGTGTCTACACGTAGAATTAGTTATGATATTTTTACATATACAAACGTTAAAATCAATCCCAATTTAACAGAAGCAGATCAGCTGGTTCATTACTGATCGGAAAGGCCCCTTTCAGATTAGGCAAGTTTACTTGCGCAAGTATAATTTTCACTTTTGTTTATTTTCTCTTGAACTTGCTTTTATGTTCACATTCGGCAAGTTTAATTTTCTTATGCTCGAGTTTTCCCAATTTGTTGACGTTTTTGTAAACCATAAATTTCTTCCCGTTTTGGAATGTAGCTTAACAACACACCGAAGAAGAAATAAAAGACAACGTAAAAAACTAATAAATAATCCAAGACAAGAATGACAGCAGAAGCAGAATTGCCAAGTACAAGCAAGTCGGTACTCAAATCTCGGCAAGTCTTTCCCCTTCAAACCGACCTTTTCTCTCACGCCTAAAAACACAAGACTAGCGCAAGTAAACTCGCTTAATGTGAAAGGGGCCAAAGTAAAGACTGATTCTTCCACAAATTTTAAGTTCTGTTACATAGCGTCTACAGGTAAAATAAATTAAGATATTTTTAACTCTATAAATGTTAAAATCAATCCCAAATCAAGTTTGCAGAGGTAAACTTGATGTCAATAAAAATTTAAATACGTCAATCGATCAGATATAGTGTCGAAACAGTTGCTATTAAAAATCAGCAAGATCGGTCCTTGTCCTTAGACGCAGCGGGCAGAACACCACGCCTACTTCTAATATTTCCATGTTATTTGGAACAATGAAGTAACTAACAAAAAAAAAAAAAAAAACAAATATATGGGGCGAATTAAAAAAGAAGAAAAAACATCTAGTAAAAAAATTGGCTTTCGCACATATTTTCCGAATTACGCGCCTCGGAAATTTTTAAATATCAATATGGGTATCATTTAAAAGCTTTTGATGAGATCTTTAAGGAAATACTAAAAAAAATTTTAAAAATGCTTTTCCCATTAAGATTACTTTCCAAAAAATTTAATTTCTGTTACATATCATCTACACGTAAAATAAGTTTAGATATTTTTAGTAAAAACTGTGCATGTATTGTTATCATCATGACAGCATTGTCTAATGTAAACAGGGGGTAAGTCCCCTCTTACAATGTAGAAATTAATGGGCAGACATTTTTCTCATTCTCTTATGAACTTGCCTGAACCGTTTACAACCGAGAAAAAATGTATAGCTATGAATAACTATACATTCTTTATATATTTTTATGTACAGTAGCTCCAAGCGAAACTCGTACACCTATGAAAACAAATTTTTTTATGTTATATGTCTAAAACTAAATAGGCTAATAAAATAAATTTACTTAATTTTAGTACAAAACTATGTACTTAATTAAATATCAGAAACGAAATTTTGAATATAAATTTATTTATTAAAATACAGATAAATATTTTAAAAAGTGCCAACTTTCGACGCCAAAGCCAAACTCGTACAGTCTTATTTAATTTGGCAACATTCTTTTAATTTGCATCTAACTTCGGGATATTTCGTAAAAATAATTTAAAAAAATAGGGAGTTTTCCCATTATTACCTTTTTTATTGACCTTTTTTATTTACCTTTTATTTGATTTTTTGTTTGAAAGAGTTACAAAAGATGGGTAGACAGAGAGGACAAAATGGGTAGACAGAGAGGACAAACTTCTGTCGCAGTAAGAAAATTAATAATTCAACATCATAATTATAATAAATCGCTGCGATAAATATCTGAGATAGTTGATAGAAGCCTATCAACAGTGCAATATATTATAAAAAGGTGTAAAATGGAAGAGAGGATTGCGAACAAGAAGAAAAGTGCATATTACAAAATTTTCTCTGCTAAAGACGAGGACAAACTTCTGTCGCAGTAAGAAAATTAATAATTCAACATCATAATTATAATAAATCGCTGCGATAAATATCTGAGATAGTTGATAGAAGCCTATCAACAGTGCAATATATTATAAAAAGGTGTAAAATGGAAGAGAGGATTGCGAACAAGAAGAAAAGTGCATATTACAAAATTTTCTCTGCTAAAGACGAGCAATATATTTTACGTCAAATAAAAAGGAACCCATTTTTAAGTGCTCCGAAACTCGTAGAAGTTGTGTAGAAAGACTTAGGAAAAACATGTTGCCCACAGACCATAAGAAACATATTAAAAAGGGCTAATTTCAATAGTAGAAGGGCAAGAGTTAAACTTCTGCTTAATAAGAGAAATCAAAGAGAAGGTTACGATTTGCCAAGGAACATGAAACAAAGGATTTTTCATTTTGGAAGCAAGTATTCACAGATGAAAGTAAATTCAACTTGTTTGGTTCAGATGGAAGACCTTTTGTATGGAGAAAATCCAATGAGGAGTTGCTTGTCTAAAACATGAAACCAATAGTTAAGCACGGTGGTGGGTCAGTAATGGTTTGGGGATAATTTTCTGCATCTGGGACCGGTGTTTTACAATTTATCGATAGTACCATGGATCAGCATATGTATCTGAACATTTTAAAAGAAAGTTTGCCAGTTTGTAAGCAGAAGTTTTGTCTTGGTGAAAACTTTTATTTTTACCAAGACAACGAACCTAAGCATAAGGCTTATAATGTGCGATCATCGCTACTTTATAATTGTCCACATGTTATGGATACACTAGCCCAGAGTCCAGACATAAATCCAGTCGAAAATTTGTGGAACAATCTCGATCGTAAAATTCGTAGTCAAACAATAAGTTCTAAGGATGGCTTGAAAAGAGTTCTTCAGGACGAATGGGGCAAAATTGAACCGAGTTTTTGCGAAAACCTTGTGCGTAGTAAGCCAAATAGATTAAAAATGGTGATAAAAAATAAAGGCATGCACACCAAATAATAATATTTAAAACCAACAAAATAATATTTGATTAAAGTGTGGTGTACGAGTTTGGCTTTGTCACAGAAATTACTATTATTTTATGTTTTTATTAAAAAAAAATTTTTATTAAATAATAATTTAAAGTTTTTATGTTTTGTTAAATTTGTTATAAAATGAACTAATAAAATAAATACAGTTTTATTTGTTAAGAGCTTCTTACTTAATGTTAAAAGATAGTTTAAAAATTAGTATAAGGTGTACGAGTTTCGCTTGGAGCTACTGTAGTTATGAATAATTACAAATTTTTTTTATAGATAAAAAATAAAAAACAAAAAAAGAGTTAACTGAATTAGAGTATGATGGTCTCGAAAACCTCGCAGGCTATATTTGCCACAAACTTAAAAATTATATCCCAGTTATTACAGTGGCAACGTATTCGTGGGTTGATCATGAATCTAAGGGCGGACTAATAAAGCCGACACCTGAAACTATGAAGCACATTGAAGAACTGAACTGAATATTAAAAAAAATAAAGACGGTTTTCTCATTAAACAAGATTTTGTAAAAGATTAAACTTAACAGGCTCATCTTATTAAATGTAATGAAAAAGTAAAAAAGCTATTTTTTAAATCAAAAATGTATTTTAAGATACGAAAACTTAAGGCGGAGCTTAAAGACTACAGCATGACCAAAAAAGAAAATTAAATAAAATAAAAAAATAACTTATTTTTTAAACATTTTGGTTTTAATTTTATTTTAAAAAATGCGCAATCTTGTTTTCTTGATTCATGGATTTTTATGTTTCAATCTTTGCAATCGCGTCAGAAATGATATGAAGCAACAACATGAAAGTTACGAAGAGTCGAAAAGAGAAACAAAAAACGTCTAGTACAGATGGTCTTAAACCCGTCACCATCAAACTTCGCCTGTCTTACAAAGGGGACTAAGCTGACAGATAGATTGCACTTTACTCGCTAAGAGGGAGTTTACGTTAAGGGCATTGTATCACGTACAAAAGTCATGATGCAGCAGTTTGCTGGCAAGAGGTGTAGAGAAGCTTGCGGGGTAGCAAAAGTAGCACGAAATGAATATTCATGACTCTTTTTAGTTTTTTCTCTCATTCCTGTTACTCTCTTTCGTTTTTTGCAGTTATATCTTGAGCGGTGTTACCAAATTGCTGTTTTTTTCAATATTGTTCTAAAATTGTTGAAAAATTAATACGTTTAGTTTATGGCAACACTTGAAAAATTGGTTGATAAAACCTCATAAAATTCTCTCACTTGCTACAAAAGAGTCATAATGTAAACGCGTGATGACTTACGGAGATTCTCTAAAAGAGAAAACAATAAAAAAGTCAGCTACAATGCCCTTAATGTGAACTGGCTCTAATTTAGGTTTGGCTGTTACCTGTAATGAATTTACTATCAAAAAACTTGCAAAATTGTTTCTCTCTCACATTTTTACGCTCTTTTTTACTCTAACATTTAGGTTCCCCATATTTCTTTCGAGTCGTACCCCCAATTAAATAAATTTTATCCCCTCAATTCCCCAAAAAACAATTTTAGCTATTCTCACTACCAAAAGTACTATTTTCATACCATTCACTACAAAAAGTAGAACGAGTAAGAGTGCTATATACCTCTATGTCGAATCTTATATACCCTTCACCATATATTTATAAATCTGGTTTAGTGAAGTAACTCCAATCAAAAAAGCAAATATTGGGGCGACAGAGAATTAAAAATAAAAAAAAAATTAAGTTATATATTTAATTTTACATAAAAATGTCATCGGCCAGATTTACACTAAGCAATTTTTTGAGGCATTTTTTTCTCAATTTTCTATTTAAGTTACAGCGTTATACGTTATTTAAAAGTAAGTAAAAAAGGCTTAAATTAAAATAATCTTTTTTTTTTATGAAAATATACCATGCATTTCTATCTTTTGTATTGACTCAAAATAATACCTTTTTGTTGAAGTGAAAGTAGTCACTACACGATCACTAAAATGGTCTCAAATGTTGTTTTAGAAATGAGAGAGCTATCGGAATGCGTTGAAATTTTTACAGTAGATAGATAATGAATTCGTTAGTGGATTTTATGTAAAAAGTAAAATTTTAAAAATTTTGAGTTAATACCCTTTTGTTGATCAAGTGCGATAGTTGTACTTCATTTGAATGGATGAACCAATGTGTTGTGTAAGCTCAAAACTATTGTAAGTATAGAAGAAATTACAATACGTTCGTGTCTATAATCACGGATGCAATGTTTTCACTCACCAAAGCATAATCCACATAGTACAATGGTTGTTTTCACAAGGACTTTGTATGTAATATATCAATATATTCTGCAGCGTTTATCTACTTTGCGTTTGAAAATGCAAATTTATATAGCGGGAATTTTGCTGACCATCAATTCTTTACGCTCCGTATTAAACTGCAAGAGTGCTCAGTACGTAAGAATCTTCAACAAACTTTTTTTTTTTTTTAGCAAGCGATCTCTACAATATGTATGTAGCTGTATTTTAAGGCAAATCGAATAAAACAACTTTTTGCAGTGCATCTTATTATAAAATAATGAAATATATTTATCTACTCCTTACAATGTTTAACGCAATTTGTTTGCTTTTTATTGGTATTTTGAATATTTCCCTTATGCATGGATGCGCTTAGAAGTCAAAAACCCAAAATAAAAACGAAGTTAGGCGTTTATATAATGTTAACACAACAATGTTATATTGCCGCTTTCATTGCCCGCGAGAAAAGCATGATTTAAGGGTAAAACAGCTAAAGAAGTTAAAACACCTTTAAAATTTTCTGAACGTAATTTGGTAACATTGTGCGAAGCATGTGAGCTACTGAGATCAGTATATATACCAATGCGATTACCTGTAGTGGCATATACTAACTCAGATCCAATAGTTTGTAAAAAATGAGCAGGTTCAGCAGGAGGCCTTGAATATTAATTCAAAGTTAGTTAAGTATGCAAACTCTACTAGTTTATTACTTACACTAACTGATAATGAAGAATACCATCGTGAGCATGCCACACTGCCAAACTATGATCCAATGCTGAGCTTATCAGTTGTTGATCATTCGGAGCTGTTAGTTGCAATAAGTCGCACTCCATAGGACGCCAGGAATTTATTACCGTTCCAGTACGTGCGTCTAGCATTACTATAGTACCTGAAGACAACCCAGCAGCCATCCAATTGCCTGAAGGAGCAACCGTCAAACATCTTACGGTTGCATTACTTTGTGTATTTGTACTTACACGCCATTCATTGACATACTGCATGCAGCGTGAGTCGATAATCTTTACAGAAGCTTCTGCTGTGCCGGCCATTACCAAAGGACTGGGTGAAGGTAAACATTTAACCACGGTGATTGGATTGTGCTTAGGCGAGTCTAGCATACCTAAGGGTCTTCCTATAAAGGGATCCCAAATGTGAACGCCAGAATCGCAAGAAACAACAAATCGCATTGAATCGAGAAAACCCAAGGAATGTACGGACTTCTTGTGGAAAGTATACGTAAATTGGCAGGATGTTGCTTTTGTTCCATCTCCCTCGCTGCGAAGGGACCACAATTTTACAGTTTTGTCCTAAAATGGAAATATATAATTACATATGTACATACATACATAATTTAAATTAAATATGCATAAAATATATAAGCCAAGACATTTAATATAAAATAATAGGACTAAAAATATTCTAAGGCTAGATCATAGCCAAAATAACTCATAGATAAAGTAAATTTCTAATTTTAAAATTTATTAAATTAGCGATTTTTATCCTGAGTTCTAATTTTTTTATTTATAGAAGATTCAATAAAAATAATTGAACAATAATTTTAATAAGTCACTAAACCAAAAATTTTTCCTCATGATGACAAAGGGTGCAATGCATAAAACGCGAGCATTTGCTCAGACTCAGTCAATTTTGTATGCATAAAAATGTTTACTTTATTTAGTAAGCTTTAACTCATGCTGTGAGTTTGAACTCACATAAATAAATTTTTGCAAGTAAAATCCCAATTTGATATGCATAATAAGAAGTAAATTCTCTAATTTGTGAGCAAAAGGTCACAATTTGTTGAGTCTGCATTTAGTTGTCTCACATATTTTCAAAAGTGACAATGGCGTAGCATTTTGTTCCAGAAAGGACAAAAAAATTTTTTTTTAACTAAAAATAGATTAGTCTGGAAACGGAAGACAAAACATTATACCATTTTCAATCTAAGCATGTAAATTGGATGGTGTTTTTTAATGTATTGCGTCGATTCTAAAATGGTATTGCTGAAGATATCGGAGTTGATCAGTCAACACTTTCCAGAACGATCTCCGATATGGCATATGTAATATCCGGAAAGGATGAAAGGAGTGGATGAAATTTTCAAGGGAGTTCATTCCACAAACGCGCAGGCTACACGCGATGCAAATGAGCTCTTCACCAGTGTGGATTTATCTTGGCCAGACTCTATGCATGACTCTCGTGTGCTGCAGAATGAAGAAAACTAAAATAGCAGAATTTTCACCCTGGCTATCACTTTAACTCATAATTACAACTGATCAAACAATGCAGTTCTATATCAGTTGCCTTAATTTTACCCAATTTGTTTAAACTCATTTTTATGCATACGAAATTGAGCGCAACAACAAGGAAGTATGCTTTTACTCGATCCTTGAGTTTATACTAGATAGACTCGACTTGAGCTACAGCAGCTTTTTATGCATTAAATAGGTGAACAGAGGCAGAGGTAAGCTTAAAAATTTCAAATCTTAGAAGGACTGCTATATCGACAGGTGGCAATTCAGCTATATTAGCCGATACATTTGAAATTAATAAATTCTCAGAAGTTCAATAAATAGATTCACACGAAGTTCGCAAGGAAGGCTACTTTTAACTGGTCGACATACGCGATATAATTAATAATCTGTGCCCGTTTCTGTCTTTTACTTAACTCTAATTGTTTTCTTACTTCAAAATTGGGTAAATAAGAGCGGTTTTGAGAGAATAAAGTTCTTCTTCTTGCACGAAACAGCGCAAACTATTTCTTCTTGCAAGTTATTTAAACTTGTACAAAATCCTTAAAACATAAACAAAATACAAAACAAATTATTATTTTTGCTGATTTTCTGACATTGTCTTTTTTATTAAAAATAAATATAAAAAATATTTTTGTATTGTGTTTAAAATTTAGAATTTGTGTAGCCGTACTTTTATTTATTTATTATTTATTTCTTTATGAGAGAAAATTATGCTTGCTCTCATTTTTTACGAACTTTACCCAAAAAGTTAAGAAACAGACTTTATATTACAGCCTGTTTAAAACAGTATGAATACAATATTGTTATGTGAAAAATATTTCACCTAGTTACAGAAAGGATGAGATTAAGTTTTTAAACAAATTTTTGAAAATGCTGCACAAAGAAGTTCCAAAATATTATGTATAAAAATAAAATTAAAGTAAATGAAAAAGAAGTTAAAAATCTATTATAAACTTGTTTTAAAATATAAATGTCAAGAATTAACTAAAGTTAGATTTGAAATAAGCTAAGCTTCAAATTATAATTCAAAAAAATTATGATTAATATTTTGTGCGACCTACCAATTACCGCAGATTTAGATAACGCTAATTTTTTCATTATTAATATCCTTTAAAATTAATTAAAACTTTTGGAGAAGTAAAATTGAAACTACTCACCTTCGAAGCCGATATAAAACTATTTTCATTATCTAAAACCAAAATCGAACGCACCGAATTTGTATGACCCATAAATGATTGCAGTTTTATTTGTTTTAAATTTAAAGAAGTGTCCTTATCCGAACGTGTTATTTCATGACGCCAGTAAGCCAACCAATTTCCTTTTAAGTAACGAGTTTTAGGTAAATTGTCAAATTTATAAGCCACTAGTTCCAAAACTTCAGTTGTATCAAACGGTAAGTTAAGAGCGCAATTTGATTTAGCCTTATCTAAGGGTTGCGCCACTAGGCTGGCCACTTCTATCCGATTACCCACAACTTGTGTACCAAAACTATTGGCGGCTTGTTCCTCTTGTGCAGCTGATAAACAGATATTCGTAGGACAATCAACAGCATCACTTGATCTACCAGATACAGTTGGAAAAGCTTTATAATCAGGCGACTCAAATGTATGACATAGTGTTAGAATAAGTTCTAAATTCAAAACGGTTTTTCTCATTGTATTTTCACCAAGGAAACGTAGGAAAGTCAAATAGGTACTGTAAGCCAAGGCTGGTGAGAATACATCACGTATTTCTTCCAATTCTGCTCTCCTCTTTAACTGCTGTTCCTTAGTGAGTGGCGATATGCCGTAGGATTTGAAATCAGTATCAAAATTAACGATTTCTCCATATGCTTTATCGAATATAAGAAAGAACGGCCTTAATACTGTATTGCATAAATGCTCTCGTGTCATATCCGAACCAAGACGTACACTTAAAACATAAATGGCGTCTAAAAGTTTTCGCGATAATACTGAGCGCCCCAAATAGCCACTTGGCATTAGAATGCTCGAGGATGCCAAAAAATGTAAAACAGGTAGTATTATTGAGCCCAAAATTAAATCCTAAAATTAAAAAAGGTTATTTGCATTTGAAAATAAATACAATTGGTGGATTTCAAAATCCTAAAAGAAAAAAATGTTTCACCTTTAAATGTTCCATTATTGTAGCATCTGTAAGACAGGGTAACAAATATTTCAGCAACTGTAAAGAACTAATTAGTGCACCCTCCAAACTACCGGTAATGCGTTTTGTACTCATCGCTACTAATTCACTTATGTGAGGGAAGTATTGCAATAATATCACCTGTTCGCCATACAGAGCAGCAACCGACATCAAACATTCGAGCACCCGTAAAGCACTACGATCCCCTACTACTCTAGCATCGGATATGGTGAAGTAGTTTAAAAAATGTAGGTCCTCGAAGGGTGCTGAATCTGGCAAAAGGTTTTCTTGGCCCACGTAACACAGAGTAAGCATTTTAAGCAGGTTTTTTGTAATAAATCTTGAAGTTAAAACTGGACCCAACCGATTTGAAAGCCAGACCAAACTTTTGCTACTCATTTCGGAGATACAATTATTTCGCCGAGATTTCTCCTCGGATATCTTCGAAATAACAGAGGCTTGCAGCGAATCGCATACTTCTTTAGTGTATTCTTTTGGTTTTATAGAATATTCACAATCTGCAACCTCCGTTGGAACAACTTCGGATCTCATTTCTACTCTTCTCAGTTTTTGTTCTTCTTCAGCGGCATTTTGTAAAATATCTAAGGAATCGGTACTTTTACGAGAACCAATATCACAATCGATTGTATTAACTTTGTAGGATCTGGGAAACACATTGGCTGGAATAGCTATGGTTGGTGAACGTGATCCTAGCAGTAAACTGCTGTTTTTCTCTGGGT
The DNA here is from genome assembly GCA_916610165.2 of Gymnosoma rotundatum. Lineage (NCBI taxonomy): Eukaryota > Metazoa > Arthropoda > Insecta > Diptera > Tachinidae > Gymnosoma > Gymnosoma rotundatum. Next base: position 152,320,570 of record OU744337.1, on the reverse strand, counting down.
CTTCAAATGAATTATTTGATATCTTCGACCCATAGATAATTTCCGATATGGCCAGTTTTGCTGATGCTGTATCCAGCTGACGCTCATCGTCTTCTTTAGCTTCCTCGGCAGTGGTTGTCTTTATATCAAAATAGTCAAGAGGTCTATTAGATATATGATCGAAGGTTGATATGCGATCTAAATTGGCTTCATCTTCAAAGCAAAAAATACCCTCAATGTCTGACCTAATTTGAGACTCTTACAAATATAATTTAACAACATTTAGTTTAAAAAGACTAATGATATAAAAAAGCTTACCATCCATATCTGGAGATGAGTTAATGGGTTCTAATTCCGCAGACTTAAATGGCATAAGAGCTGATATCTTGTCATCACATGATACGTTTATTGGATAGCTCGGATTCTTACTGAAGTGTTCATCTGTTGCATTGCTGTGGTAGTGTAGTTCATTACTTTCTGCAGGTTCTTTATAACCACCCACTGCCTCTATAAGAGGTGCAATAAAATTTTTTAAAAAGCTTTTCAACCCAAAACGAACCATTAGCCTGAGCAAAAATATTTGATGAAAAAGCTTAACGGATTTGCGTGACTTAAAGGAGCTGTTAGTGGATAAACGCAAAATGCCTGAAGTACTTGAAAAAGAGTTTGATGGAGAACGATTACGTACAGAAGTCATGCCACGTTCAAAACTTTCAACGTCATAAAGCTTGATAAGAGGGTATAACAATAGTTTTTGTGTTTGAGCAACTCCTAATGATTGGGCTACTACATCAAAAAGATTCCAGGCAGCTAATATAGAAGTATGTTCTTGTATCAACAGGTTAGTTATATGAGGTAAAATCAAATCGACGGAAGGGAATTGTTCATAGCATACTGGATCTAAAAGTCGGCGTATATGTGCACAACCTGACATGACCTTACACTTTGCTATCTTCCGTTCGCACAAAACACGCAATCGATCCATTTCAACATACTTGCCACAGTTTTTGCCGTTGCAGTAAAAATGTGTATGAAGTTCCAGTAGCACAGAAGCAAAATTAAATGATTCCAGTGATCTTATTAAGACATATGTTGGATAGTAATTGCTAGGAAAAGGTACAAGCAGATTCTGATATATTGGCTCTAAAAGTTGCTGAGCCGAAGGCAAAGGAAGACCATTTTCGGTTATAATATCTTGGTAATTTATATTTAGCAATTCAAGAGTTAAGGATTCTAAACATTTAGGTATTTCGTTTTTATGAAGAGAAATAATAGTTAGGCAAGCTTTTAATCGCTCCTCGAAATTCGGTGTTAAATTTTGCCCTATTAGTGGCCTTAATTTTTGGTAAGCAAATATTTCCACTACCAAACAACCTAATATTTGCAAATCTCGTCGCCTTTTCTCTATAAAATATTGTCGGTATCGAGCTTTATGCGTTTTTGGCAATAATTTTGCAGTTTTTGAAAATGTGGGTTTGTTTTTAGACCCTAATACACTTTTTGAGGGAGTGTCATTATTAAAAAGTTGGTTAGTAAAACTATGGTTCTCGCAACAGTCTTCAAACAGCAAGTCACTATTGTAAATCTTTTCTTGAGCATTTTCAGTGGGCTTTTGAAGCGGAAATGTTTTTGCGATAAATTGTTGAGACGTTTCCAGGGATTGTAATAGTGCAAAAGGATTGTAATCTTTTGGAAATTCTATAAAATTTGTTGTATCGTAAAAGTTACAAGATTTTTCTTCTTGCATGGATATTTTTGACGATAACCTTGGAGAGTTTTTTGTTTCTATATCTGCAGAATCTAAACATTTATTTAGCGTTTCTGTGCTTTTGACTAAACGATTAGTTTCTTTATTAAATTGTTGTTTAAGTTTGAGTTGTTTTTCCAATCTTTTATTATTGACAGGAAATAAGTTTTGCATTCTGGGAGGTACTTTCTTAAACCACCTAGAAATCGTTTTTTTGGTTGGATGTGCATGAATAAATAATTGAACAATGCCGCGTTGGCAAATATTTTTATGGTCATCCACCATGGTAAGACAGATATTTTTTGATTTTATAGCTGCCTTGCCACTTAACTTGCAGCCAAAATTTAAATCAATCCAATGGTGTAATCTATCACTGACATATTGGGATTCTAAAGCTTCACGGTGTTTACAAATAAAATCTTCAGGGCAGGTTGCCCACGAAGGGATTTCCAAATCTGGTAAATCTTCGTGAATAGATTTAAAAATCATAGGATCAGAGTAAAATTCCGGAATACATTCATCTGGTGTCCACTCTTGTAATCTTTGTATTGAGGATGGATATTCTGCAGGTACCCATATGCGTCTGACGTGCTCTCTTAATATATGTTGAGGTGTCCTTCTGGCCATATAAACAAAAAAAGTAATTTCTGATAAAAAATCTGAGACATGGTGGGGCACTTGTGGGGTGTTAGATGGAAAAGACGAATCATTTTCATTAAGAAATTGTTGCGCAGCATGTTGAAACATGTGATCCAGATGGGTGTCGCCTTTATTTAAACGATATTTACTTTTAGATAAGTCACGCCAATTGGCACCGTTGCGGGACGAAAAATCTGTTACCCACGGCATTATGTGATGATAAGACGCATTGGTCAGGGATCTTCCGGCAGCATTGTTTAGTACTGTTAAATAGTCATAGTTGCTCAGCAACCCATTGCACCACATTTCGCAATAGTCCCTTAAAGATAGTTGCTTAAAATCGTACGAAAATTTTAAATCTAACTTAAGATTTGATACAGATAAATAGTCAGCTTCTTGGTTTAGATGTTCGTATTCTAGATCCTGATGACCCGTAACCTCACTTGGAGAGTGAGATATTCCTTCATCTTGGGGCAAAGGTAATATATTGGCTTCTAAATTTGGTACAAGTAAAATCCAGAGGTTTTCATTAAGCAAAATGTCTTTTAGGTGTATATTTCCTAAAGATAAGCCCTGACTATGTAGAAATTTATAAAGCTGCAGTATCTGGTAAACCAAAAACAAGGACTTATTGTAATTGTTGGCCAAGATGGATGGACTAAATGTAACGCAGTCATACAAAGAAGTAGAAATACACGGAGGATAAAATAAAACTACAAAATATGAAGAAGTTTCTACAGCTACCAAAGCGCGCATTATATTGGTATGGGATTCTTTTTCTTCATCATTATATGTTATGTCTGATGAATCGTTTTTCAAACGATCTAATTTGCAGTGAATAACTGAACACTTGAATACATTTGATATCAAATCTTTTAAAACTTCATTATAAGTTAATATATTGCCTGTTGGTGAACATTTTCCTTTATGTTGTTTACTATCTTTCGCAGACTTAACATAGGCTTCAGGGCAATGCTTGTAAAAGTTTTCCCATAAATTTTTAAAATTTGTTGACGAAACATTATAAACGGCTTGAGAGAAACTCAAAGGCAGATAGTTTGGAGAAACTTCGTTAATGTCAGCATTTAGCACATATTCATTTAAAGAGTATACCTTAACATTCGGTTTTTTCTTGTACAACTGCAAAAGAATGCGACACCATGGATGTTTTAAGTGTCCCTCTGGGTGTGCTCTTTTATCCAACTTTGGATCTGTGGGAAACTCTGCGATTTTTCGTTTCTTTTCCAAAATTAGTAACCACTGCTTATCACAAATCATTTGATAGCGCAAAGATTGGTTTGTTTCAACAATGTGTTCACAATTTATACCAATTTCCAAACAAACGGAATCCATATCGTAGTTGTTATAAATTTTTGTTTTATTTTGATAAATATATTTTGTTAAGATATTTTCCTTGTTACAAGGTTTACATTCTCATTTGACGTTTTGTCTCCACACACACTTATTTAAAACAAAAATTGTTTAATTTCTTTAAGGTAAGATTTTCCCGTTTACGTTAAAACATTTTTATTGAAAATAGTTATCAATTATTTTAATGAAAAAAACAATTTGCCAAACAAATCCAAAATTGCTGGCTTTGTTTTGGAATTATTCCACACACATGAATAATCAAAACAAATAGTGAAAAGTACAGGGTGTGAATTAACGCTTTTTAAACTCATTTCTAATAAACAGCTGATTTAGTTGCATATTATTTTTCTATGGTGAGTTTCCAAGACAAATTGAATTCGCGCAGGTGATCGAATTGGATACACACTTTTCCGAATTAACGTCAAAATTTTTTTTACATTATGTTGACGGGCATTTCAAATATTTTTAAATTTTTAATTTGTTGATAATATGTTGCTAAAATTGAATGTGTGATTAAAGCATTGTGTCAAAAGTGAGAAGAATGTGTGTGCCCACAAAGTGCAGATAAATATAAAATTAATGTTTTTTTTATTTTTTTCTTGCTGTTTACTAATGCGTACACGTAAGTTTAAACAAACAAAACACAAGCATTTTTTTTTTGTTTTTGTTCTCATGCGGCCACCTAGTACTCAATTCACCTTGATATAGCTTTACCAAAGTATATCTATATTAAGTAGTTGCAAGTCTACAACAAATACAACATTAGAACAACAACAGGCATTTTGTTTATGTAAAATCATGCATTATGTCAAAAAACAGTTCAGAGACGGTAAAGTGGCTAACATTTTATAATTTTTCTAACTAAAAAATTAATATGAATTTTTCTTAATTATTATAAAAAAAAGTAAGAGAATGACCTCTAAATGACTATATCAATGTAAATTTAAACAAAAATTCAATAAAAGGATGTTCAATGCAACTTGAGTTCGAAAAGTGTAATTTGAATATTTCGTTTACCATCCCTGATAGAACATAATAAAAATGAAAAGAAACACGTAAAAAACAAGAGCAAAATAAAAATTGAAATAAATGTAAACAAATTTTGACACAATACATGATAAACACGCACACCAATAAAACTATAACCTGAACTCCTGAATGTAATTAATATAGATATACTTTGAGCTTTACTTTGGGTGGTATCATGGCGAAATAATACAGGTGAACGCACGGGCGAAAAAGCCCATCAGCTGTATACATTACAGTTGTCGAAAATAAATAATTTGTTATTTTTTTTTTAATTTAATTTTTTTTTGATTGCTAATAGAAAACAAACAATTGAAATTCCTAGAGAAAACTACCACAACATGGAACCGTATTTGCAGTTCCTGATGTGTATAATCAAAATATGCGTAAAAAGATAGTGAAATTATTGTTAACACATTTATAATTTCTTGGTTTTTTTGTGGAAGATTATGTTAGTCTTCAATTGGTCAACGTGCAAGAATGGAACGATGCATGTGATTTGGGCAAACTAGTGGTACAAAAGAATTTTGGTCACTTTTCCTGTATTTTTATTTTTATGTAACTTAATTTTTATAATTTTTTTATTCTGAAAATTTCAACCACTTTTTTTCATCAAATATATTTTTTTATTTTGTTTGTTTTTTTAAAATATTTTTTTAACAACATACATAATTTTGTAGCAACAAATTGCCTGTTGTTTTTTGTGTTGTTGGATTGTTGTAGCCGTGTGGTCACCTGTATTAATTCGCCTTGGGTGGTATCAAGGTGGCAGCGTAGGCGAATTCATTACTTTTTCTTGTAACCATTACTTCATATCAAGGCGAATCAAATATAAGATGGTAGCGATGGCGAATTCATTGATTTTCGCAAGTAGTCTAACTGTCAAACTCCATGTATAAAAAAATCCAAGGCAATTTTTTTATATGTAGTTTGACATTCGGGCGTACGGCGAAAACTAACGAATTCGCCATCGCTACCACCATATATAAAAAAATCGATTTATATCACGAGGACAAAATCCAAAAATACGTAATTTATTTGTACTTGTCAGGAAATTTAAAAAAGGGAGAAGAAAAAGAAATTTATTAAAAAGTATTTGTATTTACAGATAATAGTTTGAACACTAGACTGTACATTTACCTAGTATTCAATTTGCGTTGGTTTATATTTTTTATATCTGAAGTTTAACAGTAATGTTTCTGGCGTAAATAAATGAATTCGCCACTTGGTAATTGATTTGTTTTGAGTGGTATTATCAATATAAATGCAGAATTAGTCCCGTGACGAATAAGCTGATTAGTTTCTGCTAAATGGAAAATATGTATTTGTGGTTTGTTATTACTTTGACTTCTGTTCTGTTCCGTTCGAATCAGCATATATAATTTAACGTAAAGTTACTTGAAAGTTGTTTGGTAATGTGAGTGTAAAGTTGTAAACAAACCTAATTTTGTTATTGTAATTGTGTTTTTTTTTTGTTGTGTTGTGTTTGTTTAACAAGCTTTGTTATAAACAGCTGATGTGTTATTACAGAAAAAATAATCACAATAATTTAAAAAGTGGAACGGTACGGAACAGAACAGCAACAGAAAGTAAAGAAAAAAGATAATCCAACACTGACGTTTGAAAAATGTGTTATCTTTTTTCAGTGCTGCTATTTAGGTAATTTTTTTACATTTTTTGTGACTTTTTATGGCTTCACTTAACATCAGGGCTGCCGTTTTTGGTTATTTCTAACCAAAGTGGTTATTTATTTCTTTAATGTGGAGATGTGAATATTTTTCTCATTTTGGTTATTTTTTCTCCAAAATAATAATACACATGTACATATTTTTTATGTTATACTTTTTAAGCTTTTATATTCTTCAATTTTTCGAATTGCTACCAAGACAACTGAAAATAAAGCAGCTGTGCAGCCACCTTTTATGAATTCGCCTTTATTGCTACTCACTTGCTTATAATACTTTTCTTTTACAACACTGTCAACAGCTTTTAATTATGCTAAATGTCAAGGCGAATCAATTATCAGGTGGCAGCATGAGAAAATTTATTTTTTTTTGCTGGTAGAAACGAATGTTAAACTTCATATAAAAAAAATGGTAAACAGATTTTTTATATATGGAGCTTGACAGTAGTGTACACGGCGAAAATTAATGAATTCGCCTACGCTGCCACCTGGTAATTGATTCGCCTTGCTAAATGTGAAATTTCACTTCAAAGTGCAATGAACTTTTAATAAGTAAATCTATGGTCTCAAACTATTATACTGTGAACTGGAAGTTTTGTTTACTTTGTTTTAAACAAACTTTTATTTTTTTAAACATACGTGTACAATCGTTACTTATTATATACATACATATGTAGGTAAAAGAATTTTATTTTTGTTATTATTATTATTAACTGAATTTAAATCAAATAAGTTACATTATAATAATGTATCCATTTTAAAATGTTATTTAATAAAAATACTACATATTGAAATTTGGTTATTTTTTTCTCATTTGGTAACTTTTAAAGCAAATTTTGGTTGTAAAAATTTTATGGTTGTGGCAGCACTGCTTAACATGTAAAATTTTCGTAACTTTTAGTGCAGACACGAAATAAAGTAATATTGCTAAAGTGTACTTGTTTCATTATTTGAGGCAAGAATATCTCTGATAGACACTTTCTTCGATTTAAATAACAAACATTACACACTTGCAAACGCAATAAAATTCCCATATAAAAATTAGTTCCAAACAAACAAAACATAACGTTCCTGAATTTTCTTTTCTAATTTTTTAGGCACTAAGTCAGTTTTAAAAATAATATATTTAGTACTTTTTATTTATTTTTTTCTCAATATTTCGTCACACCGTTGGGTGGCATCATCAGGAAATAGGAAATAAAAATTTCAGTAAGTAGTTTTTACAAACAAAAAATTAAGTTGAAATAAATTAATACGAAAATTTATTATTTGGAATCTTTTTTATAATAATTTACTTTAATTGTGCTTGATTCCTTAAAAAAAAAGAAAAAATAAAATTATTTACTCAATGGTTACTGTGTTTTTGTATTAAATTTTCTTTTGAATTTTTTATAGTTTTTTGCCTTATTGATTCAATGGAGTTCTCATTTAATCAATTTGGCTTTAAGTATAAGATTTTGAGGTTTTGCTTACAAAATTTGGATAGAATCCACTGATGAGCTATATATGATCAGTAGCGAAATGGCCAGATGGATATGCTTTCCCCGCAGTAATACGTTTCATTTTTTAGTTTAGTTTAAAAAAATAAATATTTCATGAGAATATTTTTTTTTTTTTTTATTTTATTTTATTTGCAATCTATTTTACAATTTCAAAATAATAAGCAAATTTCATAACTTTAAAGTAACATATATTGAGCTTCTATTAAACTCAAAAAAAAAAATCAAAAAAGTATAAACAAAGTATAAATTCAATGTAACAAGTTAACAATTTTCCTACTTCCTAAAGGGTAGGTCAAGTACGTGTAATCTTTTAAGTCTCTGAATTTCATCGCTATCATTTAACAGATTTATTGCTAACACATTGCAATGATTACTGAGTCTAGTTAGGTATCGTTCGCTGTAGTTATTAATCTCATCTTTGACCATTAAGATTCCAAGATCTCTGTGTATATTTTTGTTGTTGATATACCAAGGCGCATTTGTTATTAGTCTGAGGGTTTTTGACTGGTATCTTTGTAATATCTCAACATTGGAATTACTTGTAGTTCCCCAAAGTTGGATACCGTATGTCCATATCGGTTTAAGTATTGCTTTGTATAAAAGAGTCTTATTTTCTAAGCTTAAGCTAGACCTTGGACATAAAAGCCAAAACATTTTTCTTGTTTTTATGTTAAGTTGCTTACGTTTCATTTTGACATGCTCTTGCCAGGTAAGTCTCCGATCAATATGAAGGCCGAGATATTATACAGAATTGTTGCTTGGAATAACTGTGCCATTTAAATAAACTGGTGAGCAATCATTTTTTCTTAAGGTAAATGTTACGTGGACAGACTTTGCATTATTAACTTTTATATTCCATTTTTGAAGCCACTCTTGAAGAAGATTTAATTGATTTTGCAGCAACTCAGAAGCTATGACGGGCGATTCATTTGAAGCTAATAGTGCAGTATCGTCCGCATACGTAGCAGTGGTTATATTATCAATTGTTGGCATATCAGCGGTAAAGATGGTATACAAAACTGGTCCCAGATCACTACCTTGTGGAATACCCGCATTAATGCTCCCAAAACTCGAATAATTTTCGTTAATGCTTACATAAAAGGATCTACCTTCAATATATGTTTTAAGTATTAAGTAATATGGAGCTGGAATGATATTTTTTAATTTATACAAAAGCCCACTGTGCCAAACTCTATCAAAAGCCTGTTGAACATCTAAAAAAACTGCAGAACAATATAATTTTCTTTCTAAGGCATTTGAAATGTAATTAACAATCCTATGACACTGTTCTGGTGTTCCATGCTTATTTCTGAATCCAAACTGATAATCAGGTATAATTTTTTCTTTTTCTAATATTGGCATTAATCTTTTTAAAAAGAGTCTTTCAAATATTTTTGAAAAACTGGACAACAAGCTAATTGGCCTATACGATGTGACACTATTTTCCGGTTTGCTAGGTTTTAATACCATTATTATTTTTGCGTATTTCCATTGCGATGGGAAATGGTTTAATCTCAATATCGAATTAAAAATTGTTGTAAGAAAAATAATTCCTTTTTTCGGCAAAGATTTTAAAACCTTGGAATCAATTTTATCGTAACCAGGAGCTTTGGTGTTGCTCATTTTGCCAATTGTTTTTTCTACTTCGGCTGGGGATATAGGTTTGATTGGGCGATCCATTTGACAAGGAACATCTAAAAATTTCTCAATATCAGTCCTTACGGACGGGTTATTTAAATTAAATGGGTTAAATGTTGATTCTAAGTGTTCCTTAAAAGCATTACATTTGCTGATGTCAGATCTACACCATTCACCGTTTATATTTTTAATTGGGATATTTCTTTTAATTGGACGTTTTAAATATTTAGTTGCGTTCCATAGCTTATGCTCGCTATCATTAGCTACAGGGTCTAAATTTTTTAAATAATTGTTTAACAAATCGTTTTTATAATCTTTTATGCGTTTTTTAAGTTGTTGAGATGCTCTGTTAAGATTTCTTTTATCCAATACGCTTCTGGTGTTTTGGTATATTCTTCTTAATCTTCTTCTATTTGCAATTAGCTCCCTAATTTCAGCCGATAATCGAACACTATTGCCATTCATTTGATGTTGCTGAGGAGTAGCAATAAACGCTGCTTGATGAATCAGATTGGTGAATGTTTCAATAGTATCCTCCAAATGACATCCATCTTTTATCTGCAAATTTAGATTTAAATGCTCTTCTATCCAAGATTCAAACTTTCGCACATCTGTTCTAGAAGTAATTATTTTAAACTGCCTGATTATAGTTTGAATTACTAAGTTAAGTGTTAAAACTACAGGACTGTGATCGGAGCTTAGATCAGCACAGTCTGCTATGTCAAAGTATGACCTTGGTATACCTTTGTAAATAAAGAAATCCAGTAGATCGGGAATTTTATGCGGATCACTAGGCCAGTACGTGGGACTACCAGTTGACAATGTAGAATAATTGTTATTACAAATGCATTTATATAGTTCCCTACCTTTTGGATTGATTAGGCGAGATCCCCACCAGGGGTGTTTTGCATTATAATCGCCTCCAACAATAAATTTAGCACCAAGTTTTTTAAAAAAGTTTTCATATTGTGTACATGTAACACTATATCTTGGTGGAAAATAAATAGAAAAAATACTAATTTCATTATTATCGCAAGTTATTTTTACACCTGCAGCCTGTAGGTACGTTTCTTCAACTGGAGAAAGTATTTCATATTTAATATTCGACTTAATTAATATAGCAGCACCGGCATGAGCTCTATTATCAGGATGGTTAGCAGTAACTAGGTCATAGTCCTTAATTTTGAAAAATGTTTTATTCGTAAAATGAGTCTCTGAGATTAAAAATATATCAATGTAGTAAGCTTTAATGAAAATTTCTATATCGTTTAGATGATTATGCATTCCGTTTGCATTCCATATTGCTATATTAAAATTTATTTGCATATTTTGGCCATTAACATTGACATTAAATTCATTAGATTTTCCATCATTTTTTCAAGCCTATCCAAGCGACTGTTTTCATTTGTTTTAGACGTTTTTACTGCTTCTGCAAATGACACATTAAATCTATTATTGGGCTCATTTTGAGGAATATTACTTAATTGCGGAAAATCATTATGATTTGTGTTTACATAATCTTTCTGAATACTAGTAAAACATTTTTGTCTATTATTTCTTTTGGAAGCTAGGTCTTGATAAACTCTACAACCTTTGTAGTTGGCAGTATGGTTTAACATACAATGAACACAACGAGGTGGTGTTTCAGGAGCTTTTTTGCACTCTACGGTAGGGTGATCCATTCCGCACTTAACACATCTGAACGGTTTTTTACAGTACGCTTCTGTATGTCCAAACTGCTGGCATCGATAACACTGTACTAGTTCATTGGTAGTCAGTGGAGGTTCAATTTTGACGAGAGCGTGATTAATATGTTTTATTTCATAAATAGTTTTGTTGTTAGGGTCTGGATCCAAGTCCACAAAAAACATTGAGAGAGGTTCCTTTGTAAGACGACTTATAACGTTCGTAACAGATCTAACTGAATGACCTAAATTTATAAGTTCAGCTTTAATATCTTCAGTGGGTATGGAAGGATGAAGTCCCTTTATAACAACTCTGTACGATCTTTCTTGCTTTAATTGGTAAGTGTGAAAATAAATGTTTGAATTTTCTAAATACTTAATCACCTTTCTATATGAATCTACAGTCTTGATCATCAATCTTCATTGACCTTCCCTCAAAGACTTATAATTAAAATCTTTATTTGATATAATTTCACATAATTTGGTAACCATAATACTAATATTAGCTACATTAGGTATGTAAATGGGGGGAGGCTTTGGAATAATATTCGAATTAGTATTTTCTTCATCGTCTTGAGTATCGAGCACTGAAAACTTGTTGCTGTTAGAGGATGTACTAGGAATATCATTGGAATTCATTCTTTTTGCTTTTTTTGGAGATTCATTACGTTTTCTTTTATTTGTTGTAACAAATTGCCAAGCTGGTTCAACATTATTGTTATTTTTTTCAACTTTATTATTTACTTCAAAAGCACTTTCACTCTCATCACTTAGGTCCATCGTTTTTATGTGCATTCTTGCACATTAATTTTTTGGAGATTAATTACTGTTTATTTTTTTTGTTTTATTATCCGTGTCAAAAATATTTTCTGTTTCTGAATTTTTTTCCAAAGTTTGAATATAAGTATGTAAATTTTTTTTTTTAATATTTTTAAAATTTTCAATTTTCAAAATTAATTAAAATACACCTGCCTTCTATGAAAAAGCAATTCGAACTGACATGAGAATATCATGAAATATTTATATTTGTTGAAATAAATTTTTTATCAAATTAACTCAAAAAATTCAAAAACAAAAAAAAAACAAATATTTTAATAAATACATTATCATTAAATTTAAAACTCATTAAAGTTATGAAAAAAATTAAAAACAAACATTATAAACAAAAAATATTATGCAAATACATTAAAATAAATTTTTACGTAAAAATGTTACAAACAATTAGATATCTCATAATGTTAACTATTTTTTATGCACTAAATGTCTATAACATTGCGCAAAATTTTAAGTATCAACTTTAAAGTTTATTCTTTTTGTTGATGGAACTTTAATTATTTGTAACTTTTCTAACATATACCCCCGTTTATAATTATTTTATATATTTAAAACTGATGCAGCGTTGCAGGAACAAAATCATATTTTACGAAAAAAAAATCATAATTTTTTCAATTTTCTTTATTTTAAAATTACAATACATATATTAACATACATTGTATATATTTAAATTATTATTTTGTAAAGTGTACGACGTTTTAAGCGGCTATTAGACGATCAAACTTCGCCTGTGAGAACGGCCTGATGACAAGCGATCAAACCCGTGTAATAGGGTTAATTTCGTGCTTGTCAGTTGCGCTGGATGAAAATCAAAATTTTTTGATATTCTGTGTTTGCCATCAGGCCATCATACTCGTTTAATAGCGTGTTTATCAAGCACAGTGTAAAATTCATTTGTGTTTTTGTCGGCGAACAATAAAGATGGCTTGGATAGAGCGCATGAGTTAAATAAAGATAATATATATTGACAAATTATTAGAAGTAATAGGTAAATTATATTACACTGAAATTCTTATTAATTGCTGGTTGAAATAAAATTTCTACTTTTACACTCACGATATAAAAGATGGTAAAATTTTGAGAATGGTTTATTTGGTCTTCCTTGATTGACAACTTGAATAATAGAGGATGGTTTTAAGAAGCACAATATAAAGCCAGTAAGTGTTAAAGAAATTGCAACCAAACGATCTAAAGTTGATGATGCGTTTTATTAAATCCAATTTGGGTGAAAAAAAGTCACTACCCAAGGTACCAAAAGTAAAATGTATGGACGCGGTGCTTAAAACTGTAACCGAGTCGACGTATTTTCGGTTTGTGCAGGTTATCACGATTTCTCGTGATTGGATATATTCTTTGATGCTGTATATAATGCTGGGTATACTTGTAATGCTTAAGCATGTTATATAATTCAACTGGTACTCAAAATGTCGGAGGATCAAAACTACAGAACCCAATTGTTTAGTATACATAAGCAGTTGAACAGGTTTATCGATTTTCACCTAAACAGGAATAGAAATGAGATTTATTCAAAGTTACTTCTCGTCACTTAAAAGTTTTGAAATGTTACCAAAGCGCTTAAAACCAAAAATCTACCGTTTTCTGATTCACATGTAAACGTTAAGATTCTAAGAACTGATATTTCTATTAGTAAAAATATCAAATATTTTGGTATTATCCTAAATAAAAAACTGTTGTTTAAGCAAATTTTGTGACAAGTCAATTAAGTAACTTGTCACTTTAATACTTCTTTTGCTATACAAAATGTGCATTTTTCCAATCTTGACTTATGGTTGCTAAGTCTGGTTTGGCAACACTGCCACTCATACATAACATTCATACGAAGAAGCTTTAAATTATCCAGAATAAAAACTTAAAAATAATTCACAACAATTTAATGATTATTTTTTTAATTCTCTATCGCCCTTTTTTTGGCGTTCTTCACAAAACTAGATTTATTCCAAATGATATGGAAGAATTAGAGGCAGGCGTTGTATTTTGCCCGCTGCCTCGAAGGACATGTACCGATGTTGCTGCATTTCAAAAGCGAAATTTTCGAAATTTTGTATGATCGATTGGCGTATTTAAATTTTCTTTAACTCATCTAGTGTCTTGGCACTAAATGGACGGACAGACGGACATCGCTCAAGAACTCGGAACATATGTATATTCTTTATGCGATAGGAAATGTATATTTCAGAAATAACAAACGGAATGATAAACTTAGATACACCCTTTTTCCACTTTTGTGATGAAGGGTATAAAAATAAAATGAATTTAAATGTATGTACGGCATGTCATAATGTCTAAGGACATAATTATTTCGCAACAGAAAGTGACATAAACAACGTAGACACAACGTCGATGAATATTATAAATATATTTTTTTGGTATTCTATGTAAGAAAAATGCAACGTTTTTATGCACTGACTTGCAGAAAATTCTTGGTAAGCAAAGCCGGTGTTTATACCATAGAGGAGAAAATCCATGTGCCCGGCCGAAGACTTGCTATGCAGAAAATCTTTGTTGTGTTGGTTAAAGAAAATCTTTGTTAAGCGAGAAAATGCAAACGCCGGTTATATCCCTTTCAGACCTGACGCAAAACTACCGGGAATTTGTTTATAATTTTTGGAACATGTGGTCTCTACAGCTTATGAAAATATAATCAATGAATATATTTTATTATTTTTATAACCTTCAAGGATTTTCAGGACACGCACGTCTGACGCGCACAATTGATGCACTCAATAATATTTTTAACTAAAACACATTTGTATTGCATGAAAATATTTCAATTAGTTTGAAATTTTAAAATTTATACTTTTTTAAGTTAGTTTTTTAGTTTTTTTAGTTATTTGTAAACGATTAATACTTAAGTCATTACAGACACAACTTAATTTTACAGCTCATTATGCTAAAACTGGAATGTGACTGAAGAGTTACACAATAATTAAAGTAACGGTAAATAAAACAGAAGAGAAATGTGAGAAGCAAATAAAAAAACAATCAGCACAATCGATGGATGCCAGTCTATTTCACATAAAGCAAACAGGAGTAAAAATATTGAGACCGAAACTCACCCGCACAATCGATGCATCACGGTCTGAAAGCGATAAAGGAAATCCTTGGTAAGCGAAGCATTTGTTGTTTTAAGTGCGGATATTATGACACCTTCATAAGTGACCCTAAGTCCATGGAAATTTTGTCACTTTTGAGTGCCACGGTATATACAAATTTATGCTTAAACAGATTTGAAATCTATGTTAAAACTTTATGAATACAGCAGTAAATATAAATTTTTTAAATGGGTTTTAGATGAGGAAAATTAGGAAATTGAATTTAGTTTAGTGAAGCTATTCTAATAAAAACTTTTGCCCGCAGCAATAAATTTCGTTTTGTAGTTTTAATTAATAAATATTTCATGAGAATATTTAAAGGAATCAAGCACGATTAAAGTAAATCTATTTATAAATAGGCAAACACAAAACTTCGGCATGGTATTTCTCCTCTGCTTGTCAAACGATTTTGTCTATGCTTTCACATATTTGAAGATATCATAGAGCTTTAGTGCACCGTCTTTATTTCATTTAAATCTGTTCAGTACTAAAGAAATAAATGACCCCTTAAGTTGCTACCACTACACAAGCAAAAAAATACACATTTATTCAAAACATGAGTGTGCAAAAAAAAAAACAAGGAAAAAGGTGTTCAATAATAAAGTTGTTCAAATTTTGACCACAAGGCAAACTCTAGTTAACATAAAAAAGATTCCGAATAAAAAATTTTCATATTGACAAACCTTTATTTACAAAACTTAATGATTTTGAACCATGCATTTCTGAGTCGAAAGCGCTTAGTAAATTTTTATGGGAACACTTTGTTTATTTGTACCGTAAAGTAATAGATGAAACAGCTCTCATACAATTAAATTATCTAGTTCTTTTCTGTTTCTTTACACAGAAATTCCTGTCTCATTTGTATTTAAAGAAATTTTTGTAATTGCTTATCGCTATTGAATGCCGTAATAAGCACATGAGGATATCCACTCTTACGTATTTCGTTTCACTCCTTAGTAAAACGAAATTTATTTATTTAAAAAAAAAAACAACAAAATAAAATCAATACTGAGTGCTGCCAAGTGCAATCTGACATTTCCATTGGAATGTTTGTCATTTTAAAGCATAATCGTACTCAAAACGTTTTGACGTACGACAATTATTTTTGTTGTTTACAGTGACTTGAAAAAATTAATACAGAAAAAAATGGAATTAACTCGTGAACATTTTCGTGCCATCATTTTTCACAACTTTCGACGTGGATTATCACGACAAGAGTGCATTGATGAACTTAAATCTTTGTATGGCGATGAAGCACCATCCTATAGCACTGTGAAAAATTGGTATAATGAATTTAATTGTGGCCGAAGCTCGCTCAAAGACGAATTCCGTGAAGGTCGTCCAAAAACGGCTGTTGTGCCAGAGAACATTGATGCCGTGCGTGAACTAATAATGCAAGATCGACATGCGACATACCGAGAGATAGAGACATCCTTGGACATTTCTTCCACCAGCATACATTCGATACTGCATGAACACCTGGCCGTAAAAAAGGTTTGTTCTCGTTGGATCCCGCACAATTTGAAAGTTGCTCAAAAAAAGGCTCGTGTCGATTGGTGCAAAGAAATGTTGCACAAATACGATTGCGGTGCTTCAAAAGACATTTATAAGATCGTCACAGGTGACGAATCATGGATCTATGCGTATGAGACCGAAACGAAACAACAATAGACCGTGTGGGTCTTCAAAGACGAGCAAAATCCAACGAAAGTTGTTCGTGGAAGAAGCACTTCGAAGCGAATGGTCGCCTGTTTCTTCGGCAAAACTGGTCATGTTGCGACTGTTCCGCTTGAGCAACGTAGGACGGTCACTTCTGAGTGGTACACTACAATTTGTTTGCCTGAAGTCATCGGAGAAATTCGAAAAACTAACAAGAGAAGACGAATCATTGTTCACCATGACAATGCGAGCTCTCACACATCGGCTCAAACCAGAGCGTTTTTGACCGGCCAAAACGTCGAATTAATGGGTCATCCGCCATACAGCCCTGACTTGGCACCTAATGACTTCTTCTTGTTTCCGCACATCAAGAAAAAAATGCATGGTCAACGATTTTCGTCGCCAGAAGAAGCTGTTGAAGTGTTCAAAAACCATGTTTTAGAGGTGTCTCAATCGGAGTGGAAAAAGTGCTTCGACAACTGGTTTGAGCGCATGCAAAAGTGTATAAATCATGCTGGAGAATACTTTGAAAAACAATAAAACCATTTTTGATTATAAATATTCGCATTTTCACTATTATGCCAGAAATATATAGAGCAGCCCTCGTATACATATATACAATGTCAAAAATTTGTCCACTTTAAATTCTAATACTTAAATCTTATCAAAACGATTAGCTTTCATTTTCTTAAGTAATAAATAAATGTAGATTAGATGATATTATCGACATAATGTTTTTATAAATGTCACAATAAATTATGTTTTTTTTCGTTTAGAGGTTTTAGAAAGAGCCGCATTAAAGAGTATTGTATAAAATATTAATTGTTTCTTATCTAGAATAATAGAAGCGAAATAAAAGAGCAGTAAAGTTTAATAATATGTTGTTTTGAATTCGTTATCTCTGTAAACAACGAATAACAGTTTTATTCGCTAACGGTTTAACTAAGTTGGAAACAATTTTTTTTAAGACATTATTTGTGTGAATATTTTAAGACGCACATGTTCAGGTGTTGCATTCATTTCACAATTCCATAGAAAATGTCTTTTATTACATTTGTATAGTTTGTTTGTTATATCCTTCACTACAAAAAGTGGAAAAAGGGTAGTATATCTTAGTTTGTCATACCGTGTGTAATTTCTACAATATCCATTTTCGACCCCATAAATTATATATATTTTGACCTCTTATGCATAGCGAAGTCGATTAAGTGATGTCCATGTGTCCGTCTGTCCGTCTGTCAATCGATCAGATATAGTGTCGAAAGAGGTGCTGTTGGAAATCAGCATGATCGGCCTATGTCCTTCGAGGCAACAGGCAAAACACCAAGCCTACCTTTCATTTTTTCATGTCATATGGAACAATAAAGTAACTCCAAACCAAAAAAGTAAATATGTGAAGCAATAGAGAATTAAAAAATAAATCAAAGCATTCAATTTTTCATTTATTGCTCGTTGCCATTGTTGTCTAAAGCGTTTTTTAAATGCGTATTTTACTGTTCTATGTTTTTCATCAACTTGATCAATATTGTAGTTACACTCATATCTTTGTACTGATTTCGAAACTCTTCTTGATTTTTCCTCATTTTCTGACGATGTGATTCTTGTCGTGGTTGACGGTTCAGAAGTCCAATTTCTTGCTTCATCAGTTTCAGAAAAATATTCTTCTTCAGGATTGCCTGGATTTTCAGAATTTGTTAGTGTATTGCCAAGATTTATTTAATCAATATTTACTGGAACATTCATATCCCCACTATCTCATTCAGGAATTACGAAATATATGACTGAAATGGTTCTTAAAAATAATTAATGAAAAAATAGACTACTCTGTTGTGGTTTTAATTAAAGTTAAGGTTAATATAGCCAGAATATCTGATTTGAAAATAAATACTTTAGTCTGCTTTAAAAAGTTCACAATTTGAGCACCTTTGCGAATGTGTGAAATGCTAATTTTGCTTAACACTCCATTATCAGTTAGCAGCGACGGTACCGCTTAACACTCCATTATCAGTTAGCAGCGACGGTACCGCTTTAATGCAACGGCCGAAATTTGACTAACTTGTGTTTTCAAGTATAAGCTTGGAGGTTTAGGATGGGTAGACAGGTATACCCCTTATAGAGGAACTATTAATTATCCTATATCTTGAGAAATAAAACTGATAATAACGTGCATTTCAAATAAAAGCTCAAAGGCTTAGGACAGACGGGACGGGTACTTTTTATATATGTATATGGCAATTAATCCTATATCTTAAGAACATAGATATATAGGTCCCGGGCAGCAGGTACCTTCTATTTAAAGAAGTCAACAATTACCGTAAATCTACTCACAAATGTTTTTATTAGACATATGTATGTATTTATGTACGTGTACTACTATTTAGCTAAATAATACTAGTTTGAATAATAGATTTTATTTTATTTGTTCAATGTAATATTTGTTAAAGGTTACAGAAAAAGTTTAATTTGTCAGCTCTGTTGTGCCAAAATAGCATGCGGTAGCTATAAATGATATTTTGTTAATCAACCCCTTTCAGAATGATTCTGTTTATTTTTGCATATGTTTTTAAGACAGAACAGAAACATCCAGTTAAATGCAGTACCAATTTGTACAAAATTTTATATAATATCCTGTACAAAAAATAATTTTTGCCATTAAATTTGCTTACTCACATTTAATTAAAGTTAATTAAAAACAAAACAAATTAATTGTTTAAATTAGGAACACAGTGGAAATAAATATGTACACATGTGTGTAATTTTTGAACGGCAAGTCCGATTGCAATGAAACTTTATTTGACTATAACAGAGGATCTTAAGCCTAAGTTTGGAATTTTAACTTAACAAATGATTTATTCTTTACTGTTTACAGTATATTTGACTTTGAAATTATTTTTTGTTTTTTACTTTCGCACTTACCTACTGTGAGCGTCAAAATAAAGTGTACACAAACATTTTCTTTAAATTAGTTTTTATTTCACATTTTATTTATTATTTTATTTTATTTAACATTTTATGTTTTTTTAATTGTTATTTAGTTCCCTACTTAAACTTAAAAAAACAAAAAAAAAATTTACAACAACAAAAGTTATAAAACAAAAACAAAATCTATTCCATATTTTACGCGTCAAAATAAAGTGTACACATATAATTTATTATAAAAATTAGTATGATTTAGTATTTGTTTGCTTTTCCTTTAGCTTTAGTAAAGGCACTTAGTCTTCGGGGCATCGATTCAACTAGTTTTTTGGTTATGTCAGATGAAATTTTCTGCCACTTCTCCATTATAAGGGAGAAGTATTTGCCAGTCAAGATGCTCCCACAAATGCTCACTCGGGTTAAGGTCCGGTGATTGGGGAGGATGATCTAATGTCTTAGGAGTATGATAAAGGAGCCATTCTTTTACTATCTTTGCCGTATGTTCGGGATCATTGTCTTGTTAAAAGATCCAAGGTCCCTTGAAGCCCAATTTATCCACACTGCATGACAAATTGTTTTTAAAAATGCTTAAGTAGTCCGTTTTATTCATGGTATCTTCAATAAAAACCAAGCTTTTCACTCCACTTGCCGCAATGCATCCCCACACCATCACCGAACCCCTCCATGCTTAACCGTAGATATTAGATTTTGTTCAGCATACTCTGTATTTTTTGTATGCCATACTTTTACAGGTTTTTTCTGGCCAAATATACTCTCATCGCTAAATAAAATGTTATTCCAGAAAGAACCATCTTTAGTTTCGTACTTTTTTGCATACTCAATACGTTTTTTCTGATCTACTAACGATATAAGTGGCTTTTTTGGCGGCAACCGACGATGTAGACCATTTGCGTGTAGAGCTCTTCGTGTTGTGTTGGCGCTAACGTTGGTATTTTTTGTTGCTAAAACTTCCTCCGATATTTTAACAGCACTTTCAAATGGATTTTTCTTCAAATCACTTAAAATAGACCTTATTTCAGACTGACTTCAAGCTCTTGGTCGGCCTGCACCTGGACGATTTTCTACTTTGCCGAATTTTTCGTGCTTATCAACTATTCTCTTTGCTGTATTATGGCTTCTGTTTATAATAGACCCGATTTCACGAAAAGTTTTACCGTCTTTTCGAAGTTTTATCACAAGTTCTATGGCTTCTGTTGATGTTTGTCTACCCATTTTTAATAAAATAATAAATTTCTTTCTGCAAAGAAGTTATAGTCCGAAAATTGCGTCTGTCTATTATAAAACAGTAGTAGTGATTTTAAAGAATGCAAGAAAGTAAATAAACAAAAAAACGTAACGGTATTTTTTGCGATTCTACTTCGCTAAAATGCTACAAAATAAGATGTACACTTTATTTTGACGCGTAAAACATGGAATAGATTTTGTTTTTGTTTTATAACTTTTGTTGTTGTAAATTTTTTTTGTTGTTTTTTTAAGTTTAAGTAGGGAACTAAATAACAATTAAAAAAACATAAAATGTTAAATAAAATAGTATTTTTAAGACAGAAATAAAAACTAATCTAAAGAAAATGTTTGTTTACACTTTATTTTGACGCTCACAGTAAGTGTAGCTCTATACTACAAGTGGACCCAATATGCTTCCGACTTATTTAACTTGTTTTTCTAAATGTTTATATATTTCGGAAAGAAAGTTATTCAAAGTATGTGTTAGTTATTACTTGAAGTAGATTTTCACAAAACTAATTTTTATAAAAATGTTAATTTCAAACTGGATTCTCTCCCAGTGTTTAATTGGATTTAAGAAGCAAAGCGGTATCTGAATGCTCTAATGTGGTTTTAATACTGTCCAGTCTGTTTTGTAATAAAATGAATAATAAAAAATATTGTTTTGGGATACTTTAAACCTTTTTTTTATTGTGAAATTCGGATTATTTAACTTTTTTCTTTAACTAATTAAATTTCTATTTAATGGAAATGCTAAATTAAAAATTAAACTCGACTACAATTCCACTAAAAGGTAATATATAAAATATAATGATTGATATTGATTGTATCAAGTCTATCCAGGGCACTATGTTGTAAGTTTCTGTTGTTACGCTTTTAAAAAAGCTAACTTTTTCAAAAGAAACTCAGTGAAACATGAAAATAAAATCCAAATAAAAATGATCAAAATGTGTACAGAAATATGGAAATATTGTTAACCTAAAAATGTTTATTTCTCTCCTACGACATTCAATAAACATACATACTTAGTAGTACTTAGTTTTTGTTATATAATTATTGTTATACCCATCACCACAAAAAGTGGAAAATGGGTATATATAAGTGTGTCATTCCCTGTGTAATTTCGACCCCATAAAGTCTATATATTCTGACTTCTTATGCATAGCGAAGTCGATTGAGCGACGTCCGTATGTTCGCCATGTTGGTGTTGAAATCAAGTTTGCCCCGGCAATCCACTAATTTTTTCATGTCATTTACAACAATAAATTAACTCCAATAAAAAAAAGTAAGAATATGGAGCGATAGAGAATTAAAAAATAAGAAAAAAAATATCAAGTGAAGAAATTGGCGCTCGCCCACATTTTCCGAGTTACGGGGTTTTGAAAATTTAAAATTTTTGAAAATATCAATATGGGTATCATTTTAAAGTTTTTAAAGAGATCTTTAAGGAAATGCTAAATTTAAAAAAATGCTTAACCCATTAAGAGCCGATGACATTTTTATGCAGTACCTCTAAACTAGATTTACATAGATGGTGAAGGGTATATAAGATTTGGCATAGCCGAATAAAGCACTATTACTTGTTATTTAACTGATTTGTTCCCTACAAAGAAAGAAAAAAAATTAATAAATAAATAAAATAAAGTAAAGTAAAACAGGGGCGCTTTGTTTCCTTTACCTTTTCATCACCTTGCTATTGCGTAAATATTCAAACTTAAAATTAATTGTACTTACATACAAACAACTTTATATAATCTGCCTATAATAATATTAATAGCCTCTTAGTTTTTAATGTAGACACGCAGTATACATACATATCGCACACCTAATTCAAAAGTGACACAACTCAAAATTTTAACTTTTCAGAAATAAAAAAAAAAACTATTTTTCACCTGAATAAAAATGGTTAAAAACAAAAACTTTGGACTATTTAGTAGAAAATGACATAAAAAGTTCTTTTAATTTTGAGTTGTCTCACTTTTGAACTAGGTGTGCGATATGTATGTGTGCATGCTTGTCTTTACATATGGATATAAGTATTTGTTTTTCGATCTAATCTTATAAATAGCAATATTTTAAAAAAATAGTCAACAAAGTCCTGCCGGTGATCTGTTTAAATCTCAAGTGATGATCTGCCTACTTTTTAGCAAATATCATTTTATGTATCATGTAGAAAATATATATTCCTTTGAATAATTGCAGAATTTTCTTATTTTAAGTTTTATTTGCAAGAAACATATGTACATACTATGTTCTTTGTTTCTTTTTATCGCTTATGCTGGTAAAAAATTGTTCAGTTAAATCTAGCAATATCTCAATCATCGATCTGTCAGTCAGTCTCTTTACTCCATATATTTCAAACTTATTTTAATTGAACGCAATCCAGTAACATGCAGTAACAATTTGCATAAAATACATATGTACAAATGTATGTGTAACAATTTAAGAACAATTAGTCCAAATAATGTTAATTTTTTGTCATTTTTATTTAACCCATTCCGATACCATTTAATTATAAAAAATTAAGGAAATAACCATTCAAGTTTTACTTAAAAAATATTTTATTTTATAATTCTTACATATTCTTAATTAATATACATTTTAACATATTGTTCAATAAAATCAGAGATAAAAGGCATATATGTTCTTCAAGAGTGGGAAATTTGCCACAGAGTTTACCTTCAATTAATTATAATGCTTTAGTCGCATACGAGTGTTACTCGTGACTGTGCGGTAAGGCCAGGACTACTAAGCATACAGAGGCGACACGAGAATATAGTCATCTCTTTTTTTCAATGCATCTCTTTCTTGACATCCTATCGACTTCAATTTTGTTTTGTAGTAGTCGATAGGATGTCAAGAAAGAGATGCATAGAAAAAACGAGATGACTATATTCTCGTGTCGCCTCTGTATACTCGGTGGCCAGGACTACTAGTTAATTCGCGAAAAATAGTAAATTTTTTAATAAAAATAAAAGATTTTAAAAATCATAAAAAAATCGGACATCACAAAATGTAGTTAAAATTTTCTTTAAGAATTGATAGAGACAAAAAAAAAATAAATAAACGTATACATACACATACATACATATTTATAAAACATGTATAATGCATTCAAGGTTTTACAAATAAATTTGTTCTTACGATTTTTTATAAGCAATTACAAAATTATAAAAATTTTAAATAGCGTGTAGAATAAATACATTTAACAGGTTTGTTTTATTTAAAATTACACTTTATCATTTTTCAAAAATCTCATTATTTTTACCATCTGTTTGAAATATAAAAATTATAACTTATTACTGGGTTAAAAAATTAATTTTTAAATCATTTTAACGTAAAAATGAATGCAGTTAGTAATTGAAGCAAAGCCGCGAATAACGTTGTAAAAGACAAATTTTGCAAAACCTGTTTTTTTGCAGATTACCGTTAATTTTACTCTCTTACTGTTTTATTAGTATTGTTTTAATATATTTAATTTTTTTTTAATATATGTGTAAAGTTATTATTAAAGAATATTGTTATAAAAATTTTGTGTTAATTTTTTTAAGAAAACAGGAAAAAGTGGCAGAAGATAATGCTGCATTTTCTGGATCGCTTTCCTTAATCAACATACTTAACATCTAAGTATTTACTTTATGTGTACGAGGGCTGCTATGTATATTTCTGGCCTAATAGTGAAAATGAGAATATTTATAATCAAAAATGGTTTTATTGTTTTTCAAAGTATTCTCCAGCATGATTTATACCAGAGTAAGTAAATGCGCAGCGCCGAGCAGCTCTTTTCTGCTCTTTTGGCTCTTTTGCGCAAAGAGCAGAGCCAACTTGTTATTGCGCATTGCTCGGCGCCAATATTTTTGCTCTGCGCCAAGAAGGAGCAGCGCATTAAAAAGAGCAATATGCTTGGCTCTTTTTTTGCGCTGCTCCTTTTTTGTGCGCAAAGCGCAAAAGAGCCAAAAATGCGCTTGGCTCTTTTACTGTGGTACATAACATATTTTTTTAACGTCAAGATTATAATGTAAAAATTAATACAATAAATAAATTATTTGATTTATGTGTTTGGGAAAGTGTTTGGGACAGTTTAGAAGATTGTTTATCGTTTTTTAAATATAGGTAATATTCAAATGAAGGTTGGAGAAACATATACATACTTATGTATGTATATTTATTTTATTTATATTTGTACGCATACATAAATGTATGTATGTATATATGTACATATGTATGTCTGTATGTATATATGTACATATGTATGTCTGTATGTATATGTACGAATAATAGTGTTATGTATTTTTGTGGTCTACCATTGTAGTTGGTTTTTGATTATTGGTAAGTAGTGGAGTTCCTTGTAAATTCAAGCGAGGGTCATATGGTATCATAAAGTAATTATTTTCAATTGTGTTTTTTGTTTGTTTATCCAATTGTTTTCGTGCTTTGTGTTATTTGTTGTTGCGGTTTTTCAAAAATGTGGATGTGCTTTGCATATAATTTAGGGACGTTAAACGGTAAATTTGTTTTGCTTATGTTTTAGGTAGGGGATGTTTACTGGTGTATTTGTTATTGTTTTATTATTACTTAATTTATGGCTAAACACCAAATTATTAGTACTAAAAACAAAGCTATAGAATTCCTAGTATTGTTAATAAAAAAAAAGTTTCTTGCTAAAATTAATGCCAACAAATTTGATCGTTTCTACCATTTCCTCATACATACATATGTATGTAAAATCAATGTAAATGTTTAATATACCAGAACCGAAATAAAAAATATAAAATAAGTAATTTATTGCAGGTATAAATATATGTAAATAAATTTCTTAACTTAATAAAACAATTGTTTTCATTTGCATTTAATAGGTAATGAAAATTTGCTTTATTTAGTGCCAATAATTTGGTGCTTTACCATCAATTAAGAAGTAATAAAACAATAACAAATGCACCACCCCTACCTAAAACATATGCAAGATAGTAATAAAACAATAACAAATTCACAAGTAAACATCCCATACCTAAAACAGAAGCAAAACAAATTTACCCTTTGACATACATTTGTTTACAACAAAAAATAACCCTTGACAACAAAAAAAGGTTTTACTTAACAATTAGTAAGAGTGAACGCAGTAAAGAAAGGCTATACATATATTTCTCTCTGATTAAATATGTAAAGTGAAACAAAACTAAAGTAACCCTTGTAGGATGCCGATGTTTTTAGTTGAAACTACGTTTCCAAAAATTCAACCGTATATCATCTACATTTCCTTAAATCGATTATGAAATCATGTTGAATTTATACTGTTAATATAAATATCAACTTTAAATCCCACAATAAGCAAATCTTCAAATAAATAAATAAAATAAAACCAAATAAAAATAAAATAAATCCAAATAA
This sequence comes from Gymnosoma rotundatum, assembly GCA_916610165.2. Taxonomy (NCBI): domain Eukaryota; kingdom Metazoa; phylum Arthropoda; class Insecta; order Diptera; family Tachinidae; genus Gymnosoma; species Gymnosoma rotundatum. Next base: position 152,294,144 of record OU744337.1, on the reverse strand, counting down.
TTAATATTAAATTAACAACATATTGTTACGAATTTTTTTTGTAAAACTTAATAAAAGCCAAACGAACCACTGTTACTACCAAAAGGAGCACGAGCAAAAGAGCTGCTCTTTTGGCTCAATACGCAGAGCAAAAGCGCCAAAAATAAAATTAAATGCTCATGGCTCAAAGAGCAGAGCATGAAAAGAAGGAGCAAACGCAATGCGCATAAACGATTGGCTCTTTTTTTCTGCTCTGCTCTTTTGCGCATAGCTTAAAAAGGAGCGAGCATAAAAAGAGTACGCAAAGAGCAGAAGAGCAAAAGAGCGAGCCAATCTGAAGCCTGATTTATACACTTTTGGATGCGCTCAAAGCAGTTGTCGAAGCACTTTTTCCACTCCGATTGAGACACCTCTAAAACATGGTTTTTGAACACTTCAACAGCTTCTTCTGGCGACGAAAATCGTTGACCACGCATTTTTTCTTGATGTGCGGAAATAAGAAGAAGTCATTAGGTGCCAAGTCAGGGCTGTACGGCGGATGACACATTAATTCGACGTTTTGGCCGGTCAAAAAAGCTCTGGTTTGAGCCGATGTGTGAGAGCTCGCATTGTCATGGTGAACAATGATTCGTCTTCTCTTGTTGGTTTTTTCGAATTTCTCCGATGACTTCAGGCAAAAAAATTGTAGTGTAAAACTCAGAAGTGACCGTCCTACGTTGCTCAAGCGGAACGGTCGCCACATGATCAGTTTTGCCGAAGAAACAAGCGACCATTTGCTTTGAAGTGCTCGTCTTTGAAGACACACACTGTCGATTGTTGTTTCGTTTCGGGCTCATACGCATAGATCCATGATTCGTCACCTGTGACGATCTTATAAACGTCTTTTGAAGCACCGCAATTCTTTGCACCAATCGACACGAGCCTTTTTTTTAACGACTTTCAAATTGTGCGGGATCGAACGAGAACAAACTTTTTTTGCGGCCCGGTGTTCATGCAGTATCGAATGTATGCTGGTGGAAGAAATGTCCAAGGATGTCTCTATCTCTCGGTATGTCGCATGTAGATCTTGCATTATGAGTTCATGCACGGCATCAATGTTCTCTGGCACAACAGCCGTTTTTGGACCACGATTAAATTCATTATACCAATTTTTCACAGTGCTATAGGATGGTGCTTCATCGCCATACAAAGATTTAAGTTCATTAATGCACTCTTGTCGTGATAATCCACGTCGAAAGTTGTGAAAAATGATGGCACGAAAATGTTCACGAGTTAATTCCATTTTTTTCTATATTAATTTTTTCAAGTCACTGTTAACAACACAAATAATGGTCGTACGTCAAAACGTTTTGAGTACGATTATGCTTAAAAATGACAAACTTTCCAATGGAAATGTCAGATTGCACTTGGCAGCACTCAGTGTTGCCAGGCCAGAAATATATATAGCAGCCCACGTATGTTTTAAACATCACAATCAATCAATTTTAATTTTTATATTTATTCATTTTCTACTTTTCTAGTTTCGCATGTATAAGAACGCAGATGTTTTGTTCCTTGTCGCATGCTGCCTAACGTATAGTAATAAACAGATTTAAAGCTGCTAAGTCTTCAGCATAAAATCGTCGCTTATTAGAAATAAATCATGAAATCGATATTTTGCTACTTTACCCTACGTATCCATTAGCCAGCAAATTGGCATGACCATCATGTCGCACATGAATTCGGCTAATATAGACTCTTGATGTGTATGTTTTGTTTATGTGGAACCATCGTTGGCCGAACATTTGTCTGAGCAATAATTTTCGTCATAGAATTTTACTTTTAGTATGATTTCTCCATTTAGAATTAAATTCATCTATTGATCAACCGTGCGAACACTCTCTTCCTTGTTAAAAACATTGAAACAACCCTGACGACAAACAGAAAATTATGCTCAAAAACAACATGAACATCAACACGTTTTCGCCACGTACAACACATTGACAAATTAATACCGTTCTGCCAGCGTTATGTGCATCTCTTGCTTAGTTCAATGGCTCGTGAAGACGTATGGTTATGGAGTTGAAAATTATCAAAGTTACAAAAAATCCAAAAATCTGGCAGCCATAGGCATGGCATAAAAAGACCACTCACGAACTTGACTGGTCATTTTTCCAGAAGGGGTTAATGTTCATAACTAAACAAACCCATCTGCTTATTAATATTGTTAAACAGTTTTATCTTCTAATTATTTCTTATTTCTAAGTATTTCAACGATTGCTGTTCTATGACAAAATAACTGTTAAGGGGCTCTTCACGATTTTGAAAAATATGTTTTTAATATTTTTTGGTACCATATACAATTTTCGACAACATTTTGGTTAAGATCATGAAATAAAGATTTCTTGTTATACTCGCTAAATTAAATACCTCTGTAGGACCAAAAACAAAATGTGCTAACAATCAAAAGTAGTTGCTACGAGGACTGCTCTATATATTTCTGGCCTAATAGTGAAAATGCTAATATTTATAATCAAAAATGGTTTTATTGTCTTTTAAAGTATTCTCCAGCATGATTTATATAGTTTTGCATGCGCTCAAACCAGTTGTCGAAGCACTTTTTCCACTCCGATTGAGACACTTCTAAAACATGGTTTTTGAACACTTTAACAGCTTCTTCTGGCGACGAAAATCGTTGACCACGCATTTTTTTCTTGATGTGCGGAAACAAGAAGAAGTCATTAGGTGCCAAGTCAGGGCTGTTCGGCGGATGACCCATTAATTCGACGTTTTGGCCGGTCAAAAACGCTCTGGTTTGAGCCGATGTGTGATGTGTCATGGTGCACAATGATTCGTCTTCTCTTGTTGGTTTTTCAAATTTCTCCGATGACTTCAGGCAAACAAATTGTAGTGTACCACTCAGAAGTGACCGTCCTACGTTGCTCAAGCGGAACAGTCGCCACATGACTAGTTTTGCCGAAGAAACAGGCAACCATTTCCTTCGAAGCGCTTCTTCCACGAACAACTTTCGTTGGATTTTGCTCGTCTTTGAAGACCCACACGGTCGATTGTTGTTTCGTTTTGGGCTCATACGCATAAATCCATGATTCGTCACCTGTGACGATCTTATAAACGTCTTTTGAAGCACCGCAATCGTATTTTTGCAACATTTCTTTGCACCAATCGACACGAGCTTTTTTTTGAGCGACTTTCAAATTGTGCGGGATCTAACGAGAACAAACCTTTTTTACGGCCAGGTGTTCATGCAATATCGAATGTATGCTGGTGGAAGAAATGTCCAAGGGTGTCTCTATCTCTCGGTATGTCGCATGTCGATCTTGCATCAATGTTCTCTGGCACAACAGTCGTTTTTGGACGACCTTCACGGAATTCGTCTTTGAGCGAGCTTCGGCCACGATTAAATTCATTATACCAATTTTTCACTGTGCTATAGGATGGTGCTTCATCGCCATACAAAGATTAAAGTTCATCATTGCACTCTTGTCGTGATAATCCACGTCGAAAGTTGTGAAAAATGATGGCACGAAAATGTTCACGAGTTAATTCCATTTTTTTCTATATTAATTTTTTCAAGTAACTGTAAACAACACAAATAATGGTCGTACGTCAAAACGTTTTGAGTACGATTATGCTTAAAAATGAAAAACTTTCCAATGGAAATGTCAGATTGCACTTGGCACCACTCAGTGTCGCCAGGCCAGAAATATATATAGCAGCCCTCGTATAATAAATGTGTATGTATGTATATGATTTTACGTTTCTTCATGGTTTGTTCTGTACACGTATTCATGTACACCAAAATAAGATATCCTACAAGGACAACATGTTGTCTAATATATAGAAGCTAGCTGCAGCGATGGGCATTCTTGCTGAGGGAAAGTTGGCAACAATAAGAGGAATTCTTTTGCGAATGTGTTCAAAAGAATTTCTTTAATGGGCTCCTCCCAGTGGCATTAAGATCGAATGAGTTTTCCACAAATTTATTTTTTATTTTTAATTAGCTAATTTATTATTAAATAACTTAATATTACTAAACTTTTATAGATTTCCTTAAATATCTATTTAAATTAATCATGATTGTAAAATACGACTATAAGAAAATGGTTTACAGTGTTACACGTGTAAATGCTCCCGTTTAAAAATATTCCACGTTTTAATGCGCAAAAATGCTGGCAACTAAAAGATGATTTAGTGATTCCCGCTTAAATGTGTCTCTTTTAAATGCGTTCGACGCATAAATTATATTTAAGTCAAATAAATCCCCGTGTGACTGCGGATGCTATACTACGTACTCATTGGCTTTACATTGAACAGCTGCTCATATGCATAACCTCAAAGCGTTATTTTAGTAGCTATTCGGATTTGATATACAAATACTAACGACCGTTATTGTCATTACGGTTTCCGCTTCCACTGACGCGAGTATGTACTTCCTCACATATAGTAACGGCATCAAGATTGGGATCTCAGGTGGTACTTTTGGCTTTACGTCTTTTACATTCGCGTCGTTCAATTTCATTTGTACAATTATCGTATACAAATGACACAGTTATATAAAGTTAATAGGAATGGCGATTTCTGGCTCTACAATTTACAATACAAAAATGCACTTTTGCATAAAATAAATTTCATTTGAATCGATTCAGTGTTTTGAAAGTTTATAACGCATTTAATGCTGACACTAACTCATTTGCAAAAAATACACAATGCATCTACATAACAACCTAGCAAACACTTGAATTAAATTGTTAAATTGTTTTATCATTTTCGATCGAATGAGTCTTAGGTGGCTTGAGTTGGTCACAATTAGGGATGAAGAAAATTTAAGGAGCTGTATTATTTTATTGGTAAAAACATAAAGGGGACTTAGGGGTAAATTCTTTTTTTTTACTCCGTGAGTATAAGCGGTTGTTGCGAACACGCGGCAAGTAAAGCATGGGAAAAATTTTTATGTCACTCTTTTTAGATTAACGAAAAGACCGTCGAATACTACGCGATTATTTGTTTGGAGTCTTATCGCATATTCAGCTTATTAATGAGCTGCGTTTGGTTTACGCTGGGAATGTTAATGGATTCAAGTGTTTCGGATAGACGAATTCTCCATCCAAACTTTACTTACACAAAATTTTATCTACCATAGAGATCTCAACATTTCATATTTTTTTATCGCATTAAACTGTTAAGAATACCAACAATCAATAAGAATGCAATTGCATCAGTCAATATATTTGCACAAGCGTAAATAGAGTAAATTTCGGCTATAAGGAATTTGGCTGTAATTAGTTTTAATAAATTATTCAATCTAACACTTTATATACATTTTTTTAATTATTTGCTATTTAACTGTGAAACCCAATTAGATATGGAAATACATTGCAAAAAAATGTAATTAAATTGTTGTTTTTAATATCACTACCTCAGGTATAATGTTATAAGATGCCAATATCTCTGTACCGATTTGCTAAGATATGTAATAAATAATAAATAAAAAATAGTGTATTTTCTTTCTTTTGATCATTTCATATCTCATCTGTCACTAGACCTAAATATTTTATTCCTATATTAAAAGTCGTATACTAGATAAAAAACAAAATTCAGAAATCGTTATTGATATGATTTGGATTGATATGATTTCTACTAAATATTTGCATCTTTTTTACATCGAAACTAGATCGGCAATGAAGTATAATTTAATATCTATTATATTCATTAATCTATTTGTAAAATTGTTTGTTAAAGGTGCAACAAGCTATTTATGGGATCATTCTTCACGGATATTATTTTTTCACAAAATAAAACTTTCAATACTTTTAATAACTTGTGAAAATTAAATTACCTGCGTTCATTTAATATCTAATACCTGATGTAAAAATTCAAAAAAATAATATTTGTTATAACTAAAATAAATAAAGATATAATTTAGATAAGTGGCAATAAACTGTGTGACTTAATAAACTCATATTGGTATGAGGTGTTGTAGAATAAAAATCCTTCAAAAATAAGTTAAAATCAAGGAACGAAGAAAAAATACAGATTTTACGACAACTAAAATATAAGTCAGAAAAGTTTCCTCTTGTAAAAAAATAGTAATACTGTCTTTGAACATGTTTTTTACTGCAAATGAAAATTCAATGTCAATCAAATTTTGTATTTGGATACCTTTGGTCACTTTATAGATTGGACATTATAGACGCCTCTTCTAAAATTTTTAATATGTTATTTTCGAGATTAATCTTTCGATTACAAACTATTGGCGGAACCCTATAGACCCTAAAATAAGTTTCATACAAAGCCGGGTACAATAAACTACTAGTGTATAGCAATCTCTTCAGAATGTATATTTACTATTCATACATATTCATACATACATAGATACATATATACATACACACGTATATACATTTAGTTAGCTAATAGAACACTAAAAAATTTATTAAAATTGCCCGGTAAAAAAACAGTATTTGGGCAATTAAAAGTTTTTGTTGTTCAATCGGTTAAAATAAATTGTTGGTTTAAAGTTTACAGTTTCCTAAAAGTATGTAGGTGTATATCGGAAGAGACTAGACTGCTTCTAGTAGTAACATTAATTAAGAATTAATTTTTATTATTGTAAAATCACTCCTCTAGTAGAAATAATAATAGCAATGGAGTCAATTTATAAGAAATAGATAACAAATATTTTGGTGAAAACAAAACAATAATCAGTATTATATGAAAATAAAGGGCCCTTAAAAATACTAAACTGTAAATTTTAAAAACATGTAAGAGTGCTATGTCGAATCTTATATACCCTTAACCGTAAATGTAAATCTAGTTTAGTGAAGTAACTTTAATCAAAAAAGCAAATATTGGGGTGACAGAGAAATAAAAAAAAAATTGGTACTGCATATACACAATTTTACATAAAAATGACATCGGCTCTTAAAGGGTTAAGTATTTTTTTTAAAATTTTAGTATTTCCCTAAAGATCTTTTTAAAAGCTTTAAAATGATACCCATATTAATATTTTAAAAAAATTTGAAAATTTTAGAGCCCTGTAATTCGAAAAATATTAGCGAGCGCCAATTTTTTCACTTGATGTTTTTTTTTCTTATTTTTTAATCTCTATCGCCCCATATTTATTATTTATTTTTTTGACGGTTGTTGTTTGATTGATTATTATTTTAAATGACATGAAAAACTATAGGCATGCGTGGTGTTTTTCCTGCTGCCTCAGCACCTCTTTCGACACTATATCTTCGATTTACATATTTATTTTTTTGTGAAATCAAGTTTACCTCGACGGACAGGCGGACATCGCTAAATCGATTTCACTATGCATAAGAAGTCAGAATATATATACTTTATGCGTTCGGAAATGGATATTGTAGAAATTACACACGGAATGATAAACACACATAGTTATACCCTTTTTTTCACTTTTTGTGGTGAAGGGTATAAAAATAAGTCAAATGCCATGACCGCGCGTCAATACGAGTATACTAAAAAGGTAATGAAATAGAAAATATCCACATTGCACACAGGGACAAATTGAAAATTTAGTGCGACAAAATTATTAATTCCTATGGATTAAATAACTTTTAATAAAACTAGGTACCACAAGAATTTAAGAGTCGGTGATTACGAATCTGATGTCAGTTTAAAAAATTTTAAATTTCGGATCCAATATGTCGGCCAATTTTTAAAAAATTGATTGAATTCGATTAAAAATTATTACATGGGATTTATTGGGGTCGCTTATTATGAATCTGATGATAGTTTTTAAATATTCAAAATGGCGGATTCAATATGGCGAACAATATAAAAAAAATATTATCGAGTTCGCTTAAAACTTATTGCTCCTCATTTTCACTTCTTCAAAGAACAGATTTTAGTACACACAATGTAGGTAGTTAGGGAATTTTCCTTTCTAATATATTTTCGTGCACACGAGTATTTTGTAAGAAGATTGGACTGAATGAAATTTTCAGATATTGCGGTTCTGTTAGTTACAATTTAGTTACGGAGTTTCGTAGCAGTTTAAGTGTTCATCAGTGGTTAACATAAATATTTTGTTAGAAAACTGCACAGAATGAAAAAAATTACTTCCTAATTGGTTGATTGCAATTAATATACCAGTAGTATATTAATTGCAATAGTAGTTACATTTAACAAAATAAAAAATTCCATTTTTGTTGCCGTAATTCGGTTACTTGCTCCTATGTGCATCGCCATGAGAAAACACACTGATTTAATATTGATGTTTTAGAAAGAAAGGTGCAAGTAGAAAACATGCTTGATTGACAAGCATTGCTGTTGACACATGTATGCGAACTAAATAAATCAAGTAGAAAATAAAAGAGTTCATCAAAAATACACCAGCCTTTGAGAACATCTTTAACCGGGTGAACGATGTTAAGCTTGGCAGCACTCTAAAAAACGACGATTCTCGTTTAAGACGTCAGGTTTTTCAATTTAAATCGACTAAATCAACGAGCCAAAATACGACTTATCATAATTAAACTTGGCCGATTTTTGACCATAAGGCAAACTTTTGTAAATATAAAATCAACAATAACAAAGTTTTCTTCTGACGAACTTTTTTAACTGATCGTTATAATTGAGTTTTACTCAAATAGTTTCGTATTTTGGTACAAGAGTGTAACTTCTTTTGTCACAACTCGATATTCCATGTATAATACTCGAATGGCTATACATACATACATTCATTCTTACTTTATGTATATATGTATGTATGTATATGTACGTATGTATGTTTAAACATAAGCAAAAAAAACTAATCGTTAAAAGATAAGAATGCATTGCATTCTATAAGTAAAGAAAAATTTAGTAAATAAATACGTATGTTTGTAGCATGGTATTTATGTAAGAACTTAACTCAGAGATGGATAGTTTTGCAATATTATTTTGTACACATTGAAATATTAATTAATATAGTTTTTTGACCTTCTGAATAACAGTATTTTTTAGTTGTTATACTATTAGTTGTGATATTTCATAAATAATATATCTTATTTTTTTGTTTTTGGATTTATTAAGATATTTGGGGGTGCCAGTATGAATCTTGATATAACTTTTATATATTTTATATTTGTATGTATGTATTTCTCAATTATTTTTAAATCAAAAAAATGTTTGTGCTTTTTCAAATATTTCAATGCTGTGAATTTTATGCGTACGATTATAAAATAAATAAAATTAAAGTATAATTTCAATAAATACAAACTCCGTTTAAAATGTTTTATTGAACTTGAATAATATATAGAATAAAATTAGCTAAAAGTTTTTTCCTTCTATTCTTTTGTTTCCCGAAGCGGTTTTTTTTTTAATTTTTTATATATAAAGCAAATACTTAATATTAAGAAATAGAATCAATATAAAGAGCTTAACGTGCCTAGCGAATATTAGCTCTGCTCCTACATATTTAACCGAAACTTGGAACTGTTTATCCGATTTGGATGAATAAAATACGAGAAAATATAAAATTAATTTCCTTTAAGTTATTGCTTGGATTATTTAGCTGCTCAGTGGTATATTAATTATTGAAAAAAAACTAATCTTTTTCATGAAAAATAAAGTTCTTACTTTTGTCAATTTGTACAAATTAACTGCCTTTTTAACCTTTGCTTCTGCAATAAACTTGCAATTTATCTGATTTCAGCTACAACTGCTAATCAGTACAAGTGCTGCATGAGTACTTATCCCTACAATACTAAAAATCCCTTCACATAACAAACAAACTTTGATTAGGAGTATGTAACTAACAACTATTTTTATTTGAAATTTTTTTAACACAAATGATTTGTTATTATTTTTAGCTGTATACATATCTGTATAACAGTAAAAGTCAGATACTAACAGAATGTAATGCATTTTCTTATCTGTGTACAAGCTACTTATCATTAGTAATTGTTTTTTATTCAAGCAACTGTTTAAAGAAATTGCATTTCATTTTGCTAGTATCTGTGTTTTACTGTTCTCTTTAGAATTAATCACGCATAATAACAAACTTATCTCTAACTGAAAATTAATAATACGTTTAAGAGTATTTTACGTTACAATCTTGACAGCAAAAACGACCGACACTCCTATCATTAAAATAACCATTATTTTCTTACTAAAATACATATCCACCGACACAAGCTTATACATACATACATACATGCTATAGTTTTGATCCCCGGATATTAGGCTACTTTTAATTTCCAATTTCTAGGAATTTTCGTCGGGAATCTCGGAATTAAAACATTCTTAAAAACTACAACCATGCAGTTAGTAAGTAGCCGCAATAAAATCTTACTTGGATGCTTAGGTTTGCGATGATCATTCCAAGATAGAATTGATCGGATATAGAAAGTGCATTGTGCGATGTCAAAAATAAAATTTATTAAATAGGGACATTTCAGGGAAAGAATTTTTAATATTTTGGGAAACACGCACAAGAACTTAAAGTTAGGAAGCGTTTTTAATGAGCTGTTGACGATAAGACGATAAGAACAACGCCAATCGAAAGCGAACGAATTTTTTTCATTTCTAGAAATTATCATGTTAAAATTGAAAACCGCATGTCGGTTAAATTTATTAATACTCAAGTGGTATTAAAATATTAGCTTGTTGAATTATAAAATATTATTTATTGAATTAATGTTTTGGAGTATTATGTATTTCGTAATACTTAACAGTATTAAGTTTCTAAAAATTATTAAAGGTTAAAATATACTAAAATGTGTTTAATACCTTTTTAACTTTCCTTGAAAACAACCGGGAATGTAGTAAAATTATTCCCGACACTAAAAATGTGGAATTTCTTATATATACATACATTCATAAATATACATACTTATGTATGTATATTAAAATTTTATTAATTTTCAAAATTCAATTTAAAAAAGTCTGAAGCTTATCATGCAGAGATTTAAAATATTAAGTGATATTTTATCACAAAATGAACAAAATATACTGGGTTTTCCTATAAATATATTCTTAAATTTTTGTTATTGAATGTTGGTTACAACCCCTACCCCTACTTTTAGTTGTATAAGAACTTTTTGGCAAATTTCAGCAATAAAAACGTCATACTAGTAAACAGACACGTTTGCGCGAGTGCTTTTTGCTAATGATTTCATGGAAACACTTTTACAATCCAACAATAAAAGTCGGGCTGCTGACTCATTTTTATACCATTCAATTTTACACCCTTCATTACAGGAGGAAAGTCAAATCAAAAACAAAAATTAATTTCATTAAAACTAAAAGATCCAAAAAAAAAAAAAAAAATTAAAACTGATGAAAATTCAATAAAAAATACAAGTTTCAATAAAACAAGTAAGAGTGCTATATTCGACTATGCCGAATCTTATATACACTTCACCATCTATCTATAATCTAGTTTAGTGAAGTAGCTCCAATCAAAAAAGCAAATATTGGGGTGACAGAGAATTAAAAAATTAAAAAAAAATTTTGGTATTGCATATATATAGATTTACATAAAATTGATATAAAAAATTTAGAGGCAGGCGTGGTGTTTTGCCCGCTGCCTCGAAGGACATAAACCGATCTTGCTGATTTTCAATAGCAACTTTTTCGAAACTATTTCTGATCGACTGGCGCCTTTAAATTTTCTTTAGCTGATCTAGTGCCTTCAACACTAACATGGACGGACGCCTTCGATATTCATAAGAACTCGGAATATATATACTTTTTGGGATCGGAAATGGATATTGTAGAAATTACAAACGAAACGACAAACTTACATACACCCTTTTTGCACTTTTTGTAGTAAAGGATATAATAATAAAAGTCGTGAATCAGTTAAAAACACAAAATCTATTATTCTAATTAATAATAAAAAAAAACTTTGTAAAAAAGTATAAGCGAAGTAAAAAATATATTAGCACAAAATATATTTTACCTACGTGCACGTAGAAATCTTAATAAGAGTTATTCAAAATTTAATTTAATTTATACATTATCGTACAAGAATTAAACTATAATTGTATAATTTAGGTATTAGAACAAAACAAAAACCAAAAAGTATTTTTAAAAGTTCCAACAGAGCAATTATACAATCGTAATGTAGACGGCAAGTAGATAAAATCGCTTGTCACTTGTAAATAGAATAAGCGCTCCAACATTGGAACCATTAACTGCCTATTTTTCTGCAACTTAAATACATCAACTAAATACATTGAAATATTAAGTTTAAAAGTTTTCTAAAATAATGAATAATCAGCAATAGACGAATCTAGAAATTTCCGTCTATACTTTCAATGAACATTTGAATAGTGACATAATTAATGGATGTGCAAGCTTCTCTTTATATGAAACGGCAATACTAAAGGTGATGTCAGATTAGTCATATATTTGACCAAAAAGCAAAACATGACCACCGTTTTTACAAATGTTTCTTTCTCGATACGTATCACTACGAATGACGATTTAATATAATAAATGTTATATCTTATCTTTTGTATTGGGTAGGATTTTATATTTCCTACTGAGTATTAAGAAGAACAAATTTATTTACATAATTTAGTTGTTACGTTATTTTAGGTCAAATATTTGATTTTTTTCTTCATCAAAAGTTTTTCCTTGATATTTGTGTTGCTCGGTTCTTTCATTTTAATTTACTTTTAAAGAAATTTATTCTACCACTCTGCATATAAACATGACTTCTTTATTAAGAAATTCACACAATTTACTATCACCCACCTAACTAATATTTGAAGACAGGAATTTACTTCAGTTTCCACGTAGTGTATGACCTCAAAAAATAAAGTCTTCGGTTACAAAGTCATGAATATTTTCTTATGTAAAACAAAGCTGACTTTTTTCCTTGTAAATATTTTTTTAAATAACTCCAAGAAATGTCGTTTAAGCTAAAAATATAATCTATTCACTCATACACATACATATGTGTCGATATTTTATTAATAGCTTTAGTACATTCATCTACTTTAGTAACGGCTGGTGTTTATTTATTAATTCGGTTTAATATTTTAGTAAGTTTTAGGTACCAAAGAAAGGTTTTGAACTTTGTGCTGAAAAATTTTGCATCAAATAATACTTTAATAGTTCTTACTATACACTTTAATAATTTCAATCTCAGTTCATCGTTTTGAGACTAAATTCTAATTTTAGACCGTAGTTATTAAACTTTATTCACAAGCGATTAACTATGAAATTATTAAAGTCTTTAGTGCAAATATTCTGTTGGCACTTTTACTGTAAGCGGATATAGAGCCGCGATCTGTTTGCATATAGAAAAAACAATATATTAAACGATTATTGGCTGACTTCCAAAACGTTAGTTGCTTTTTATTCGAACAATGTATTGTGTTTCAAATGCCGTGGTACTAAATGTTTACAATTCATAGCATTCTAAAATGTCACAGACAAGTATTAGAAACGTTGCATCCGAGCAACTAGCCATGGTTGCCAATTTAACGAATTTTTTTTCCATCTAGCTACAAAAAGATAACTAAATGGAATTTAGCCACAAGATTTAGCCATTTTTTTTATTGAAAAAAAAAAACATTTTAGTTTTTTTAAATCTTTTTACTCTTAAAGTATCCAAATTTCGACAACTGTGTTTTTTCAACAAATACCTTATTGTAACAGTGGAGGCATAAAAGGAAAAACTGCTATCAGTCAACAGTTTAACAAAAACTTAATAAAATGATGATAATACTGTTGAGTCTTGTACAGAGGTTTCTGAATATAAGGATGCAACAGGCAATAATCTATTCAGTAAAATATCGAGTTTAGCAATTGATCTTTTCAGTCAAATGAACTTAATCTACTTAATCTACGACATGGTCAATGCAATATTATAAGTTTGGTATGCTTAAATAGTTTTGAATTACGTGTATTAAACATTTTTAAATTATAAAGGAATTTATTTACAGTTATGGTAAAAAATGAAAGGCAAATGCTGTCATAATTATAAACCAGACATGGAACGTTAAAAAATAGGTACAAATGCTTAAGATTGAAGCAAATGTAGAAAACTGGGTTGATTGATATGCCTTTTACGTTAAACTTTCAAGATGATTTATTTAATTCCATTCAATTATTCCATTTAATCATAAAATAGCGTGTGTTGATTAAAAACGATAAGATATTAAAAAAACTAATAAACGATCAACGATTCCGTTAACCAAAAAATTTAAGTGTTCTCTATTTTTTGAATTAAGCTCAGTTTAATAAGATGGAGCCAAATGTTGAATTTCTTACTTCCTACTTCACTTCTAATACATTTTTATTTAAAAAAGATGGTTATGTTTAAAATATAAAATAAAATAACTGGCAATTTAAAGCTTAGTAGTTTAGCGATTTTTTGCCATTTTTTAATCTTAACCTAGCCATTTCGTACCCTGAAAAGTTGCCAACCTTGCAACAAATTTGTATATGTATGTACAAGATCTAAATACAGCAGCAAGACTGTATACAAAGTTTGTATTGATACTTTTTGAAAGTCAGCCATTCTGTTAGGATTTTAAATGTTACCGGATACAGAGGTGCCATCTGTTTGCATATAAAACACAATTATACATAATACATACTACATATGTATATACATAAAAACATCTACAAATTTGAACTCAATCAGAATTAAATGATTATTGCAAATCGTCCTGGGCTGCTGTTTGAAAATATGAATACTCATTTATACCATCAGGAGAAATACATATCCGTGTTTCAAATTTCATTCAAATCATTTCAGTCGTTTAGCTATGATTGATGCACACACAAACAAACAAACTTACAAAGGCATTTATAAAATACAATATATTCGATTTTCATTACTTTCAAAATATACTTGCCCTATTCACAAGCCCCCTACTACGTGCTAAGTGCTAACAAAATACAACGGTGCTAGCTGTGTTGTTGGTAATTTTCAAGAAAACATGCGATACAACACTTAGTACTTTTTTTCATATGTTTTTCAAACGTTGTATTTGTTTAAATGTTTTATGTTTAAAGAAATTATTATTTTTGTGTTCATGTGTGAATTATATTAAATTAAATTGAATTAAAAGATATTTTTATTAGTTTTATTTATTGATTTGACTGATTTATTAGAAAGTTGAAGTTGAAAGTTGAAAGTTGCCAATATAAAAACTGTTCTTTAAGATTTAATATTGCTTTAATGACTCGATTTCTAATATTTTGTATGGTACCGGCATCACCTATACCAAAAAGAGATGCTACCTTACGAACACAAGCACCATTTCCTGAAGATCCCAAGCAGTAAAGTACAATTTTTAAGCTGCAAGTCAATGCGTAGTTGGAGCCTTTCGCCAATTGTGTGAAAAACATCGTCATTTTTTATAAGGTTGAATATATAGGCAAATTCCTCTGGCCGTAGTCGTATCATATGGAAAAATCTGTTTTCATCAAAATATCTTAAAACCCGATTATGCCATAATGATGATTTTGGTAGCCCTAAATGTATAATTCTGCGACTGGAGAGCAAGTACATTAGGCTCATCCTAAAAATGTCTTGAATTTCATCCTCACACAAAAAATTTATTAATTTACTTTTTTCTGTTTTCTCCCCCATTTGGCTTATAAATAACAAATGATGAATAGCACTTTTCTTCTTCTTATTTACTTTTTGACATATGAAGTACAATGTACAATGGCACACTGATACAATGGTTGTTCACAAAGAAGTAAACAAAAGGTAGTATGCAATACTACCTACACCTTAGCAGAGCTTGTGAATACGGCAACTCTGATTCACATTAATATTTCTAAAGAAAGCTGCAATTTGTTCATCTTTAATATAATTAGGCACTGCGTGTAAGGGCTCAGTCCTTTTTTAAAACAAGCATCTAGCATTATTTTTTGCTATCGTAAATTATATGTATGTCTGCTACTTACCTTTGTTGCTCAATTAGATATTTTGGTGCGTTTGCAGTCTGTATTTTGGTTTTGTATACAATTATTGTGTTAATGTCTAAACTTTAGCGTGTATTTTAACTATTTTAAAGTGTCCAGCATACAAAATATCGGTTTAAAACCATGTACCATTACATATTTTGTTTTGAGCAATTTATATAAAAAGGTTGATCTATATTTAAAATGAGGTTTAATAATCTTATTAGTTGTAGCAGCTCTTGAAAAGGTTCTAGTTTCTAAAGATTTGATTATTATATGAAGGAAAATACAATTGTGTCCCAATTGTTCGATGTTTTCGTGTATTCCAGTTTTTTTTATTTAAGTTATAATTTTAATTTTTATGTAGATATGATACGAAACAGTTTTTTTATTTACGCTCCATTTTTTTATATCCTTCACCACAGGTGGAAAAGTTTGCCATTTCGTTTTTGCCATTGCTACTATATCCATTTCCGACTCCATAAAGTGCATATATTCTGAGCTTTTATGCATTGCAAAGTCGATTGAGCTTTGTCTGTCCATATACGTGTTGAAATCAACTTTGCCAAGGAACTAGATGAGCTGGAGAAAAATTATTGAGCTTTTCACCTTCATTCTTACTAGTTACTACAACTTATTCACCACTGAATTGTACTAGGATATGATAAAGTAACCTTTTCATTTACTAAACTGGGACAGCAACTCTAAGCAAAACTTACAATTTTTTTTGAACTTTATAATTAATTTTCTTTTCTAATTTTCTAAGCAAAAACTAATTATTGATATTTTTGTTTCGTTTTCCCTAAAGATGCCACCCAACGATGTGGCGAAACATTGAAAAAAATAAATAAAAAATAATAAACAATAACATAAAAAATGTCGATATGAAGGCAACTTTCACAACAAGTATGATTATGCATGGTACGTATGGTAATATTTAAAAAATTTAATTATTTCTTGAAGAGCCAAAAATATTGTACATTAAAAAGCACAAAGATACAAAAACCCCGATCGGTATTTCGAAAGCCCTAAAACACGGGAATTTGTAAAATTAATTTCGATTGGAAAACCTATTCCCATCATTCCGTGTGTTATTGTTTAAGGGTCTCTGACATGGATTCACTTTTTCTAAAATATTATTATTTTTCTTTATTTACATTATAATCACGATCGACAGATATTTTTGTTTGTCGCTTAAAAACATCGCCACACAGCCGTCTCTGCTCGAAAACACTACCACAGACAACATGATTTATACAGAGTTAACAAATACGTAGTACATGTGCAATGAGATTAATACATGGATAATGGTAACAAACACATTGATGACTCTTTTTACAGAATTTCTAAAGTATTGCATTAAATTTTTATAAAAATGTTTTTATTTAAGCATATTATAATTATATAATAAAAATATACGTTAAAAGCATAAACTTCAAAGGCTATGCCGAATCTCATATACCTTTTACCATATAAGTAAATCTAGTTTAGTCAAGTAACTTCATTCAAAAAGCAAATTTTGGGTTGACAGAGAATTAAAAAATAAAAAAAATGTACACAAAAAATGCCATCGGCTCTTAATGGGTTAAGCATTCTTTAAAAATTGTTGTATTTCCTTAAAATTATATCGATATAGATATTTTAAAACATTTTGAAAATTTCCATCCCCGCAACTCGAAAAATATTTTGTAGTTCTCTATCGCCCCATATACTAATTTTTTAATGGAGCTATTTTATTGTTCCAAAAAAAATTAGAGACAGGCGTGATATTTTCCCCGCTGCCTCGAAGGACATGGACCGATCGTGCTGATTACCAATATTAACTCTTTCGCAACAAAGTCTGATCTATTAGCGTATTTAATTTTTCTCTAGCTGATCTAGTGCCTCGGCAAACAGATTTCAAAATTATCACGGACGGACAGACGGACATCGCTCAATCGACAGAATATATATACTTTATGGGGACTGAAATGAATATTGTAGAAATTACAAATGGAATGACAAACTTAGAAACACCCTTTTTTACTTTTTGCGGTGAAGGGCATAAAAATAGAGATAATATGCATTAAATTACACTATTGGACATTTTCCTAAGATAATAAACTTTTCTATTGCAGTAGTTTTCTTTAAGCGACGACTACACAATCTTCCAGCGCATTTAGTCAAATGAAAGGGGATGTCTATCTAATAGATGAAGCCCAGATACAACAAAAGCAATGGATTTTAGCTGCTTTAGAGTTTTACTATCATTTGCTTCTTACATAAAATTAATACATTTCATTTAATTTAATTTTTTTTTAAACATATCACTCATTGTAACAATGCTATTATAATTTTCAGTTGCCTACTAAATCTAAATAATAATAATAATAAGAATAAATCCAACTTGAAGTAGTATATTAAAAAAATCTGCACTTATACATTAAAATTTAAAACTTTCATAACTTACTATCATCTAGACTTATTGCTCGACTTATGTATTGTGTAAATTTATATCTTTCTCTGAAACAAAACCATATAATTTGATTTGACTTGTGCAATCAGGACAAGGTGTATAAACCATAAATTCTGCTTACACTACTATAGAAAAACAACAGCTTGTACTCAACACTCAATACAATAATGGCTTATCTTCGTATATAAACTTAAGATATTTCAAAATCTCTTCTCATTTGAAATATAACGTTCGTGAGGCGCGAACGTGTTAAAAAAAGAAAAACTCAACACCAAAACGGGAAATACGATTTTAAAACCGAAAAGAAAATTTAAAACGAACAACTGCTTTAACTGGCGCTGCAAGCACAAAAACTCACAGATATCTGAAAAGAGATCATTTAGAACTGTTAAGTTATTTTCTAGTAGAACAAAAGTGTGTAAATACGGATGCAAAACCAAAAATTATTTTAGGAAAATAAAAAAAAAAATATTCTGAACAAACATAAAGAGTGTTTAAAAATATTCAAAGAACGCGGAAGTGTCAGAAAAACGTTGAATTTTACTATACTTTCATTTTCAAAAAATAACAACTGCACTAAAGATATCATTTGTTTTTAATAAAATAATTTATCGATTTAAAAACAAATATAAATTACTCCTTAAAAAATGACGCAGCATCAACCTGTTTGGGGCGTAAGACTCTCAAAATGTAAGTGTTTTAGTGTAATTTTATAAGTTTTAATACAGCAATATGTCTCCGTAAGAGTATTTGTTACCAATATCTGGTTTAAAATAATCTTTACAAATTATTGGTCGCATTTACAGAATTAATATTTGAACATCTGTTAATCAACTTAAACAAATGCTTTTATAAATATTAATTAGTGACACTAAGGGTTCATTTCCAGACAAAAAAAAATGCTAATTTATTTTTAAACAAATATTTCCGTAAAATTGGTAAAAAAAAAAAAATATTAAGATGTTGCTTACAAGCATTGATCTTATTACTCATATAACTGAAACCTTCTGAGAATATTAAAAACATTTCCCGATCTAGACATGATAGATCAAATCCCCTCCTCCCAAAAAAGAAAAACATATACATACATATTTTAAATAAAAATCACCTTTAATTATTTGCGTAAATAAAATGAAATTTTGCGAAACCGTTTCTTAACAAATAATTATACAATTGATGCATGTATGTAAATAGTTCTAATTAAAGCCAACAAGGCGGATCCAGTTAGTCTAGTTTATCATATACACATATATACGTATCCACATAATTTTGAGCTGTTTTATTAAAATATAATGTCATTTACAGCAAGCGAATAACAATAACTCTTCTAAAACGTTTTTGAAAAAGATAATCAGTTTCCTTAAAAAAAATTTTAAGTTTTATTTGCAGATTAACATTGAAATGATTTATTTCTCTAACGAATCTAAAAATACAAAGAGTATGTGCGAAATGGAACAAACTAAATATTATTCAGTTTGTTGAACCAATAAATGACCTACCAAAAAATTTAAATTTACTTCCGATTAGCGTGCAGGGAATTGTTGTTTATTACTATTTCTTCAAATGTATTTATTTCTTATTAATCGTTTGTTGAACCTTAAACGTAATTGTAGATGAAACGTGATTAACATAAATATTTAAAAACGTATATAGAATATTTCATTAAAACGCTTAACACCTGACTCAGGCAACGATTAATAAGACAGATGTGATCGGAACATACATGAGCTCAGATGGATGAGTAGATAAGAAAAAATACGTGGAATCAGTTAATAAAATTTTTGTAAAGCTTTTACTTCATTGACTCTTCTAGATACAAAATACATTTGCACGAGTGTATATATACAGATAAACAGGCAAGAGCAGTATATTCGGCTATGCCGAATCTTACATACCCTTCACCATTTATGTAAATCGAGTTTAGCAAAGTAACTCCAATCAAAAATGCAAATATTGGGGTGTCAAAGAATTTAAAAATACACAAATTTTGGTACTGCATATATATATGACATCGGCTCTTAATGGGTTAAGCATTTTTTAAAAATTTTAGTATGACCTAGAAATTTTTTCAAAAGCATTAAAATGAAACCTTTATTGATATTTTAAGAAATTTGAAAATTTCAGAGCACCGTAACTCGAAAAATATGGGCGAGCGCCAATTTTATCACTTCATATTTTTTTTTCTTTTTTAATTCTCTGTCACCCTCTATATTTATTTTTTTTGATTGGAGTTACTTTATTCTTCCAAGTGGCATAAAAAATAATAGGATTTTCATTTGCAACAGTATATCTGATCAATTCACATATTTATTTTTTTTTTTTTTTTTGTTACACTAACAAGGTCGGACAGACGGACATTTTTCAATCGACTTCGCTATGCATAAGAAGTCAGAATATAAACACTTTATGGGGTCGGAAATGGATATTGCAGAAATTACACACGGAATGACAAACATAGTTATACCGTCTTCCACCTTTTGTGGTGAAGGGTACTAAAAGAAAAAATTATTTTTAAATAGAAATAGGAAAGAACTTAACTTCGGTTATGCCGAATCTTATATACCCTTCATCATGTATGTAAAACCACATGTACAATACTGCAGATTTCCCAATGAATATTTTACATTAAAATCGGCATAAGAAATTCTTTACTACCGTTAATTTTTTCTGATCAAAAATAGCATTTTTCCGGAAAATGTAAGTTTTGCTTAGCGTTGCTGTTCCAACTTAGTAAATTAAAAGGTTGCTATATCAGGAGAAAGCTTACCATTTTTCTTCCTTTTTCATTAATTTTTAACTGACTTCAAAAAAGAAGGAGATTATCAACTCGACTGAATTTTGCTTTTTTATGTTTGTGCCTGCAGAACTCAGTCATTTCAAAACCAAATTTTGAAAGCATTTCCTTTATTTGAAAGGCGATGCTTACAGATTGGTCTTGTTTTAGAAACAGTTCATAATCTTAAAAATTAAAGGGTGTCCCCATACAACATAAATCTTTTTACATGTATAATGAACCGTAAAAGGCACCACTTTAAAACTAAAAAAGCTGCGTATCACTATAGCTCCTAATGGCAAAAAGTAATACAAAAGTAAAAATAAATCTAAAAATTAAAGGGTGTTTCCATAGGGGACGTTAAGTGACCTTAGTGGTCCTATCTTTTGAACCGTTATAGACAAACTCTTGCAAATTGGACAGAGTGTCAAGAATAAATATTCAAAATTATAAATTAAAGGGTGCCCCAATAGTTTATTTTATTTGTTTATATGGCGATACTTTCCAACAGTTGTAGACAGACGTTTGAAATTCGCAAAGAACCTATATTTTTAACTCCGCTATAACAACAAGTATAAAGTTTGGATTTGGATTCTAAAAGGTGTCCCAACTGTCGATGAAATTTGATGGATGTTGGTGGTCAAGCTGGCAGGCAGCTGAAACTAACAAGGGGACCTGCATTACTAACTCCGCTATAACAACAAGTTTTTAATTTACAATTTGAAATCAAAGGGTGTTCCTAATATTAATGTAATTGGACCTATATGGAAATTAACATGGAGATGGAATATAAGGGTGTCCCAATAGTTAAGTTAATTTGATGTATGTGGCGATACTTATGAACTGTTAAAGACTGACAGATGAAATCTGTCTTGAAGTCGGTTTTTGCAAGAAATATTATCATAAACAACAACCACCATACAGGAACACAAACGAAAGTTGAAAAAAAGGTATTGAAAAATTCTGCTTCTGGTGTTTTGCCCGCTGCGTCCAAGCGCATGGACATGCTGATTTTCAATAGTAAAATTTTCGTATTTAAATTTTCTCTACCTCATCTAGTGTTTTGGCACTAAACGGACGGACATCGCTCAATCTACTTTGATATGCATAAAAACTCGGAATATACATATATACTTTTTTGGGCAGAAATTACAAACGGATAAAGGGTATACGAATATTTTATTTTTTATAAGTTTCAAAAAAAATTTTGGATGGATCAGCTTATTTTAATTCAAATAACTTATTTTTTTTCTAAACATTTTCTTTTAATTTTTAAAGATTCTAAATGTCGTTGGCTTAAAATAATATATACTTACATACATATGTACATATATGTGTATACAAGGTAATGAGAGTAATAATCATGTGAATTCATATTTCTTTTGACTCGTGCCTTTTTAATACATTTATGTAAATCAGTCTGAGATTCAAATAAAATAATATTTTTTCGAGAACGTGTGGTATAAATTATTAAAATAGAGATTTTTGAAATCTCTACCGAGTTATAAAAAGCTTTTCATCAGACTCGTTACTACTTAGGATTTTTCATGCTCGTAAAAAATGTAGACATTTTGAATTGAGCTTTAGTTAATTATGTGCTCACGAACTAAAATGTTTAATTTTTTATAACAATTTATTTGTTTCTAATAAATATTTAGTATGATTAGTGATAAAAATTAGTTATAAAGATGGTACTCCAATAGAAATAAGAAAAAGTTCAAAACGTTCCTTGTGGATTCTGCTTAAAAACAAACGCCCTGAGTTAAAACCCCATATGGATTATATCCGCATTATTTTTCATGTTAGTGAAACTGCAAATCTTTGTTCCGTAGAAATAATTACTACATCGGAGTTTCCAGAGCACTTTTACAGACAGTCGTTCCCTACATCTTACGTTTGCCATATCTTAAGTCGTGTGACGACTAGGAAGTCACATAATGTGAAAACAGCAAATGTCTTGTGACAAAATATCATTGGCCAACTGAATTTTATGGAAAAAATTATTATTTTTTCTTTAATTTTTCAAGTGATCAAATATTAATGTCCGTTTTCTTCTAGGACTCATACTTGGCCAGATAAATGGGTTTAAAGTTTTTCATATAAAGAATTAAATTTTAGGGACATCATATATATACATATATTCTGTCTTCTTATGCATAGCTTAGTTGACTAATCGATGTCTGCCTGTCCGTCTGTCTGTCGGTATGTCATGTATTTCATGTCATTTGGAATAATAAAGTAACTCCAATCAAAAAAATAAATATATGGGGCGATAGAGAATTTTAAAATGAGAAAAAAACCTCATGTGAAAAATATGGCGCTCGCCCATATTTATTTGTGTTTTGTGTGGAATGTCCGAGTTATTGTTAAGTTTTAAAACATTTTTAATTCGAAAATACATACTGAATAACTGTGTAAAATAAGGTAATAACACTTACTGGTTAAGAGCATAATATTCCTTTTTGATCAGTATGAACAAACAGTATGGCGACAGCAACTTCTCTTTTAAACGAAAAGAAATATTAATTGTAAGAATAATAAAAAGTACGTTTAGATTATTATTTAATCTGTAACACAAAATGTTTTATTTACTAATTTAAAAATTCTTAAATCGGTAATAAGAAAGCTCTAAATGTACTAATTAATTAACCTTTCTGGAGTAAATTTCTTCATTTGATCAAAAGTGTTTCAAAATTACAACTTTGAATAATTTAACTAATTAATAAGAAAATTTATTATTTGGAATCTTTTGTATAATAATTTACTTTAATTGTGCTTGATTCCTTCAAATATAAATATTTCATGATATTCTCATGAAATATTTATTTTTTTAAACTAAACTAAAAATGAAATGATTAATGCGGGGAAAGCATATCCATATGGTCATTTCGCTACTGCTCATATATAGCTCATCAGTGGATTCTACCCAAATTTTGTAAGGAAAACCTCAGAGTCTTATACTTAAAGCCAAATTGATTAAATGAGAACTCCATTGAATCAATAAGGCAAAAAGCCATAAAAAACTCAAAAAATTTTACAACAAAAACACAGTAACCATTGAGTAAATATTTTATTTTTTTTTTTAATTTTCTACTGAATCCACTGATGAGCTATATATGAGCAGTAGCGAAATGACCATATGGATATGCTTTCCCCACAGTAATCATTTCATTTTTAGTTTAGTTTAAAAAAAATAAATATTTCATGGGAATATCATGAAATATTTATATTTGAAGGAATCAACCACAATTAAAGTAAATTATTAATTTAACTAATTTTTATTCCGTTTTTAATAATTCTGAACTAAAAATGTTTTTTATTGCGATTTAACAATAAATAACGACAGGTGTTTTTCGATTAAAGAAGAGTGCAGTTTTGGAAATATATTGAGTTTTAATTTGTTAAACTCGCACAAGGGCACGTCAATTGTATTGTTATAGAAATTTTTGTACGACTTTTAAAAGTAAATAAATTATTTTTCTTATTTAAAAATTTTTTCATTTATTACGAAAAAAAAGAAACAGAAACAGGTAATAATATCATTGATAAGAAATTAATTCTTTTCATTTTATAGTCTTCCATAAAAAAAAATACTTTTCTGATAATTTATATTGTTTCTTAAAACCGTAATAATTTAATGAAGTCAAATATTCATTTTACCACGAAGTATTTACTTAATTCTTTATACCGACAGTGAATCCAGCTGGCTTGAACCAACGCGTATTTAAAAGGTATGTTCAAGGGTAACTTGTATTTTGTTTTTTTTTTTTTTTTTGTTTGCTGGATTAAGTGTGTCAAAAAGAGTTAATTAAAATATAAAGAAACTATCAAATTCAAATTTAAAACACTTTTTAAACAATTCTTTTTTTTAACAAAAATGTTCACAAACGATTAATTTAATGTTTTTCTATATGTTGTCTTTAAAAACAACGAAATAATAAATTATTTTTGTCGTTTCCAAAGCAAAACAAACTAAACTGCTATTCTATTAATTACGCCTGCTATAAATTCGCCTTGGCTTGAACATTTTAAATTTTACCTTGAAAAAGGTGTTTTACCTTTTTATATGTATGTAGTTTCTAGCAATAAAATATATGTTAATTAAAACTATTATTAAATGCAACAATTTTTTGGAGTTTGTAATAACTATATTTATCAATTTAATTGCCATTAAGAATTTGTTTTGGTTATAAAAATATTAAAAAAAAAGAAAGAACATAAATTATAGGAAAATGATGTCTACAAATGATTTAAGTTGAATGGTGTTGCAAGTAAGAGTGCTATATTCGGCTATGCCGAATCTTATATACCCTTCACCATCTATCTAAATCCACTTTAGAGAAGTAACTCCAATCAAAAACTAAATAATGGTGTGACAGAGAATTAAAATAAAAAAAATTTTGGTACTGCATATATATAATTTTACATAAAAATAACATCGCCTCCTGATGGGTCTCTTTAAAGCTTTAAAATGATACCCATATTGACATTTTAAATTTGAAAATTTTAGAACCCCGTGACTCGGAAAATATGGGCAAGCGCCAATTTTTGCTTTCGGTGTTTTTTTCTTGTTTTTTAATTCTCTATCGCCTGATATATTTATTATTTTGATTGGAGTTACTTTATTGTTCCAAATGACATGAAAAAATTAGAGGTAGGCGTGGTGTTTTGCCTGCAGCCTCAAAGGACATGGACCTATCATGCTGATTTCCAAAAGCAACTCTTTCAACACTTTATCTGTGTCGATAGACATATTTATTTTTTTTTTTTTTCTGAAATCAAGTTTGCCTCGGCAACACTAACAACAATAACACGGACGGACAGACGGACATTGCTCAATCGACTTCGCTATGCATAAGAAGTCAGAATATGTATACTTTATGGGGTCGGAAATGGATATTGTAGAAACTACACACGAAATGACAAACTTAGTTACACCCTTTTTCCACCTTTTGTGGTGAAGGGTACGAGTATAATAAAAAGTAAATAAATGAATAAACATTAAAAACTTTTGCAGTTCTTTACGAAAAAAAAACCTGTTTACGTTCGCCAGACGTCACAGAATTAAGTTATATTTATTAGGTGTTTTTTAATATCTTTAAAATCGAATATTCTTATTGCTTCTAGCAGGCTTTTTGATAGCGTTGTATCGTTAAAACAGGATAGTAGGTGCGACATCGTGAGTTGTTTGTTGCATTTCGGGCATAAAGGTTGATTGTCTTTTTTAAAAATATATTGATGTGTAAGACTACTATGACCAAGTCTTAAGCGGGTTAGGATCTTTTGTTGATATTTCGGCATACCCGTGGCATAGCTACTTTTTTGATATGCCGGGTTAATCCTTCTATAGTATCCGTTTGGGGAGCGTAAAATTGAGTGTTGGTTTTCATACTCAATTTGTTTGGTTACGAACTTTTTAATATCTTTTTTTATGTAGTTGTTAAAAAATATTGTAGGAGATAAAAGAGCTTCTTTGGCACTTTTGTCAGCTAGTTCGTTACCTGGTATACCTATATGACCTGGAGTATAGTGAAGTTTAGTGTTATTTTGTTTTAAAAGGTTTTCACGGACTTTACTAATTAGTGGATCATTGTTGGTTGTATTTTTAAGGGCATTAATTGATGATAAACTATACGAACATATTACAAGTTTTTTCCTAGGTGGTTTAGCCTTCAAAGCTTCTTCTATAGCCGTGATTTCAGATGTAAAGATTGAAGTGTAGTATGGTAAAAGTCCTTTTTTTATTATGAGACCTCTGTCATCGACAATTGCAAATCCGTTTCCTGCTTCTGACTTTGAGCCATCACAGTACCAAGAACTCCAGTTACTTGGTTTCAATTTGTTGAGAACTTCAAGATGATAGTGTTTGAGCTCTTCTGAATTACTAGAACTTTTAGCAGGCATATTTGATTTTATAAAATAGTCAGAAATGTTAATCCAAGTAGGATGGGTTTTCCAAAATGACGGTGGTTTACAGGGGTCAATTGAAAATTCTTTGGCTATGTCATGAACCGCTGCTATTGTTGTCTTTAATCTAGGTTTTCTTTTAAGTTTAAGATAGCCTTTGGAATCACCAAAAGTTATGTTCGAACTATTTTGGAATATTTTAAAGGTTTGATTACTAATAAGTTTTTTGTAGCGATCTTCAATTGATGGCAGGTCAAACTCGTGTAATATATTTTTAATTGGTGTTGTGTAAAAGGCTTGTGTAGCTGATCTAAGTGCTGCATGATAATATTTTTTTATTGGCGATAAAATCGAATTTGATGCTTTTCCATAGATAACAAGCCCGTAGTCTATCTTGCTTAAAATAATTGATTTAAAGATATGTTTAATTGTATTAATGTGGCTTTCACTTGCAGACCCATTGAGAGCCCGGATTATGTTTAGACGCTTTAAAAGAGCAACTGAGAGGTATTTGATATGACTATTCCAATTTAATTTTGTGTTAAATATTAAGCCAAGAATTTTAAGTTCTGAGACATTTTGCAGATTTGTATCTATCATTTTAAAAGTTGGTGCAGCACAATTGTGTTTACGGCAAACGTGAAGGTGTTTGGATTTAGAAGCATTTATTATTGCGCCTGATATTGAGCACCATCTATTTAGTTCGGTCATCAGTTTATCGAGATTTCCTTGAACTATGGTGAAGTCATCAATTTTTGTAAACAAAATTAGATCATCTGGGAAAATTGTTTTTCTTTTAACATGATTTGATTGATTTCTTCAAATGCAATTAGAAACAATATCACAGAGAATGGTGATCCCTGTGGGATACCATTATCTAGCTTTGAAACCAGCGATTTGTAACCGTTGTTTTTTACTAAGAAAATTCTATTTGTCAAAAAGGATTTGATATAGCGGTATATATTAATACCAATGTTCCACTTTCTTAATTGGTTTAAAATGGAGTGAATGCTAATTTTATCGTAGGCCTTCTCAAAGTCGATGCTAAATACAGAGCAGTGATTGCGGGTAGATAAATATTTAGCCAAATGATACTCGAGGTGTATTAATAAATCGGTTGTACTGCTGTTCGGTCTAAATCCCGTTTGATTGATGCTGATAAACTTGTTTTGAAAAGTAAACCAGGATAACCTTTTAGCTACCATGTTTTCTAAAACCTTGCTTAGACATGAAAGTAATGATATAGGTCGAAATGAATCACATTCATCTTTGCTTTTGTTTGGTTTATGTATACAAATGATTTCGGCTTTTTCCAATTATGTGGTATAACACCACTTAAGAATATATGGTTAAAAAGGTTTATAATTCGTGATTTAAAAACTGGTGAAGAATTCTTGATCATTGAATATGAAATTTTATCAGCACCTGGGCTATTGTCCTTTGTTTCTTTAAGTGCAAGTTCAATTCAAAATATGTGAATGGTTTTTCTATCTCTATGCTGGATTTTGTGAGTTTCATTGGTTTGTATACAAAACTTATTGCGTTATTTTTGCAGTTGAGAAAGTTTATATGGAAATTATTATCGATTTTATCGCAAAACTTTTGGCCAGTAGGTCGACAATATCTTGGGTTTCACTTGTGAGTGTACCATCTGGTTTCTTTAAAGCATGAATGTAATGTGCTTTTACGGGTTTATCCGAAAAAGCTCTGACAGTTTCCCATATCTGTTGTATTGGTGTTGTTGGGGATATATTTGTTGTAAATTCTTTATAAGCTTTGGTTTTCGCTGTTTTCACTCTTTTCCCAAAAAGAGCGTTAAGCTTTCTGTATTGGATAACAATTTCCAAAAGTGGTTGAACTTTAATTTTTTTCCACAATTTCATCTTTTCTTCCCGTAGCATACTCAGTTCTTTATTCCACCAAAAGGTATGGTGTGTTCTTTTGTGTGGGTGACTAACAGGGATGCTTTTATTTCCAGCTGAGAGTATTGATTTGGTTATTAGAGCAGCCTCTTTGTTGATATTGGGCGATGTTTGTCTTTTTGAAGTTTCTTCATCCAGTTTGCTTAGAAACAAGGACCAGTTTGCCCTGTTTGTTTTAAATTTTGGGGTAAACCTAGCAAGATTATTTATTCGTTCAAATCGAATTAATATTGGATTGTGGTCACTACCGTGCTGGTCGTCATCTATATTCCAAGATAGTTTTGTCAAGAGGTTAGGGCTACAAAAGGAAATGTCCACTGCTGTGAACGTGTGGTGTGTAGAGAAATGAGTATTTTCTCCGGTATTTAGCATGCAAAAATTATTGTTATTAATAAAATTTTCTATAATTTTCCCTTTGTTGTTTGTTATGGGTGATCCCCATAGCGGGCTCCAACCATTGAAATCTTCTACTATTATGTTATTTGGTGCAGTAACATTAATGTTATTTTGCAGTATTGATAATGTGATTTTTTCGCTAGGTGATATATACACATTCTGTATAAGGTAATTTGTATTTAGGTTGATTTCAAGTGATGATACTTGGAAGTTACCGAAAACATTAGCTGTAGATACTTGTATGGGATACTATTTTTAACTAAAAAGGCCGTGCCCTGTCTGCTTGAATATTGAGTGTTGTGAAAATATGAGTTGTAGTGCCTCAAAGACTTTTCTTTTATATTTGCTGCTATATGAGTTTCTTGCAGTACGATAATGTCAAAATTATATTTTTTGTTAATTAATTGCAAATTTGAAAAATTGTTTCTATAACCATTTATATTCCACTGGAGGATTTTCATATTATAAGAGACAATTAGTACTTTTTTACTGCAAGAAGCTTTAGTTCTTTATGAGTCCATTTGAATGGCGTTTGTTTTTGTTTTGTACAGAACTGCTTGGAGTTCTGCTTGCAAATTGTTGGTTTTTGTATTTAAATTTTGTTCTTGTAAAATGTTTGGATTGGTCTGAGATGAGCTTGATGGTTTATTATAAGAATTTTGTTGGATATTTATTTCGTTTATTTTTTTATTGCTGTTAATTTGTGTTTCATTTGTTTTTTATGTATTCATTAACTTATTTTTTTCGATTTCTTTTCCTTCTTTTTCATTAATTTGTTTAAAAGTTGTTGGTAGATGTTCAATTGGTATATTTTTACTAAAGTGATCCGGAGAGAAGGTTTCATTCACATGTTTTGTTGCATCGGGAATTGACATTCTATTTACAGCTGAGACTTTAATGATTTCTTGTTTTTTTTTTTAAATATGTTGGACATTGTTTGTTTGTAGATTTGTGCTGGTAACTGCAGTTTATGCATTTTATTGACTTACAGGGAATTTCAACTTCATGCAGTGGCGTGGAGCATGTGTTACACATGGGAACCCCTCTACATCTTTTCTTTGTGTGGCCAATACGGAAACAAGATTTGCATTGCATTGGTTTCGGTATGTAGTGATCTACTTTGACATTCTGAAAACCAATTTTAATTTCATTGGGTAACGTATACAAGTCGAAGGATAGTATATGAAGTGGAGAGTTTTCCACCTTACCATCTACGAGTTTTTTTATTTTTTGTACCTCAGTGATATGTTGATCCGATAAACCAGTAACTATTTCTGTTTCAGTTAAATTTTTTAGTTCCGGACAGTAAATAACTCCTTTCACGGTATTTAGCTTGTCGTGGTATGTGCATGTAATATCAGAAATATTGGATAGTTTTTTAGCTTTTATTAATAGTTCGGCTTGTCTTTTTGTGGTAGTTAAAATAAGTAGATTTCCATCACGTGTAAATTTTGTCATTTTTCTATGGCTCTCCGAAATCAAACCATTTAAAGCTTTACTGAACAAGAAAATATTAAGTGTATTTAATGGTTTTTCTGCATTTGTACTTTTCATTATAATGAACTATGGGTTATCTTTATGGTTTACTGGAGAAAAAGCTAAAACTGGAAAATCCATTTCTATTGTTTTTTTGCCACTATTCACTTTAATCCTTTGTGGGGAGGCATCATATTCAATGCCCCCACCAGGAGGTGGAGCACTGTTCATTTTCGTATTTCTTATTTATAACAATCTATTAGTAGTAGTGAAAAAAACGAATTAAGCGATAAAAGAATGAAAAAAAATACTGTATAAAAAGAAAACCAAAGACACCGCTTAGAAATATACAACAATAAAAAAAAATACTTTTCTGATAATTTATATTGTTTCTTAAAACCGTAATAATTTAATTAAGTCAAATATTCATTTTACCACAAAGTATTTACTTAATTCTTTATACCGACAGTGAATCCAACTAGCTTGAACCAACGCGTATTTAAAAGGAATGTGCAAGGGTAACTTGTATTTTGTTTTTTTGTTTGCTGGATTAAGTGTGTCAAAAAGAGTTAATTAAAATACATATACAGAAATTATCAAATTCAAATTTAAAACACTTTTTAAACAATTCTTTTTTTAACAAAAATGTTCACAAACGATTAATTTAATGTTTTTCTATATGTTGTCTTTAAAAACAGCGAAATAATAAATTATTTTTGACGTTTCCAAAGCAAAACAAACTAAACTGCTATTCCAAGGCGAATTGATAACCAGATGGTATCAAAGTATATCTATATTAAGTACATGCAGGAGTTCAGGTGATAGTTTTATTGGTGTACGTGTTTATCATATAATGTGTCAAAATTTGTTTACATTTATTTCAATTTTTATTTTGCTCTTGTTTTTTACGTGTTTCTTTTCATTTTTATTATGTTCTATCAGGGATGGTAAACGAAATATTCAAATTACACTTTTCGAACTCAAGTTGCATTGAACATCCTTTTATTGAATTTTTGTTTAAATTTACATTGATATAGTCATTTAGAGGTCATTCTCTTACTTTTTTTATAATAACTAAGAAAAATTCATATTAATTTTTTAGTTAGAAAAATGATAAAATGTTAGCCACTTTACCGTCTCTGAACTGTTTTTTGACATAATACATGATTTTACACAAACAAAATGCCTGTTGTTGTTCTAATGTTGTATTTGTTGTAGACTTGCAACTACTTAATGTAGATATACTTTGGGTGGTATCATCAGCATGAAGTACTGTTCGAAATAACGTCAGTTTGTTTTGTTTTTTTTTTCAATTTGTTTTGTTTTTCGTTTCTTGTATTTTCTTTATTTGTTTATATACATATGTACATACACTCTCGATCAAATGGTTAAAACCACTTAAATATCCATTTTTTAGTACGCCATTTCTTTCTGTAAATTTTACTAGAAACAGAATTTTTTTCAAAACTTTCAAAAATAACAACAACCAGATCAGAGTTTAAGGCAACTGTTTTTCCACAAAAAAAAATTACAACTTTGTTCTCTTCATATGACCCACTTTTCGTTTTTTAAATTATATCCAGCTATGTAATCGCATTTAATTTAAGCATTAAAGTACTAGTGAAAAAAAAACTACTTTTTACCAAGATTAGTGTAAATTGGGCAAGAACAGCATATAATAGTTAATGACCTATCAGGACATTGCGCATGAAATTGGGCAATGTCTCAAAACTGTGCTCGGAAACTTGAAAGATAAAATTTAAAACTATGGAAAGAAATACAAAGTGTTGCTATGTAAAAATAAATTTATATGTATTTTTAAGTGGTTCTAGTCAACTGATCCAGAGTGTAAGTATATTAGCACGTATATATAAAAATAAAAAACAAAAGAAAAATTTTGAAATTAAATAAGCAAAAATGTGTTTTTGGTTCCAGGATTAAGAAAGTCCCTTAACACGTAATTTTATTTCTTTTTTGAAATTTTATTTTTATTAAAAATTAAAAAAAAAATATATATAAAAAACACAGAGTTTATTTTTGTTTCGTTAAATTTTTTGTTGTTTATTTTTTAAATATTGTTATTCTTGTTCTGAATTTTTTGACTGTTTGCTTTATATTTTTCAAAGCAAATTAAAATTTTATTCACCTCAACCACTGATTTTTGACACGGACTCGTACTAAAAAGTTGCTTTGTTGTAACAATTCGCCGATGACTACACCTTATAGATGCGCCTTGTGCTATTCTATTAATTACGCCTGCTATAAATTCGCCCTGGCTTGAACATTTTAAATTTTACCTTGAAAAAGGTGTTTTACCTTTTTATATGTATGTAGTTTCTAGCAATAAAATATATGTTAATTAAAACTATATTAAATGCAACAATTTTTTGGAGTTTGTAATAACTATATTTATCAATTTAATTGCCATTAAGAATTTGTTTTGGTTATAAAAATATTAAAAAAAAAGAAAGAACATAAATTATAGGAAAATGATGTCTACAAATGATTTAAGTTGAATGGTGTTGCAAGTAAGAGTGCTATATTCGGCTATGCCGAATCTTATATACCCTTCACCATCTATCTAAATCCACTTTAGAGAAGTAACTCCAATCAAAAACTAAATAATGGTGTGACAGAGAATTAAAATAAAAAAAATTTTGGTACTGCATATATATAATTTTACATAAAAATAACATCGCCTCCTGATGGGTCAAGCATTTTTAAAAAACTTTATTATTTTCTTAAAGATCTCTTTAAAGCTTTAAAATGATACCCATATTGACATTTTAAATTTGAAAATTTTAGAACCCCGTGACTCGGAAAATATGGGCAAGCGCCAATTTTTGCTTTCGGTGTTTTTTTCTTGTTTTTTAATTCTCTATCGCCTGATATAATTATTTTTTTGATTGGAGTTACTTTATTGTTCCAAATGACATGAAAAAATTAGAGGTAGGCGTGGTGTTTTGCCTGCAGCCTCAAAGGACATGGACCTATCATGCTGATTTCCAAAAGCAACTCTTTCAACACTTTATCTGTGTCGATAGACATATTTATTTTTTTTTTTTTTCTGAAATCAAGTTTGCCTCGGCAACACTAACAACAACAACACGGACGGACAGACGGACATTGCTCAATCGACTTCGCTATGCATAAGAAGTCAGAATATGTATACTTTATGGTGTCGGAAATGGATATTGTAGAAACTACACACGAAATGACAAACTTAGTTACACCCTTTTTCCACCTTTTGTGGTGAAGGGTACGAGTATAATAAAAAGTAAATAAATGAATAAACATTAAAAACTCTTGCAGTTCTTAAATAAAAAAAACCTGTTTACGTTCGCCAGACGTCACGGAATTAAGTCATACATATTTCCAATTTCATTTGTATTAAAAATTATTATAATAAATTCAAGAATTCAACGAAACATATATTTTTTGTATTATTTTTCAAAGATAAATGAACCCAATTAGCGGTAAATAGTTAATTTGATTATTTAAAAATTAACTAAATTATGCACAAGTTTAGTAATATGGTATAAACAATAAAAGTATTCGTGAAAAAAATCAATAACAAAAAATCAATAATAAAATAATCATTTTTAAATCAATGTGCGTCTAGAAATTAGAATTTGAAGATTGCGGTTGGACCAACTGAAAAAGTAATATTTTTCCATTTTTAACCCACTTCAAAAAAAGGAGGTTGCCAAATAGTCAAATTTTGCTTTAAATAAGCAAAAATGTGTTTTTGGTTCCAGGATTAAGAAAGTCCCTTAACACGTAATTTTATTTCTTTTTTGAAATTTTATTTTTATTAAAAATTAAAAAAAAAATATATATAAAAAACACAGAGTTTATTTTTGTTTCGTTAAATTTTTTGTTGTTTATTTTTTAAATATTGTTATTCTTGTTCTGAATTTTTTGACTGTTTGCTTTATATTTTTCAAAGCAAATTAAAATTTTATTCACCTCAACCACTGATTTTTGACACGGACTCGTACTAAAAAGTTGCTTTGTTGTAACAATTCGCCGATGACTACACCTTATAGATGCGCCTTGTGCTATTCTATTAATTACGCCTGCTATAAATTCGCCCTGGCTTGAACATTTTAAATTTTACCTTGAAAAAGGTGTTTTACCTTTTTATATGTATGTAGTTTCTAGCAATAAAATATATGTTAATTAAAACTATATTAAATGCAACAATTTTTTGGAGTTTGTAATAACTATATTTATCAATTTAATTGCCATTAAGAATTTGTTTTGGTTATAAAAATATTAAAAAAAAAGAAAGAACATAAATTATAGGAAAATGATGTCTACAAATGATTTAAGTTGAATGGTGTTGCAAGTAAGAGTGCTATATTCGGCTATGCCGAATCTTATATACCCTTCACCATCTATCTAAATCCACTTTAGAGAAGTAACTCCAATCAAAAACTAAATAATGGTGTGACAGAGAATTAAAATAAAAAAAATTTTGGTACTGCATATATATAATTTTACATAAAAATAACATCGCCTCCTGATGGGTCAAGCATTTTTAAAAAACTTTATTATTTTCTTAAAGATCTCTTTAAAGCTTTAAAATGATACCCATATTGACATTTTAAATTTGAAAATTTTAGAACCCCGTGACTCGGAAAATATGGGCAAGCGCCAATTTTTGCTTTCGGTGTTTTTTTCTTGTTTTTTAATTCTCTATCGCCTGATATAATTATTTTTTTGATTGGAGTTACTTTATTGTTCCAAATGACATGAAAAAATTAGAGGTAGGCGTGGTGTTTTGCCTGCAGCCTCAAAGGACATGGACCTATCATGCTGATTTCCAAAAGCAACTCTTTCAACACTTTATCTGTGTCGATAGACATATTTATTTTTTTTTTTTTCTGAAATCAAGTTTGCCTCGGCAACACTAACAACAACAACACGGACGGACAGACGGACATTGCTCAATCGACTTCGCTATGCATAAGAAGTCAGAATATGTATACTTTATGGTGTCGGAAATGGATATTGTAGAAACTACACACGAAATGACAAACTTAGTTACACCCTTTTTCCACCTTTTGTGGTGAAGGGTACGAGTATAATAAAAAGTAAATAAATGAATAAACATTAAAAACTCTTGCAGTTCTTAAATAAAAAAAACCTGTTTACGTTCGCCAGACGTCACGGAATTAAGTCATACATATTTCCAATTTCATTTGTATTAAAAATTATTATAATAAATTCAAGAATTCAACGAAACATATATTTTTTGTATTATTTTTCAAAGATAACTGAACCCAATTAGCGGTAAATAGTTAATGAATTTGATTATTTAAAAATTAACTAAATTATGCACAAGTTTAGTAATATGGTATAAACAATAAAAGTAGTCGTGAAAAAAATCAATAACAAAAAATCAATAATAAAATAATCATTTTTAAATCAATGTGCGTCTAGAAATTAGAATTTGAAGATTGCGGTTGGACCAACTGAAAAAGTAATATTTTTCCATTTTTAACCCACTTCAAAAAAAGGAGGTTGCCAAATAGTCAAATGTTGTTTTTTTATGTTTTTGCCGACAGAACTTAGTCATTTCTAAACCGATTTTTTAAATGTTTTCTTTACTTAAAAGGTTATGCTTACAGATTGCTCCAGTTTTAAAAACAGCGCAAAGACCGCTTCGTTAAAATTTAAAAAAACTGCGTATTACTATAGCTCCCAATAGAAAATATCGAAATAAAAATTAAAGGGTGTCCCCGTAGGTGACGTCAATTGAACTATATGGGCCTACCTTCTGAACCGTATAAATATTCAAAATAAAAAATTAAAGGGTGCTCCAACTGATTATTTTGTTTAATGTACATATATGGTAAAACAGTTATAGACAGGCAGTAAAAATTTTTACAACAATCATTTTATATTTTATAGAAACACAGCAAAATTCTAAATCAATCAGAACTCGGCACATGATTTCTTCTTTTTAAACATAAGAGGTAACGAACAACTCTATTAAACAATTCACTGAGTTTAGTAAAGTTATAATCTAAAGTTCCACTATATAATATATAAATGTTTTTTTGACCTTTTTAAATAGTTTTTCTTTTCTAATTTATTAAGCACTAGGTCAGTTTTATAAATAATAAAAAATTTTTATTTATATTTTCAATATTTCGCCACACCTTTGGGTGGCATCATCAGGAAACAGGAAACCAAGGCACATTAATTTTACAGGTAATAGCAGTTCTAAAACAACTACAACAATAAGTAAACAACATGTATTTTGTTTGTGTAAAATATATTTTCAGATGTCAAATTTAAATAACGTACAGTGGTTTGAAAAAATTTCTTTTTTTTTGACAAAATTAGGAATCTTATAAACCACTTAATATATCTCAACGAAATTCTACAGAGGCAGAACAGAGCTGTTTCGCAGTAAATCTACGGACGGTCAGACCCCTAGGGTGAAGGAGGGCTTCTGGGTAGGGCACAAAATTTGGGTACAATGGACATTTTATTTTTATAAAGTCCAGCGTTCGTAAGAAGTTTATTTTTAACTCAAATGTTAAGTTTTTTTAAATTTAATCAAACCTTGAAAATGTCTACAAAAATATGTTTAAATGTAGCTAATATTAACCTAGTGTTTTTGGCGTAGTACGCTTGTTAATTATCGGATTATTATTTTAGGACATTTGCTACATTATTAATAAAATTAAAAATAAACAAGTTTAAAGTTTTGATTGAGAAAATCTAAAAAATATCGTTTGTTAAGAACTTTTCACAAAAAGGTGGTATTCTTTTTTTTTGCTTATGTAATTTAAATTTACTTCAGTAGTTTAATTTGTTTAAACAATTTTAAAAACAAACTATAGCAAATGCGAATAAGAGCAAAATTAGGTCAACAATTATAACGGTCCCCCTCCAGCCCTTTCCAACATTGTCAATTTTGGAACAAAATTTTAAAATTATTGTAAAATTCATCGGAGTGCAAAGCACCGATTAAAAAAAGATAAACGGTAAGTCTCCAAATTTTGGCTATATACTCCAAAAAACATTTGACAGTCCCGTGATTATTTAAGGCCTCTTTTGTAAAAAAACAACAATTTTTTAGGACATTTTCCCCTTTTCGGGAATTTATATGGTAAAACAAAAAAATTTTAATTTTATTTCACCATTTGATCAAAAACTCTTTTAGCTGTATTGCTTAAAAATTTTGTAGGAATAGCCCGATGCGTTGTAATATTTAATTTCTCAAAAACCTATCTTAACATGATTTTTTCAAGTTTTTGAAAATGTAGCTCAAAAAAAATTATTAGAATATTATTAATCTAGACATCATAAGCTTTCCTTTGATGCTACTTACATGCATATATTTAAGGAGCTTCCTAAACCTCGTGATTATGCCAACTTATTTTTTATATGTTAAAACCAAAAATGTGTATAAACACATTTTGTACCAAACTTCTTGGTTTTAACATAGAAAATGAGCAAACAAAATCATGAAGAGGCGAAGCCTACACTTTATAAATAAAATTCAGTTTCAAAAAGTGTGTGAAACAATTTTGTTTTATGAAAATTTTAAAAATATTTCTACAACACCACTGTAAGAAAATAATTTTTGTAGGAAAAAAATAATAAGTGTAAACAAAATATGACATCTGAAAACATAAACAAGAAAGTCAACTGATCTACTGCCACTACCTAGTATATTAATCTGCCTTGCAGGAAACAAAAAATTAGATTTTTCTTTTTTTAAAATAACAAAATTAAAATGAAATTATTTTTTCAAACAAAAACAAAAAAATCAAAAACCAAACGACAAAAAACTCAAATATTTAAAATTTACATTCTTATAAATTTAAAACTCAAAAAACATTCAAGTAAAATAACTCAAAAATTTTAAGCCTTTACATTCTCATAAAAATTTAAAAAAACAGAAAACATTTAAATTATTTAAAAATTTTAAAAAACTTAATACAAATACATTAACAT
The DNA here is from genome assembly GCA_916610165.2 of Gymnosoma rotundatum. Taxonomy (NCBI): domain Eukaryota; kingdom Metazoa; phylum Arthropoda; class Insecta; order Diptera; family Tachinidae; genus Gymnosoma; species Gymnosoma rotundatum. Next base: position 152,255,371 of record OU744337.1, on the reverse strand, counting down.
CAACTTTCACGATAGAAATGTTATAAGCAATCATATACTCTCAAACGTTAATTATTTTTTTATGCACTAAATGTCTATAACATTGCGCAACATTATCAGTATCAGCCTTAAAGTTTATTCTTTTTGTTGATGGTATTTTAATTATTTGTAACATCTCTAATATACACCGACGCTTATAATTATTTTCTATATTTAAAACAGATGCATCTTCAAAGTTAGGATAATGATCAAATCTGGCACAATGGGAAGATAATGCAGTTTTTTGTGAATTATTAACGTCCCTGTATCTTTGATCAGACTTATGTCCAGCTATTCTAGTTTTTAGTTTATTTTTTGTCGTACCTACATATTCCTTATTACAATTCTCACTATCATTACCATTACAAGGTATTTTGTAAACTACATTTGACATGTCCCATTTTTTAATCTTATCTTTTGTTTTACTAAATAATCTATTTAAAGTATTATAAGTTTTGAATGCCATTTTATATTTATCCCCATCAAAAATTTTTGATTTTTAATCCTTTCTGCTATTTCTGGTACATAAATTAATGACTTATAAACTTTAGTTTCTGTAACATCTCTTGTATTATTTGCTCTTCTAAACCTTAACTGTTTAAACAAACTATTTATCACTCTCATTGGAAAATTATTATCAATTAATATATTTTTAACTTTATCTTTATTGCTTTTGTGAAATTCCTTATCACTTAGCTTAAGTACTTTTTCTATCAAATTTTTTCCCGTATTAATAATTATTCTTTTGTTATGCTTTGAATAATAATTAATAATTCTCCCGGAAGCTGTTGGCTTTTGGTACCAATCCATTTTTAGTTTATTCCCTCTCCTTATTACTAACGTATCTAAATAGGGTAATTTAAAATCATTTTCATTGCTATAAAAAATATAGGCATAACTAAAGAATGAACAATCATAGGCAACAAGAGATTAAAATTGTTACTCTCAGTTAAGGCGAAATTTACAGTGGATATAACAGAATTTATGTTTTTCAAAATTAAGCCCATCATCAACCACGTTCCAATCCAGCAAAAAAATTTTAAAAAAGGTAATCGAGTGTGGAATTAGGCATTTTTGGCGGAAGTACTTAATGATTTTAACAAGGCGTGAGACTTTTATTATTAATTACTGAGAATCGATTACATAAATTATTGAAGGAATTAATGAGAACCATTAGTACGTATTTTAAGGAACTAGTTCCATCACTACTTCCTTTTTTGGGAACTAAAGTAATGTGTTTTGTAAGCGAGTAACAAAATATGGCAATCACAAAAGTAAGTCATTATGTGGCAAGTACTTTTTATGGTAATGTCTAATTTTTTGCTGGGAAGACATTTTGATTAAAATCACCTAAAAGCATCGCTTTAGGTTTAATAGCATTTACAAATAACCTGTTTTCGTTCATTCATGTAGTAAAATTCTTAATTCTAGAGTTAATCATATTTTGCAACAAAAAACTGAAAAAGAAAAAGTAACTTAAATCACACTTAAAAAATAAGTAATAAATGTTTATATTAATTAACATAGGTCCAATAACCGAATTCTTTGGTACATCACTTCTAACTGGTAATATACTTCATACATTACCATCAATTGAAACATATTGATATCGGTTGCTAACACATGAATATAAAAGGCTAAGGACGGACGATGACGAAAATTGAAGACTTTATCAAAAGCCTTAGTAAAAGCTAATGTTAAATAGATATTAAATTTATTTCCAATTGAAGATTTCCTTATGGTATCAATTAAGTTGCATTCCTATCAAATCTAAAACCTTATTGCGCAATGTGCATGACGTAAAAATAAGTTTTCATCAAAAGTTCAACCATTTTGGAAATAATTGGTAAAATGGAAATATGACGTAAGTTTTGAATTAATTTGCCAACTTTTAAATCTAGAGGAAATGCAGATGTTGTTATAATATTATTGACAGAATGCAAAATTTAACGCCCACCATGGGGAATCATAATTTTAGGAATAAAATTGTAAAATAACGTTTATCATATCAAGTTTAATAGCACGAAATGAAAATTCGTAACTTGGAAAATCAAGAATAATTTTAGTAAACGTAAATCTTCACTCACATCTGAGTCAATTGCTCTGTTCAGTCACTATAAATTGTTACTAAAACGTGTTTACGTACTCGAAATACTAGCAATAAGAGAGTGAAAAATAAGAGAGCGAAAAGTTCCGATGCCATGAAAAATTTCATCGTATAGAAACGCGATGAAAGTCGCTTCAACTTTAAAAGAAAATTGAAAAACATTTGACGAAAAAAAGGCATGTTGTAAATCTGGACCAAGTGTAAAAACATCTCCTAAATATTCAAACCATACCACGTCGCTTACTCTGCTTGCTTCACTACACCCCTTGCAAACAAACAAAAATTTCATGAAACCAGCTTATGAAATATTTCGTGGTATAAATTGGCTCTGAGTTTTTATTGTATATGTAAGTATGTGAAGCTGTACTGTACATACTTTTTCTTTTTGCTAGAACAAGAAGAGAAGACATACATATGTATGTATGTATGCATGAACATAGAATTATGTACGTGAATATGAAAGAAAAGGTACAAACAGTCTTTCCAAATTATTTAAATAGTAGCAGTGTCCATGACTTCGTCTACGTGTCATTTGCATTATAGCGGTAAAATTTGAAGCTTTGTACATTTTGTATCTCTATTTTCTCTGCGAAACAAAGTATTTTACTCGTATATTTGAACCAACGTTCTAAGGAACCTCCTCACAAAATTTTATTTAAATCCATCCAGCAGTTTTTACGTGATGCAACCACAGATAGTCAGACAAAAATTCCAAAAATATGTGTTTTATACTCTATATCGACTACTATCTACACCAACACCAAAATTTAAAAAAAAACCCCTTATGTACAGAAATGACCCCGTTACAGTTTTAAGAAATACTGCGTAGCTGATGATATTATTAACAACGTAAATTTTTGAATTCGTGACATGTTCTTTAAACGAACGCAGCCGAAACCTAAACAAGAAGTGAGCTCGTCATATGTTCTTCACTTGAAATAATATAATCTGCGTACATTTTTTACATATGGAGATTGACAGTAAAGTTATTGCCAAAAAATTAATAAATTCGCCTACTCTGTCACCAGGTAATTGATTTGCCCTGATCGTTAATGACAATTAAAATACATTTCGAATTAGATCATCTGCCAATTTGCACGGTAGTAACTTTAAGTCCCTGGTGGAACTCTGTTAGTGTTAATTCCCATTGACGAAATTCTAGTTCTTACCATGGGCATAAGTTGGAGTTTATAGCGTTGGAACAGACTTTTCTATCCCCATTTAAAGAGGGCAGAACATTCTACCAACCTTTTTCTTGGCGGGTGTAACTTTGGAAGTTGTGGCCTTTGTTTTTCTAAGTTACTTAAGGAAGGAATTTTTTATTTTCAATAAAAATATGTATTTAATATTTTAAATTGTGTCTGAGTCGCTGAAATCTTTCTAAAGTTACGTCTAATTCTTTCTTGCTCTTTTTATTTTAACAGACTTTATTATTCCTCAACGCGTCATATTGGCGATAATGGGTTTCTTGGCCATTCTGAATGCCTACACAATGCGCATTAGTTTATCAATTGCCATAACTGAATTGGTAGTAAAAAAAAATCACACAGAAGGTGGAGATTCTGCATTTTGTGAGGCTGATAATTTGGATTCAGAATCATCGGTAAGAATTTACATTTTATTTCGTCTAATTTACTTAATTGAGAGAAAACTTATAAAAACGTTTATTTAAATATTAGAAATAAAAATGTAAATATAAACTCAAGGCAGATTTCAAGGCAGATTCATTTTACTAGGTAATAGCGGCTCTACAACAAATACAACATTAACAAAAACAACATGCATTTTTATTGTTGTTTTGTGGGTTGGAAAAGTCAAAAACACAGAAAAATAAAAGATAATCGCTCTCAATACACATGCTTGCTTTGTCTGGCAAACGCTTGTTGTTAGTGTTTTTTTGAAATTCGTAAACAAACAAAGGAAAATACAGATTGGCAGATTTATTTTACTAGGTAGTGTCGTCCGCCCAGCTGGTTTGTAGTTGGAAATGTCAAAAGTTTTTGTATTTTCCTTTGTTTGTTTACGAATTTCAAAAAACACTAACAACTAGCGTTTGCGACATGGCGAAATAATACAGGTGAACGCACGGGCGAAAAGGCCCATCAGCTGTATACATTACAGTTGTCAAAAAAATTTGTCAAAAATAAATAATTTGTTAAATTTTTTTTAATTTAATTTTTTTTGATTGCTAATAGAAAACCAACAATTGAAATTCCTAGAGAAAACTACCACAACATGGAACCGTATTTGCAGTTCCTGATGTGTATAATCAAAATATGCGTAAAAAGATAGTAAAATTATTGTTAACACATTTATAATTTCTTGGTTTTTTTGTGAAAGAAATGGTCAACGTGCAAGAATGGAACGATGCATGTGATTTAGGCAAACTAGTGGTACAAAAGAATTTCGGTCACTTTTCCTGTATTTTTATTTTTATGTAACTTAATTTTTATAATTTTTTTATTCTGAAAATTACAACCACTTTTTTTCATCAAATATATTTTTTTATTTTGTTTGTTTTTTTACAATATTTTTTTGACAACATATATAATTTTGTAGCAACAAATTGCCTGTTGTTTTTTGTGTTGTTGGATTGTTGTAGCCGTGCGGTCACCTGTATTAATTCGCCTTGGTTTGCGAGACAAAGCAAGCATATATATTGAGAGCAATTATCTTTTATTTCTCTTTGTGTTTTTGACGTTTCCAACGCACAAAACAACAATAATGCTATAAACATAATCATGTCCACCGACCATCGACTACAAGATGTCAAAAATAGAATACATGCGTGCTTTTGAGAATAAATATTTAGTAGCTACACGACTACCGACTACACGGCTACTTTTGTAGCCCGTAGCCAACTTAGGCTAATTTCTATTTTTCTTGGCTTCAAAAAACAGATTAGTGGTGCCAACACAATAAATGCATGAAATGGTGTTTTTAAAAACGCAATACATTAAATATCGCTATTAAAAACGCGAAAAACTTTTATAGTGGCACCATTGAAAAATAATAATCATCTGTTAATTAAGGCCAGGATTCACTATCATACACAATCGTACGATTTAATCACACAAAAATCTGACAGAATTCTGTCCTACTTTAAAAATCGTTCCAAAATGGCGTCGTAGGTGCCACACTATTATACAAAAAAGATGCAAAAACATATGATTTTAATATTTTGTTGTTTTTTCTCATCATCATCTTAAAAAAATCAACTCTAATCGCATAGAGAAAAATATTTTATGAATTATTTCAAAAGATTATAAAATCGTACAGATCTGTCAAAAAATCTGTCACACACATACACTTTTAATCCACACTATCATACATTTTGAGCACACATGCAATTTTTGACAGATCGTACGACTGAGTATGATAGTGAATCCTGGCCTTTAGTTTACATTTTTCATCAGTTTATTACTTTATCTCGAAGGGGGAACATCTGCGCGCGAGAGGATTTTTTAAAAAAAAGTGAAGTTATAATGGAAGTCGCAACGCGCACAGTTTTTATTCAACAGGATTTTCCACTTCCTATACGAAGGTATAGGTTGATGTGCAGTTCCTGGAGAGACTAGTAATATCAAAATACTTGTGGGATACCCTGGCGCTGTAGTTATATACCCCTGCCATTATTAAATTAAGATTAAAAAAAAAATACATTTTTCATTTACTTTTTGTTTGTGAAATTTTCCATATAGTTCTTTTTTCATAAATTTCTAATTTGTTTCATTTATATTTATTTTTTGGGTTTTTTATTGAAATTGATAAGTATATAATAGTAATTTTTACTGTTTATATACATTTATTATATTGTTTAATGTAAATGTTTAGTTCAATTTACATGCAAATATGGACGTGGACACTTCATACACTGAAGTCTTTGTTTCCACTATTTTAGCAATAGTATTTATAAAGTTAATTAAATTTTCTTGAGACATTTAAATTTTTTTTTTTTACACAAATTCACTTAAAAAAATCAAGTTTGTTTTGTTTTGGTTAACTTAAATACATGCATATATGTCAAAACAGATGTTTTTTTTTTGTAGTTAGTGGTCGATGGTCGTTAAAAAAATTAAGTAGCTGGCAACTTGGCTATTTTGGTAGCCAGCTACTTTTGTAGTCGATGGTCGGTAGCCTTTGATTGTGTTTATAGCATAAAAAGCATGTTTTTGTCAATGTTGTATTTGTTGTATTGCCGCTACTACCTAGTAAAATGAATATGCCTTGTATAAACTTTTATTTATGTATATTTGTGACAAGATAGTCCAAAATGTTACCCAGTTAGCATTTTTTTGAATTATTGATCATATTCGAGTCTTTTTTAACTCTTCTATACGATTAAAATAATCGCTTATGCGCTCGTTTTTTAGTCGAAAATGATTGTTTTGTCGGTAGAAAATGGTACCCTAGCCGCGACTCTTCTGAACGAGTCCCTTATGACTCGCGTTTTCGACTCATTTTCGATACTATTTTCAATCGTAGTTATAATCAAATACGATACTTTTTCGAGTCAACTTTTAATCATATTACTAGCCGTATGCGAGTCTTTTTCGAACCATATTATACGATCATTTCTAATATATTTTCTCAAAATGAAACATTGCAAACAACGGTTTGTTTATTTTTTATAACACGCCGTATTGACGAGCCATTGATTTGTTCAAACATTAAACAATTTTATGTGCGCACCTTAAAATGGCTTGTGTATACCATCGCTGTCGATGTCATTTCGTGTTCAAACAGCGAGAAAACGCAGCATTAACAACAAACTCCACGCATGAGCAAATGTTTGCAACCTATTCTGCTGACGTTTTGTTCATGTGCAAACAAATCAATTGCTCTTCAAGACGTAGTGTTACATTCCTTAGCATGTTATTCCTCGTTTTCTTAACACTCAAATTTAAAAAAATGAATTTTAAAAAAATTTTGAAAAAATTCATTTTACATTTGTGTCTATTTTTTTACGAAGTGACATATGTACATATGTATTTTAACGAAAATTAAAAAATCAAAATAAAATATGTATTTGAATCATTTTTTCATCGTTAAGCTGCGTTAAATATGTCTCTAAAATAATTCTAAAAACAATCGAATTTCCAGCATTTGCTTTTTGTACTTTTTGTTTTTTAAACAAATCGCTTTCTTTGCGTTTGTCGGAATTATATTCGAGTCTCTTTTTAAACGCACAACTGATTAATCAGTTTTAAGTCATCTTGGGTAGTCTTAAAAGACTCACTTTGGTGATTTTTGAAAAACAATCTTCCAAATGCTAACTGGGTGTTTGAATGTATATATGTACATATGTATGTACCTATGTTCGTATAAATGTATGATTGTATGTGTAAATGTATACCTAATAGAGAAAATTGTTTGTTAAACATTGATAAGATAAAAATAATTAACGTTTTTTCAGAGTGGTGGCGAATATGAATGGTCTGAAGAGTTGCAAGGCTTGATTTTGTCATCATTTTACATTGGTTACATTGTTACACACATTCCTGGTGGTTTATTGGCAGAGAAATTTGGTGGTAAATGGACTCTCGGCTTGGGTATCCTATCAACCGCTTTTTTTACCATCATCACTCCAGTTGCCATTACTAAGGGCGGTTCAACGGGTCTAATTGTTGTACGTATCTTGATGGGCTTAGGCGAAGGCACTACTTTTCCAGCATTAAGTGTGTTGCTGTCGCAATGGGTTCCCATTAAGGAACGCGGTAAATTAGGTGCTCTTGTATTAGGCGGCGGTCAGGTCGGTACAATATTGGGTAACCTGTTATCAGGTGTTTTACTTGATGCATACGATTGGCCGGTGGTATTCTACTTGTTCGGTGGTTTTGGTGTTGTGTGGTTTATTTTTTTCGTACGTATATTAAATAAAAGTATTTATTTATAAAATGAAAATATAATAAAATTACTATTAACTGGTTTGGTATTTAGTGCTTCTTATGCTTCAGCGATCCTGCTTCCCATCCCTATATAAAACCTAGCGAACGTGAATATTTGGAACGTGAAATGGGTACAGTAGAACGCAATGACAATTTGCCCCCGACACCTTGGAAAGCGATTTTGACTAATATGCCTATGATCGCTTTAGTTTGCGCTCAAATTGGTCACGATTGGGGCTTTTATATCATGGTTACCGATTTACCCAAATACATGGCGGATGTCATGCAGTTCTCAATAAAGGCCAACGGCTTATACTCGTCACTGCCTTATGTCATGATGTGGATATTTTCGATATCGTCGGGATTTATTGCTGATTGGATGATGACTAGGGGCATTTTAAATATAACAAATACTCGAAAACTCATGACAGGAATTGGTAAGTAATAATTTGTGTATGCATTTCGGTAACAAATGAAAATTTAACAAAAACATCGTGGTTTCGTTTTACTAACAAAATTTTAACACACATACATATATTTAGAATTTAATTAAAAAATTATTATTACTTGTACGCTTAAGGTCGCTACAAATACTGTAATAAGAATAAAGATCAGTACACAAAAACAAGAGCACTTAAGTACGATAACAAAAAATGGGTACGTACCCATCGCAGTTATTGTGTACAGAATTACACACATTCATAAACTATAAATAAGAGTTTGTGTTTTTTAAACGGCAACTGCTAGATATAAAATAAATTTAGATTATTTATTCGCAAAACATTTGATTCTCGCCGTTAAAGACAAAATTACTTTGTCAATTTTGAAAATTATTTAGTTCTATATATTGTTACATAAAATGAAAAACAATGTAACTAACAAAGTAATCAAAAGTGTTTTCTTGATTGTAGGAAAATACATTTACATTTAAAACACAAAATTCAACAGAAAAACAGATTTTAAATTTGTTGTTCGTTACATAGTTTTAAGGAATACGTAGTTTATTTTTCGAGTTTAATTGTGTAATGAAAAGGATACGAAAATCTAATGTTTGTTGATACTGGACGTTACTGCGTAATTTACATCGAACGTAATGAAACAAATTTGATTATTTCGTTGTACGATTTTCGTTAATTTTATAGAACGAAAACTAATGTCAAATATGCAATAACAAATTAAAACATTTGAAAACTTTTTTAAGTAACGTAAATTAAAAAATAATTAAAATAGTGTGGGTTATTCACTTGTGTTAAAAAAAATTCCAATATTTCTTTATAAAGTAGTGGCCGCATTGTAAATCATTTCATGCACCCTTGCAATCTGTTTTTAAGTTGAAGAGACCAGTTTTATTGCCACTTTATACCAGTGTTGGCAGGGAAAAAGTTTAATTTTGATATTTTTCTTAAGTTAAAAGTAATTTAGTGTAATTTATATAAAATATACTAAAAACTTTTATTTCATATTTCAGGGAAAATAATAAGGCAACAAATTAATTTACTAAACAAGACAAAAAAATAAAAAATACAGCCCGATGATACTCATGATTATTTAAATCAGGACTCAGTAGTACTGAGTCAGTACTAATGCTCCGGGATGGAAAAGTGCATGCTCTTGTCATTCAATAAAATTAGTTAAAGTACGATTTTTTTTTCTAATAAATCCGTTTGGCCTTCTTCTTTAAAAATCGAGTTTCGATAGAATTTACTTCTTTAATTGTTTTAAAAATACCATTATTAAAGACAAAAGTTTGAGTTTACTTTACTTTTTACTTTTTTAAACTTTCAACATTATATTACTGACACTTTTTCCGTAATATAATCCGAAACTTCTTTAGGGAAATTAAAGGACAACTCTCATCAAGTCGTCAATTTTTTAAACAAAATAACTAAATAATGTTCGCTAATTTGTTGACAGAAAACTTTTGATGTTTCTAAACATAAAGCAAGAAAACAGCAACACTGCTTTATACCCCTATTATGGTTTACAACTCAACTTAGTTTGGTCTTCTAAGAGACAACTCAACTTTCATACAACCAAACTCTTTTAGTATTATGAAATGCAATTGCTTTTTGGTTAAAATTGTTATGGCGTTACCAATTTAAAGTATCAAGTTTGACAGAATAAAGACAAGCTTTTATATTAAAATTTCAAATCAAGAAAATTGTTTAATGTGTTTTCTACAATTAAAATTATCCATTTTGAATAATTAGTATTGATTTATTTTATAAAGAGGAGTCCGAAGACGATAACGTAGATAGATGTTCTCTGTATAAAAAAGAAAAATTCGTGACAACTCCAATCCCCAGTGCAAAGTAAGGCAAATAAATTAGTTTAAAATAAGTAATAAATACACAAATAAAGTCATTTTTATGAATGTATTTGTTATTCAAAAAAGCATTTTGCTATAAAATACAATTTAAGGAAATTTGTGCGGATAGCAGCTGTACCATCGATATTGAAATTGTGTGAGGCACTAAGATTTTTTGCTGAAAAGAGCTAGCAAACATTCAGTGGCTGGATCCAAATTTTTACAAGTTTTTTAAACTGTTGCTTTGCTGTATCTTTATTTTCTTTGTAAATTTGTTCCAAATTTGTAAATAATAAAGTATATAAAGACAAATTAAAAAGCGGGTAACCGCTTTCCATTTTTTTAATTAATTTAATTTGAAATAATACAAGGTTGTAAACGGTGATAACACAAAGTTGTAACGCGTTGTAATATAATTAAAATATTTTGACGGGTTGAGTGGTAAACCGTAAGAGAGGTATAAATTTTTTTCAATCAAGGTACATTCGACATTTGCAGAAAAATGTTCTCGACGTTATACATAGAGTTTGGGTTGCATGATAACTTGAGGTTTCTATCAAAACTAAGCACATTTTCTGCCGTTCGTAACGAATTGTCTCATAATAATTCTGTTCATGCTTTAACTTTTATTAATTCACCCTCAGGAGTGGTATATCGTGACCTCCGGAATGTATGTATTTGGACTCAAAGTAAAAAATTCTGATAGAGGAAAATATCATTAATTAAATATTTAGTTAATTTAAATATTTACTATGTTGCAACATAAAAAAAAAATTTAAATCAGCCTCTGTGCGACACTAAAAAATTATTGTATTGTATTTACTTTTATTATAAATTAATATTATTAAATGTGTTTTGATATTTTTGCAAAACTGAGTACCTAAAATTTTGATTTTATTTACTTTTATAGCTGCATTTGGTCCTGCTATATTCATGGTAGCTGCTTCCTATGCCGGTTGTGATCGTGTTGCTGTTGTTATTTTGTTCACGATTTGCATGGGGCTTATGGGTGCATTTTACGCAGGCATGAAATTAAGTCCTCTAGATATGAGTCCAAATTATGCTGGTACTTTGATGGCCATTACGAATGGCATTGGTGCCATAACTGGCGTAATTTCGCCATATTTGGTGGGTGTAATGACACCAAATGTAAGTTAACAACACTGATTAGCTGAAAACAAGTAATTGTTTCTCACCATCTTTTTTGAAGGCTACCTTACTTGAATGGCGCTTAGTTTTCTGGGTGGCCTTTGCCGTTTTGGTTATTACTGCCATTATCTACAGCATTTGGGCCTCTGGTGAGATCCAACCATTTAACGACCCCCAAACTAAGAATAAAGACTTTGAAACCGAGGAACGCGCCCAAAACCAAAGAAAGGAAAAGAATTAAGGCTAATTGACGATATAATCAACCATTTTTAATAAGATAACGCGAAGTTTATTTTTCAATTCAAAAATCATTAAACTAACCAGCTTATGTAAATAGCTAAATTAGGGTGGCATGTCACACTACGATGCAACATATCGTCCATCAACGTAGAGTCATAACGTCTATGTAACTGGCTTGCAGTAAATCTTTAGCAGAAGTCGGTGTTGGTTATAACATAGAGGAGACTTGTCACCTGAAATACAATAGGAAATAATTATTTTGTTTAAAAACGATGCCAAAACTAATATTAACTTAAGTTCTAATTTCACAAAAGCTTAAATGAAAACACTAAAAGTGTTTACGATTGTTGAAAAGGACTCAAAGGATAATTTTTAATTATTTTATTATTTATTACATATACATAGCATTTTTTTATTAATATCGATTTATGTTTACTTTTTATATTTAAAAATATTTAAACATTTTAATCCATTAATTTAAATATTTAAAAAATATATATATTATTTTAGGAATACAAAAATCAATAAAATCGCAAATCATGTTTTTATCTTTAATAATAAAAAGATTTTTTCGAATTATAAAAGAAACCATCCAGTTTTCTTCTTAATTAAATGAATAATATTTTCTTTATTAAAAAATTAAAATTAGACTTTAAACATTTTTAAATTTATTTTTTATAATTCTTTTGCTTATTATTTTGAAGTAGAGCAATAAAAAAGCAAAAAGATTATTATTGCGATAAAGACCACACAAAAGTTTATCTGAACTCAAAGTATTTATTGGGTCTAAAGAATGTGATATCACCTATAATGTGTTTTTATTGAAAACAACCGAAAAAAGTGCAAAAGATAGAGGAAGTTTACAGTTCAAGTAATAAGTTATCGCAAATCAATATCAACTGCCGTATTCACAGAAAATAAAATAATTTTGAAATATGTTTTATGACAAATTTTTCATACAAATTTGTCCTATTTTGATTTTCTATGAATACGGCAGTAAAAATTTAAGTCTTTGCATTTGTTAAGTAGTTTTAAATTCAATATTTTTGTAATTATTTATTTGGATTTACTAATTTATAATATTAAATTTAGATGATTGACAATAACTTTTCAAAGCTTATTATATAACACTTCCGGGTTATATTTTGATGACACTGTGACAAATATGAAGTATAAAAATACCTTTTTAACATAAATATGTAATAAGTAACTTCTCCCAAATTCCGTTATAATGAAAATAATAACGAGTTTCTTAAGAGTATATTTTAACTTTGTGAAAGTCAGAGCCATTCAAATATTTGTTTTTTGAAAAAAAAAAATGGCTGGTTCCATGAGATAATATAAGACTTATGTGATATTTTTATCTAATTTTACTACAACGCATTATGAGTTACAAATATTTTTTTAGTTGTTGTTAACGTCATTTTTCGGGAATTACAAAAAATAACTACTACATTTTACTTTTTACCTTCTCTCTCTTTCTGTAAGGTTTTTAAGTTTTTTTTTTTAATTTCATATTTCAGCACGAAAAACTAAAGCCAGTTTTTTTAAGTTATGTATGTTAATAGTCATATTTATTTAATAATTAGGAATATTAAATTACACCTGTATTTCGAAATAATAAAATAATTTTCTTGTCTTAAATATAAATTGCATGGAAAACAAAAAATATAGTGCGTTGTTTTTGTACCTTACTAAAATCATTTATTTATTTGATTGGGTTCTTTTGATTGAAAAAGAAAACAAATTTGTTATTCCTCACCAAAAAAAAGGGGGGAAAAAGGTATAACTAAGTTTGTCATTCCGTGTGTAATTTCTTTAATATCTATTTCTATATATTCTGACTTCTTATGCATAGCGAAGACGATTAAGCGATGTCCGTCTGTCCGTCCGTGTTAGTGTGAAAATCAAGTTTGCCGAGACACACAAAAAAAATAAATGTGTCAATGGATCAGATATACTGTCGAAAGAGGTGTTATAGGAAATCAGTATGATCGGTCCACGTCCTTCGAGGCAGCAGGTAAAATACCACGCCTGTCTCTTATTTTTTCATGCCATTTGGAACAATAAAGTAACTCGAATCAAAAAAATAAATATAGAGGGTGATAGGGAATTAAAAATAAGAAAGAAAAAAACATTAAGTGAAAAAATTGACGCTCGCCTATATTTTCCGAGCTACGGAGCTCTGGAATTCTCAAATTTTGAAAAATATCAATATAGCTTTTGAAGAGATCTTTAAGGAAATACTTAATTTTTTTTTAAAAATGCTTAACCCATGTCATTTTTTTTTTTAAATTATGTATATGTTGTAAAATTTTTTTTTAATTTTTTAAGTCCCGGTCACCGCAATATTTTCTTTTTTGATTGGAGTTACTTCACTAAACTAGATTTATATAGATTGTGAAGGGTATATGAGATTCGTCAGAGCCGAATATAGCACCTCTTTCTTACACCGATCATCAATTGAAATTAAACTTAACGAACGTAGTGACGTCTTATATAGCAAAGTTCAATAGTACTTAAACTTTCTACAGTTGGTTGGATTATATATTCTAACTTTGTCATCGATAACGATTGCAATGGTTTGTATCTACGCTATAAAATGTTATTACATATTACGTTTGTGTTTGTCGCTAGAGGAACTATAAAATGTTTGGTTTTGTATTATTGGGTGTATGAAGTGTTTAATTTATATAATACAGCCGTAAGCCGTCCCCACTAAAAGCTTTTAGATTTTGTAAACATAACAATATTAACAACAGTTTAATATTTACTGGCGGAATTAATCCAACTAATTTAATAATCGAGCGTCTTTATTTCCTTGTACTGGCCGTTATTGAATCTCATAGAGCTTGTAACTTTAACATCACATTGATCGTATTTTCTTTTTATTAACATGGTTTTAAATTTTATACAAAGTAACAAGTTTTAGGTACATATTTATACACATACATTATGCAAAATCCATATTCGTACACTCTTTGTAGTTATTATGTTATTTATATCATAAAAAGTTTTAGCAGTAAAATAATTTGAATGACTTTTTTATATTGTATATTTCGATGGTTATTAAGTTGAAAAAAAAATAAGTATACCATAATAGCATTAAGAAAATTTAGTGATTTGAATTTTCAGCGTTTGCAAAATTTTGTAGCATATTTTACTCATTACTATATGTTTTGTTGGTGTAAACTAAAAGGACGCTACAGAATTTTGCAAATGCTATGATGCAAGACCATTTGCACAAGATCGTGAATAGGGCCAATATATTACACAATTTTGCAAATGCTATGATGCAAGACCATTTGCACAAGATCGTGAATTGGGCTATTATAAAGACATACAAAGCAAATGCACAATTGCGTAAACAACGGCATAAACAAAATAGATTTTTACTGGACAGAACATCGTAATCATTTCTTTTGCTGAAGAAATGCAAAGATAAAACGATTAGTGCTGCAAAACTTTAAAACATCTTTATATTATTGAGACATCTCAAACAGTTAGAATTTATATTCAAAGAATTGGGTATAGAAGTCGAATTGCGTCTAGAAAGCCATTTGTAAGTAAACTGGAGAAAACGGATTACCTTTGCTAATCAACATGTAAATAAGAGTATGAAGTCTCCGATGGACGTGTAAAAATTTAGAAAAAGGGCAATACTAGGCTATATAAGCAAAATCTTTAGCCGTCATTTAAACATGGTGGTGGTTTCCTGGTGGTTTGGGATTGTTTTACTGCGGGGGGTTGGTCTCGGAAAATTGCATTTTATAAATAAAATTATGTACACAAAAAAATTTGAATTCTAAAAACAAATTTACGTCAAAGTGCAGAAATTTTTTGTTGCAGACAATTTTACCTTCTAACGAAATAACGACCCCAAACACTCTGCACTAGAGGCTCGTCCTTGGATATTGTATTATTGTCCAAAATATCTTGAAACGCTACCATAGAGTCCTGATTAAAAACCTTTGTTCGATTTTTAAAAAACAATTGAAGTATTATAAAATAAGAAAAATTCAGAATTTAAAAAACACAAGCTTTAACAAAAAAAAGCTCGATAAGTCGATACCTAATGTTTTAAAGCTAAAATTAAAAGTAAAGGTTTTCTAACCAAATATTAATGATCATTTTAGATATTATTTAAGTGTAAGAATATGAATTTTGTTTTCATAAATAGTGAATTCAGTTGTCTTGAAAAATTTTGAAATAAAATTTTTTGTTGGTTTTATTAAAAAAATATATAATTGAGTGCTTTTTACGAAAATTTATACCTATTGTATGAATAGGTATGTATGTATGTAAGTGTATGCACGTCTGGTAGACGCAGAAGTGTGTATGTATTATGTACTGAATCAAAATGTAAAAGTTTTTCCATTGATCAAAAATCAAATTTTTTTTTGCCGAAATCGAATTTTGTTTGTAAAATAGCCCAATTTTCGTTGTTGTTGTTGTACCGCTCTGCTGCTGTGGAGAAAACTTTCGGTTTTTACAGCTCGGGTTGTTCCGGAGCGCAGATCTAATTGTCGTGGAAACGTTATCGTAAATTTTTAAGTGCACTACGCCACTTTGCATTGAAGAACCCTTTACAAAGTATCAAGCCCTTAACTAACATTCTTTAGAATAGGAAGTGCTACTTTCCTACTACTTTCCATATAATCCATTCTTGGAATATACCGGATACTTAAAAAAATGTTAGCCAAATTAGTTCAGTCATTCGCAAGTTGTTTTCATAAGATTGTGTTTTTCACGTATATGGCATTAACTTTTTCACCGTTATAAGCAGACCGTATGTAGTACTAATTTCGCTAGGACAGGTACAGAAAATAACATCTAAAATTAAAGAGTGTTGCCAGGCATACATATAAGAATCTCTTGAACAGTTATCATTATATTCAGAAATTATTGCAAGGTGTGACCGCTATAAAACCAGAGTAATACGAGACACTAAATTTTCAACAGCAAATGATCACAACATTAAATTTAAAATTAAAAGGGTGGTCTATATATGGTACGTGTGCGAGTCCAGCTCCCACTTAACAGATTTATTTATATTACGCTACTTTTGTTTTATAACTAAATTATTTTAGTAAATGTTTAATGATTGTTTTTGTCTTTATTTATTAGTAAATTTAGTACCAAGGTTGATAAAAAATTACCAATTATTAAAAAAAAAAAAATACGAATGGATAAGAATTAACAAATATTTAGTCACATAAATATAGTTACATTAATAATAGATAAAGATAACTTGGGAGTTTTCAATCAGCTGGTTGTGAAGAGGTAATACCCGCTTGAGCCAAAGCAGATATAGTCGACATATCGATACCTAATTTGCGTGTAACATTAATTTGTGCTAAAGCAGCATTACGTAAAGCGTATAGATGACACATTTCCGCGTGACTTTTTGCCAACTTAATAGCCTTTTGAAACAAATCTACCGCTCTGTCTAAATTTGCACGTTGTACTTCGATTGTACCCAAAGTTTCATAAGCCAGTTCACACTTATCATCTACTTCAATAGCTTTTTGAATTAGGCTTATAGCTTTTTCGATATCGCCCTTCCATTGAAGGGTCATAATTCCTCTATGAACCAAAAGTGATGCATTAAATGGAGCCAATTTAATGGCTTTTTCATAAAACTGATCGGCCGGTTGAAATTGCAGTTGATCACTCAGTACTTGTGCCATTAAGCTGTAGCATTCTACACAGTCGGGAAATTTTTCGATGGCGTTTTTAAATTCATTCATCACTATCATAAGTCGCATTTGATCCTGTGACAACAAAGCTAAGCGATATTCAGCATAACATTTCTGTCCAAATGCCATGGCATTATGGGGTGCTAGTTTAATAGCTTTTTCAAATTCTTGCAGAGCTTGGGCCAGCTGGTCCAGTAAAATATAAATTTGAGCTCGTTGATGATAAAGATCCGGATTTTCAGGTTCTAGTTTTTGAACTTGAGAAAAGTCAGCAAAACCTAGGTCTTTTTGTTCCAACTGTATAAAGTACGAAGCACGTCTTATTAAGGCATAACATTTATATTTAGTATCAGCATCATCTTAAAATATAAAAATTAAATTTAAATTAAAACAATTTCAAGAGAAAAAATGTTTTGTAAGCGCATATAAAACGCGAGAGAGCACAATACTATATTTGTAAACATTGACGGATTCATACACACATGCGTATACAAATGTGTGTGAATGTTCATAATAATCACTCCTATCGTGAACAAAATGTTAAATTTTTGTTCCCATGAAAGTTTTATTCCCCATGAAGGGAAAACTCCTATCGTGAGTTTCATAGGAACGTTTGTTCCCTCTATCAACTCGTACTGAATACAAAATATACATACATAGGGAAAAAAATATTCCAAATTTTTTAAAGTTATAAAAAATTTAGAAATGTTAATGATTGGTGCTATTGTGTTGTTGGAAGAGGAGGAGATACTTCAACAGAGAACAATTTTATTTCAAGAACGTGACGTGCAAGACGCTTAAAAGGTCCAATCAATGGACCCCAAGTGGGCTGTGGCAACACGTCTGCGTGCCTAACCTACCCTAGACATTGCTACTGATTTTTATTAAAAATATTTTTAATAAAAAATCTTCATAAATTAATAACCATTAGATAGATCTCTTTGTTTTGCATCTTGACGAGCATAATGTCAGTCTGCTCTGCAGTAACTGATATTGAATTAAAAAAATGTGTTATTGATGTAAATATTATAATTAATACATATAAAAACTGGCATAATGTATGTAATGTATGTATGTATACATAGTATGTATAAAATATTACTGATTTACATATATAAACCTCAAAATGAATTTAATAGCTAAATTTACAAATAAAAAATATTAAACCAAAAAGCAAAAATTACTGCTTTAAAATTCAGAATTTTCTAGTAAGTACTTGTTGGTTTGCACCAGTGTTACGCTTTTCCTTTAAAAAGTTACATTTTTTCATTCAAAGTTACTTTTTGAAAAATCCTAAAATAAACAGTAATTCAATGTCATTGATATAAAATATAGTTTAAAGTTTTATTCCATATTTCTGGGAAGATAACGAGGCAAGAAATTCATTTACTGAATAAAAACAAAACTGAAATAAGCCAAGTAAGTGTGATATATTCGGCTATCCCGAATCTTATATACCATTCACCATATATGTATGTATGTAAGTCTAATTTAGTGAAGCAACTCCAATAAAAAAAAAAGAATTATTTTATATCAATTACAGAGAACTAAAAAATAATAATCAGTACTATACATAGTTTTACATAAAAATGTCATCGGCTCTTAATATGTTAAGCATTTGTTCAGTTTGTTTTTTTTTTTTTACTTTTTAAATCTCTAGCGCCCCATATATTTGTACGGTATACCCTTCACCATAAAAAGTGGAAAAAGGGAATAACTAATGAGTTTTCTTTTCTGAAAATAAATGTTACCAAAGAATCACATGTTTTGCTACACATTTTATACCCACATTAGAACAAAAAACTGTTATCAATTTTTCTAACTACCTTCACATGTCAGTAATATTTAATTAGCGTTTCAAACATAAAGTAGTATAACATTAGATTTAGCAACACACGCAAACATCACTTACCAAGAGTAAGAACTAAAAAAAGTGTAACATGCAACATATCTTACAGTTTTTAATGCAACATATTTTCAAAAGAACATACATACTTTTAATTAACACTATCGAACATTTTTTAGAAAAGAACACAAAGGTGTGAAAAGTGTTAAACATATGCAACATTTTTGTCAGAAAAGAAAACGCCATAAGTTTGTCATTCCGTTGTAATTTCTACAATATTCATTTCAGACCCCATAAAGTATGTACATATAAATTCTTACTTCTTAAGAATAGCGAACCCGATTGAGCAATGTCCGTCCGCATTAGTGTTGAAATCATGTTAACCTTTGCATAAGTTACGCCAATCGATTAGACATAGTGTCGAAAGAGGTGTATTGGAAATCAGTAAGATCGGTCGATGTGCGATGGCGCTCGCTCATATTTTCCGAGTTACGGGACTCTGAAAGTTTCCTATTTTTTAAAATATCAATATGGGTATTATTTAAAAGCATTTGAAGAAATCTTTAAGACAATACAAAAATTTTTGTAGAAAGGATAAACCCATTTTTTTGTAAAATTATATACATATATGTCGTACTTAATTTTTTTCTTATTTTTAAATTCTCTGTCACCCCAGATTTGTTCCAAATGATATGGAAAAAAATATATATAAACTTAAACCGAATTACGATTATTCAAATAAATTAAAATAATACTAAAATTATTCGGAATATTTTTAATTTAATTTAATCGTGTTTGGTTCCTTTAAATATAAATATTTCATGAAATTCTCATGAAATATTTTTTTATTTAAAACTACAAATTGAAAGGCATTACTGCGGGGAAAGCATATCCATATGGCTATTTCACTACTGCTCATATGGATATGCTTTCCCCGCAGTAATACATTTCAATTAAAACTTAAATAGTTAGGGTAATAGTTTGAAAATTAAATTTAAGTCACATGTGCGTTTTTTATGTGAATAAAAAGTATAGTGTTATCTACAAAAATAATTATTTTATACTTACTATTATTTATAACTGCATCTAGATCCAGTTTCGCTTCGTTAAATGATCCCGATAATAAATGGAAGGTACCTCTTAACAAAAGTGCCTCGGTTTTATATTCTGATTCTGACTCAGATGATTCTATTTCTTCAGTGCAAGCCGCAATCACTTCGTCATACTTTTGCTCATCCAATGCCTGCTTAGCTCGAGCGAATCCATTCAATTTTTCTTTTGTTGTTATTGACTCTGGCAAGCGCAAAGTTTGTAAAGGATCAGCCACAAAAGAACGCATGTATGTGGTAATAAAACTTGTTGAGGGTAATACCGGCAGTCTATCCTTCATACCTCTTTCTGCGTCTTCCCTACCAGTTTGTTTTAAAATTCGATCGGCGTACATAATAGTATTGTTGTTTTGAAACATTTCTAGAATGCATGTAGCAGTGATATCATCCAAACATTCTGATATTTCATTAGTAGCCTCAAAAGCTTTAGCTCTTCTAAAATACGCCTTTGCATAGCGAGGGTTGCTTTCCAGAGACTTCGTACAATCGTCTTTGACTTTTTGCCATTTACGTAACATTTCGTATGATGCTGCTCTGTTCTGATAAAAAATTGCTAAGTCAGTTTTACATTCTTTTGGGCACTTGTCAATAGCCTTGTCATAAAAATTAATGGCTTCGTCATATTTGCCATTGCGATAGCATTTGTTTCCTTCGTTTTTCAACAAGGTGGCTTCCTTCAGTGGAGATAAATTTTTATTTTGCAATTCAACATTTTTCTTTTCAAGCTCGTTATCTTCGCTGGGGCCATCAATCGATATTGACTGTTGGGTTAAATCGAATGATTTTTTTAATTTTGTAAATTTCTTTTTGTTGCCACCGCTATCTTCTTCTGTTGAGGCGTTCATTCTTTTGTACAAATACACTCCCACGCCAATTGTCAAAGGTGTTCCAACTAACAATGCTAACTGCCATTTCGTCAACTTTACAGAACCAAATTTAAACGCTGTTGACATCTTTTTTATTTAGAGTTCTAAACGAGAAAAAATTGCTATTGTTGTAGGCAATAAATAAAAATAAATTTTAAGAAATAAAAAATAGTCTTAATTGTACGTTAATATAAAAAGGACATCCTGCAGCAACTTGAACCAACCTCAAACACCTTTTCTTCGCTTTTGTCTTGACGTTTCGTATGTGAAATACACCTAGAATTTTCAGAAAAAAAATCGAGTTTGTTCGTTTTTTTATCTTAAAACTGTCTTTAATTTCTAATTCTTTAATATCATAACTTTTTAATTTAAACTAGAAATTCTGTAGAAATTTTTTTTCAATCATTAAAAGACCTACGCCAAAGAGCTTGCAGCCGACTTCAAAAGACGGCCGACGGTTTTTTGCTACCGCCGCCGAAAATTTAAGTTTATTTACACGCCGTCTTGACGAGCCATTGAGTTGATCAACTATTGAACAATTTCATCATATATATATATATATATATATATATATATATATATATATATATATATATATATATATATATCGC
Organism: Gymnosoma rotundatum; assembly: GCA_916610165.2. NCBI lineage: Eukaryota > Metazoa > Arthropoda > Insecta > Diptera > Tachinidae > Gymnosoma > Gymnosoma rotundatum. The sequence goes on along the minus strand of OU744337.1, from coordinate 152,233,530 downwards.
TATACTATTATCAGAAAAATAAATTTTATTTTTCTTAGGACCGCAATTTATATACAGATTTTTTTCTAGTAATAAAAACCTCTTTTTTAACCGACTTCAAAAAAAGAAGGAGGTTATACAAAAAACAAATTATACACATTGGCAATATTGTTGTACAATATTAATTATTGCACAATTATATTACAAGTGTATGGGTACCTTAACATTGTTTTAGCAAAAGGTTAAACATGAACAGTAACATGATTAGTCTACACTTACGCTCAATATGATAATAAAAGTATTGTGTGAAGTGAATAAAAATGTAATTTATACTACATGATACCAAGTACTAGCACTAACTAGTACTACCCAAGGCATATTCATAGCAGGTGGGTTCATTAGCCTTAAAAGCAATTAGCCCTCGAAAATCGGATTTTTTTTAGTTTTTAAAACAAACTAAACAAATGGCTTGAGCAGTTCTCAAAGTACCAGGGTATCCCACACAAAAAAATTTTAATTCAAACCCCCCTAATGTTAGTCAATCTTTTAAGCAGATTAGTAGCCGAAGACGATTCCCTCAAAACACGATCATAATGATCATTTACACTCAAGGTGCTCTTGATAGTCAAACCAAGAAACTTAAGGGAATTAACCTGAACAATAGGACAACGGTCAATTTCAAGATCCATGTCGAAATTAGCACGCCTTCCAAAAAACATGCACCTGGTCTTCGATGGATTAAAGCGCAGATCAAGTTTGGCTACAGCTGGATGGAAATTGTGATCAATAAAAAGAATTAGAAAATCATCGTCATATTAAAATACAAGGATCCTATAATTTTCATAAACGTGAAAATCAACGGTATACAAAATAAAAAGTATCGGACTAGGACAGCTTCCCTATGGAATGCCATTAAAAATACGGACAGACAAATCACCCATACACAGCTCTCTTTCAGAGAGAAAGTTCGATATCCAATCGATCAAGTCCAACGGAATACCCTGACTGACTAAAATGTTTCTAAGAGCAGAAACATTGACACAATCATAGGCATTACTGATGTCAATAGATGCCACAACACTTCTCAAGCCCAAGGATATGACACCCTGAAAAGTAACTCATTAAGACAGGATGTCGTGGACATTTTCCCCCTGTACGCAAAGGATCTTGCCGGCAAAACTTCTAGCTCATCCACAGAAGCAATCAATCTTCCCTTTAACATCATATTAACCAGCTTCATAAATACAGAAATGAGGGCTATTGGCCAGTAATTCCTGAAATCATCTAGCATTCCATACCTCTTAGGTATGGGAACAATCTTAATCCACCTCCAAGTCGCATGAATTGAACACTCACTAAACAAGACATTAAAAACATGTAAAAGCGACTTCTTAGAAGAAACCGGCAACGATTTAACCATATCATAAGTCACACCATCCAGCCCCCCAGCAGAGGCACGATTCCCAAAATCCAAAACATTAATTAACTCATTGTAAGTGAAGGGTATAAACTTTCCATCCAATAATGTGGGAAAATAAACATGAAAGTTAGTAGGAACCTGATCTGCTAATGTTTGAAAAAATTTGCCGTTGTTGTCATAGTTGCCATGATGAGGGTCTCTTTACACTACAATCCTAACTAAACTATTAACAAAGCGCCATGCTGTAGCAGTATGTGGTTGATTATTGATCTCATATATTTTTCTCTTATAATTTTTACTTTTAGCATTTTTAACTGCAGAGCTTTTTTCCTTGCAGCAACATGTTTCCTGAAAAGACGAGCAGGTCATCGTTCCACCAAGCTTTGGGAATAAAATTCCCAGACCAGAAGGTTGTATCAGAAATTTCCCTACTAAAGGAGTCTACAATGCACCCTTCATTCGATTCAAGTCCCAATTTGGATATGTTTCTCAAAAGCAGACGTTTAGAAAAAAACTTAACTGGTAAGACGGAGAGAGTCCCAATATTCATAATTATAGGAAAATGATGTGAACCGCCAGACCACATTGGACAAGTGTGCCAATTGATTGATATGGAGGAAAGTTTAGCAATGGTCACATCTAAAACAGAGCCTACGCTGCTATTTAAATGTGGAAGGAAGCTGATAGAGCCGTCATTCAAGCAAAAGAAATCAAATTGACTAAAAAGCGAGCATTGAAGTTCCGCCAAGGACAACATTACGCATGTACTCAAGAAAGGCTAACAAAAGCAACACCTCTCTAGCACAAGACTCCGTCGGTAAACTCGGTGGAAAATATACTGACACAAAAACAAAATTCGGAATCAAATTTAAGTTCTCTCGACTTTTACGTCCAGACTGGTAGCAAAACTAATTCTCTTCGCACATATAGTCTTCCTAATACATATGGCAGAGCCACTATATCTATCAGGACGAACTTTAAAAAACGAGTTATAATTCAGAAGTCTGCAGTTAGGATCCGTTTCGTCAACGTTAAAAATCTCAGAAAATAAACAAACATCAACGTTATAATTGACGTAGAACTCAGTTGAAGATTTATTAGATCTAAAATTTTGAACATTTCTTATCATTATTATTCTATAAGGGAAGGAGAAGACTTGGGATCACTACGTACACGTAAATTAGAGAGAGCATTAGATATTTTACCTTAAGCACCCGAAGATGCAAACCGGTACTTCTTTGGCAAAAAAGTCACCAATGAAGGAGAAAACTTCAGAAAGAATTCTTTCAAACTCGGCTACCTTAGCATTATTTTCCCTATAAATAACCGGTTCGGTAGGACAAGTATCTGTTGGCTGAAGGGGTATTAAATGCGGCCCCGGCCAGGGTGTGTTTGTTTAGCATGAACCACACGACTAAATATCAGTTCAGTAAGTATCCTATTAACCTCCCGATTCATGTTCTTTACAGGAGAAGATTTTGTCAAGGGCAGAGATGGAAAATTCTCCTCATACCCATCAAAAATACTAAACCGGTTGGTAGAATACGATTTCATGACCTCGGTCCTAGAAAGCCGCTTAATGGTCATAATCTTCAAAATCTCATCCTCTTCTTGCCATTTAGAGCACAATTTTCTGATAAAGAAAAATTGAATTGCGAATTTTCTCATTGCCCGGGATTACATCGGAAGAATGAACTAAAACCAAATATTCGCCTTCATGATTATGAGGATATAGATTTCGTTTAGGACTTTCAATATCGCCCTGATATTTCACGTTACTGTTTCCTGATGCACAATCAGTATTGCCACAATTAGAATCCTCTGAAACAAAATCCATTCCCTTACCTTTGGACGCAACCATTTTAGACTTTAGTTTAACTAGAAACTCAGGTATAGATTTATTAAGTTCCACAAGAGACGCACTGTGTTCCGATGAAACAGAAGATTTTAATAATGAGATTTTATTCTTGGCCAAAGGATTAGAGGATTAGAGTTTGCTCACTTCATATTATCACGCGGCTTTTCTAAATTAGCACTCAAATTAGATTAAAAAAATTGTTCAAAGACCGTCTGTGATAACGTATGAGATACAGGGGACGAATCGTCGTCCCCCATTCTCGAGATTTTTCTAACACGCAACTTTAAAAAATAATATTATACCGTCCAGTGAAACACCAAATAAATTATATTCACAAACTTTCTCTGCCTTTGCCGAATAGAAGAAAAGAAAATTTCAACCCTCAAAGACGCTTCAAAAAAACTGTAAACTCTACCAACGCTTCGCGAAAAATCGATTTGAAAAACAACCGTACGCTACGAGCAAATAAAAAGAAGTCAGCGAATAAAGAGACATTTGCGAATTAAAAAAAGGCATTCAACTGTTGTCTGGCTGTCTTGACGAGCTATTGATTTGATCAACCATTGAACAATTTTATGTGCACACATTAAAATTACTTGTGTAGACTATCGTTTTCGATGTAATGTTCTTGTGCAAATAGCGTTGTCAGAACATTTGTTCATACAAGGATGTCTGCAATCAAAAGTCACTTTCATTTTAAATATTCTAAAAAAGATTGAACTGAGGCGATATTTAAACCAAAAAGCATGTAAAATTTTCTTATTATATATATTTATATGTAAATTAATAAAAACAATAATATATAAATAAGAATACACAAAAATTAAAATAAATATAATAAAGACATTAACGTTACTACGTTTTCTCAAAGCAGCCAAACATGAACAAATGTTTGTTATCTATTCTGCCGACGTTTTGTTCATGTGCGGACAAATAAATTGCTCGTCAAGACGTGGGGTAATATCTGTGGTAATGTTGTCTGTTATCGATTGGCATTGTAGTACCTGCTTAATTTTTTTGCCGACGTAAGTAATAGCAGCCGTCAAGCTACATTTTGGGCGCCGGCCGAGCACATTGTAAGTAAGTGACGTTGAGCTGACTACCAGTCGCGCCGATACGTCTTGTATTTCTGGCTTAGGGTTCACACTCCGTTTATTTTCTCGGAAACTGTATTTTATTCTGTGAATTATTAGGCAAAATAAATCCCTAGTAATCCACTAGAAGGAATTAAGGAATATTTAAACAAAGTGATCAGACAGAAAATAAGCAAAAGATGGCCCCTAAAGCAGGAAACATTGTCTTGAAACCGAAAGGCCAAGCCTTTAAAGATAAATCTAAACCAACCGATGTTCGTCTATCGAATATACAGGCAGCTAAAGGTTAGATACAGAAGCGTGTTGAAAAAATGTTAGGCTTATTTATAAAGAAAAAAATCTTTTTATTTCTTTATTAAATTTTTTTACGAACGTTTATATGTATAAAAACCCAATCTTGAAAAGAATATATGTATGTACATATCGTTGCTTTCATATAGAAAGGTCCTATCCTACTAATTTATCATAATGTTATATATGAAATGCTTGCAAAATATTATTATTGTATTAAAATTTTGTGACGAGGTGTGTGAAATGTACTGGAATCGGGAGAAAAATCGAGTAAGGGCCTTTCCACATCAGTTGTGCTCTCGATAAAAAAGCCGGTTTGTAACTTACAAGCGTCTGAAGAAATGACTCATCTTAGTAAAAATTAAATTTACTTGTGCATGTGTTTTTAGCCATATAGTATAGCGTAAAATCTAGTTTACGTACACAGCTAAAAATGAAAAAAAAAAAATGTCTATACGGGGTGTACAATGCAATTTTAAGCAAAAATGTAAGTGAAAAATTTGAAGCTGACCCTTGGTTTCGAAGTTATGGACCTCCAAAGTTTGTAAAATATGGCATATGTATGTGTATCGAGTATTTTATGGCAGAATGAGACATCCTGTGGACATTTTTTGCATTTTGAGCTGTGTCCGTAAACTAGTTTTTTTCCATATTATTAAGTATAGAAAAAATCTAATAAAAAATCAGAAATTTGTGTAAAAAACCTTAATTTATTTTCCAGCTGTTTCTGATGCAATTCGAACTAGCCTGGGTCCCCGTGGAATGGACAAAATGATTCAAGCTGGCAACGGTGAGGTTTCCATTACCAATGATGGCGCCACGATTTTAAAGCAAATGAATGTTTTACATCCTGCTGCAAAAATGTTAGTTGAACTTTCCCGCGCTCAGGATGTTGAAGCAGGTGATGGTACTACATCTGTTGTAATTATTGCTGGTGCTTTGTTGGAGGCTTGCGAAAAGCTTTTGCATAAAGGAATTCATCCTACAGCGATTTCCGATTCATTTCAACGTTGCTCGAACAAAGCTATTGATATATTAAATGAAATGTCGACACCTATAGAGTTGAATGATCGTGAAAACTTGATAAAGAGTGCTTCTACATCTTTAAATTCTAAGGTAGTTTCACAACAGAGCAGTTTGTTAGCTCCCATCGCTGTAGAAGCCGTTTTAAAAGTTACTGAACCTGGTCACGAAAAAGCTGTAGATTTGAAAAATATTAAAGTCATCCAGAGTTTAGGCGGCACTGTGGAGGATACTGAATTAATTGACGGTTTAGTTTTCACAACACGCTCGGCAGGTACTAATGCCCCTAAGCGCATTGAGAAGGCTAAGATTGGTTTGATCCAATTCTGTATTTCAGCACCAAAGACTGACGTAAGTTAAATAGTTCTTAATTTATATTAAAAAGAAAAGATATAAAAATTTGGTCATGAGTATAAGTATCAACTGATGGTAGTTGGAGCTAAAGAAATTGTGCAACTTCAACCGGTCGTACCCATAGGTCTATAGGGCTTAAATACGTGGACCTGTTGGGACAGTTAAATAAATGTACAGTGTCGTGAGGGCTTTGGAGGCAGGCTGGGTAATGTTTGAAGTGCTAGGAGCTATTGCTTCACGGTAGCAGTTGAGCATGCTGCACCAAGCGGCACTTAATTGTGCTAGAACTGTTCTCGTTTGCCTCAGTAAAAGCCTTCCATTTTCTGGTGATTTTCATTCAGGACTATATATCCATTTATAGTTCCTGAGACCTCCTGCTGATGCATCAGCTGTACAAAATTTTGTTTTTCTTAAAGTTTCTTGGTTTTTAATTTTTGCATTGTATTTTGAAAACGATATATATTCGTCACATCATTTTAAAACACTGCTTTCAATTCGATATTCGCTACTGTAGTTGTTTGTTACTTCAAATACGAATACATTTTTTGAGAGCATTTTTCATGCAAAAACGGTTTTTTTTTTTTGCTGTCGAATGGGCCAGCTAAACCTTAAAATTTTCTGGTTACTACAATAGTTGTTTATTTTTATATATTTTATTTTTTGTGCCTGTGCCTTCGTTTCGAACAGTAAATTCTCATTAGCACTGGCGCTTGAAATATACATACATCGCATCAAAAACACTAGCAACCTAATTAAATTTATTTTATTAAATTTTTGAGTTCCATTCTCTTTTATTTGCTATATGCTTATTTACTTAAAATTTTTTAGACCTAGAAATTTTAAACCAAAAACCAAATTTGATGTTTTGTTGTTAATTGGGAAAATAGTGTTTTTTTAAGAAAATAAAAACAAAGTAAATTGGGATAATCAACGTTTTAAAGATTATTTACACATTTTAGTGACACTTGTAACGACAAAAGTCGCCTCCTCGTTTTTGTCAACACATGAATATTGTTTTTGTTATGTATTATTGCTTGAATAAATTATATTTCCTTTTATTATTACCTTTCGAATTAAGACTTTATATAATGAATTATATTTTCTTTCATATATAATTTTAATGAATTATAATTTTTATGTATTATTGCTTTACTGAAATAATTTCTCTTATTGTAAACTTTAGAATTAAGCCTTTATAGAATGAATTATATTTAGATCATGATAAGTTTTCTACCCGAGGATAGTTTGAATTAACGGTCGGGTGACACAGTACGCCCTCTTGAAGATAATACCTGCAGACTAAACAGACAGCTGTAACAGCCAACAGTGTCACAACTGTCACGAACTAAAATACAACGCTCGGCTGTGTTTGCCGATTAAACACAACCGAATAAGACATGTGTGTGAATGAATGTGTGTGCCCACGCACAAGTATAAAAAGGCGAACATTGAGTTGAAAAAGATCAGTTTGTAAGCAGCTGGCCTGCAGGTAAGAAGTTGCTTGGTGAGGAATTTACAATTCCCCAAATTATTTCTTATCTTCAGAAAAACTGCATTTGTGGGTAACTCGACTAGCGGAGATAGTCTTGGCGAGGAATTATACAATTCCCCAGGTTTAGTCTTGCGCTGCCTAGCTCTCCCATAGTGGTTGCCATTCATCGCGGCTGAGCGACAGTTGCTACGCCGGTTGGTAAAACAACGCCACAGAAGTTGCACTTCTACCGGCGTTCGTTCGGCCTTGTCGCTTACCTTGGCGAGGAATTATACAATTCCCCAGGGTTAGGCTGCGCGGTCGAGCACTACCACTAGGCGCTGCCAGGAGCACGTCCGGCGTAAAGCCAGGGTGTTGCCGCTGAACGTCGCTACGGCCCGAGACTAGCGTCTAGTACTTCGCGCACGCACCGACTCCGGTGCAGAGAGTCGACTAACCGGCTACAGCACCCCCTGTCTGGTGTCCGGTTAACCTACCGGCGCCGCCTTTGAGGGTTCCCGTGTACAGCGACCATCACGCTACAGCCAAGTGTCCGGCCTACGTATCAACACTGCCGTTGTCTGTTGTCGCCGCTGCCCGCCTAGAGCGGCCACTGTCGCTGTTTGTGCCGCTGCCTGTGCCATTACCGCCCGGTAGCGTCGCCGTATCTTCAAGCGCTACCTGCGCCATCGCTGTTTGCGCCGCTGCCTGTGCCATTGCCGCCCGGTAGCGTCGCCGTTTCTTCAAGCGCTACCTGCGCCATCGCTGGTCAAGCGCTACCTGCGCCATCGCGGTTGAAGCGCTACCTGCGCCATCGCTGTTTGCGCCGCTGCCTGTGCCATTGCCGCCCGGTAGCGTCGCCGTTTCTTCAAGCGCTACCTGCGCTATCGCTGGTCAAGCGCTACCTGCGCCATCGCGGTTGAAGCGCTACCTGCGCCATCGCTGTTTGCGCCGCTGCCTGTGCCATTGCCGCCCGGTAGCGTCGCCGTTTCTTCAAGCGCTACCTGCGCCATCGCTGGTCAAGTGCTACCTGCGCCATCGCGGTTGAAGCGCTACCTACGCCATCGCTGTTTGCGCTGCTGCCCGTGCCATTGCCGCCCGGTAGCGTCGCCGTATCTTCAAGCGCTACCTGCGCCATCGCTGTTGAAGGGCTACCACCGCCATCGCTGTTTGTGCCGCTGCCCGTGCCATTGCCGCCCGGTAGCTTCGCCGAGTCTTCAAGCGCTACCTGCGCCATCGTTGTTTGCGCCGCTGCCCGTGCCATTGCCGCCCGGTAGCGTCGCCCTGTCTTCAAGCGCTACCTGCGCCACCGCTGTTGAAGCGCTACCTGAGCCTGGCTGTTTCCGCCACTAGCCCGTGTCAACTACCACAACAAACGTAAGCGCATCGCCTTAACGCGGACGCTGATCAACCGCGCTGTCACCTCCGACTACGTCACCCGACCATCATCCTCTAGCAACCCATCGTTGTAACATTTACCACTAGTAAAAATAAAACTTGGATTTAAGTTTTATAACGTTTTTTTGAAACAAAAGTTGTTTTATTCCCTTTCCGTCGTGAGACGAAAGACAAAAACATCAACGACCCTGGACTCCGCTGTAGCTATCCCAGCAACCAGCGTAGAACGTGTCGTTACATTGGCGCCCGAGCAGGGACACTAATAGTGTTCAATTATTTAAAAAAAAAAAAAAAAAAAACCCACAAGAACTTGCTATCAAGGCTACCACGATGCTACGAACCTCCTGGGTTTACTCCTTAAAGAAGGAGGAGCTAGTAAAGTACCTTGGACAATATGACCAGGACCACACTGGAAATGTGGAAGAGTTACGAAAACGTTTTGCCAAATTTCTTGCAACCGAACACCAGGAAACTCAAATGAGGGAGCTCCTGGCCTTACAAGGTAAACATGAAGCTACCCTCAAGATTCCAGCAACCACCGAAAGCGGACACAGTCGACCAGCCTCGCCGCTCAAACTAGAAGACCAAAAAACTAGTGCTGAAGGTACGGAGTCCCCCGAGAAGCGGCCAGAACCATCCGTCCCACCTAACCTAGTGACCTTACCCTCGTCTCACGTGACGCCACTTCACGAAGATCATACTATTGGAGTCATCGAGATTGTCAGGAAATGGGGCTTGAAGTATACCGGGGGCAGAGACCCATTAGAGTTCATAGAACGAATGGAAGAGCTTGCCGAAATGTACCATGTAGACACGAATCAGCTACCGCAAATAATGCCAGAAGTACTACGGGAACGAGCCTTGATTTGGTTGCGGAACAACAATCGTCACTGGAAGTTGTGGAGTCACTTCAAGGAGGATTTTTACCGGTTTTTCCTCCCTCCACGCTATTTCGAAAAACTGGAGGATGAAATACGTAAGCGTACCCAACGTCCCAAGGAGGCGTTTAAAGACTATTTATTAGCACTACAAAACTTGATGCGACCCACTAACATGACTGAACAACAAAAGCTGGAAAGGATTTTCCGAAACTCCCAACCAGACTATCAATGGTACATCCGACGCAAAGATTTTTCAACGCTCGCCGAACTGCTACAACTAGCTGATGAGCTGGAATGTATTCCGGCGACCTCACAGCCCAATCGGGGGGAGCATCACCGCATGATACGAGGAAGAAAAGCGAAAAAGAAATTGGAGGCCACCTGCCGAACGAGCAACAGAGAGAAAAACCAAACCTGTATAGTGTGGGAAGAGGAAAAACTTAAGGCGACCGTCAAAATAAAGGGGCAACTGATTACTACAATCATCGATACAGGTGCTACCAAAAGCTTTATCTCACCGGCTCAACTCAACCGGCTATCGACATCCCTCAAGCGGATTACGGTAAATACTGAAGTATTTCTAGCAGATGGGTCAAAGAAACTCATCACCGAGGCGGTGCGGCTCCAGGTTGCTCTCGGTAATAGGACCATGCCGTGTGAATTCCTGGTAATGCAGGAGGCCATGGAAGACCTCATTCTAGGGCTGGACTCACTGCGTATGTTTAAAGCCACGTTCAGTTGTGCCGGTCTAGTAGCAAGAGGCCGCCCGAGATCCTCGAGACGTCCGGACCACAATAGGCACAGCCCAAACGAAGCCAAGGTAAGCACTATGACTAACTCTTTACGTACCCCAACAGACAGCCCTAAAATCGGGCAGAGTATAAACCAGATACCACAAGAGCAGGAAAGAATTTCAAGGTTTTTGGAAGAAGAACTCGCGATGTTCGAACAAATCAAGGGAGTGTCGAATATTGCCCAACACAAAATTGTCATGAAAGACGAGCGGCCCATCAAGCTGAGATATGCGCCACGTAACCCGGCCATGCAGGCCATCATCGACAATGAAATTAACAAATTAATTGCCCGTGGATGTATAGAACCCTCGCGAAGTCCATACAGCTTTCCGATCACATTAGTGAAAAAGAAAAACGGAACATGGCGAACATGCATGGATTTCCGTCAACTTAATGCTCGATCGGTTCCCGATGCATACCCACTGCCCCGCATTGACACCATATTGGACAGGCTACGTAATGCTAAATATATAAGTAGTTTGGACCTGAAAGATGGCTATTGGCAGATCCCTCTTGAAGCAAGCAGTAAAAAATACACAGCGTTTGCTGTCACCGGACGAGGATTATACCAGTGGCGTGTGATGCCGTTTGGATTACACTCCGCCCCCGCAACATTCCAACGGGCGTTAGATAGTGTAATTGGACCAGAGATGGAACCACACGCCTTCGCGTATTTGGATGACATCATCGTAATTGGGGCCTCGTTTGAAGAACACCTATCTAATTTAAGGGAGGTTTTCAGGAGACTGCGGGCAGCCAAACTAAAAATCAACGCCGAAAAATGCCAATTTTTTAAACAAGAAACAAAATACTTAGGCCACGTGATCAATCAAGATGGGATCCAAACTGACCCGGACAAGATTGCCGCCATCACTGATATGCCCCCGCCAGGTAATGTCAAAGAGATCCGACGTTTTCTGGGCGTCACATCGTGGTACCGGCGTTTTGTACCCGATTTCGCCACCATCTCTAAACCGTTGACACAATTACTGAAAAAGGGAAAACATTGGAAATGGGGACCGGAGCAACAAGACGCCTTCACTGCCTTAAAAACCAGGCTGACCAAGGCGCCAGTACTTGCCTGTCCGAGTTTTTCCAACACGTTTGTTCTACAAACTGATGCCAGTGAGCATGGATTGGGCGCGGTGTTAACCCAAACAATCGACGGGGCAGAGCGGGTAATCGCTTATGCAAGTCGTCATCTAACGGGGGCAGAAAGAAATTACTCGGCCACGGAGAAGGAGTGCCTGGCGATTATTTGGGGAATCCGTAAAATGAGACCATATTTAGAGGGGTACCAATTTGTGGTCATAACCGACCATTTGTCCTTGAAGTGGCTAAACAGCATCGACAACCCCACAGGCAGACTGGCACGCTGGGCGTTAGAGCTTCAACAATACCAATTCACAGTACAGTATAGAAAGGGTAAGCAAAATGTCGTAGCGGATGCCCTATCACGCCAACCGGTAGAAAAGCTCAGCCTCGCACAAACACCTAACACATGCTCTTGGTTAAAGCGGCGAATGGCTGAGGTACGGCAGAACCCGGAAAAATTTCCTAATTTTGTAATTATAAATAATCAACTGTATAAGCACACGACGAGAAGCGTGAATGACGAGGACTGCACACCATGGAAGTTATGCGTCCCCGAACCCCTACGCAACCAGGTCATCCGAGAAAACCACGATTGTATCACAGGCGGACACCTCGGTACCAGGAAAACTGTGAATAAAGTCGCAAATCGATACTTCTGGCCCGGATTGGCTAAACAGGTTACTCGTTACGTGCGGCGGTGTGATTCCTGCCAAAGGTATAAGATCGAACACCAAATGCCAGCTGGAAAAATGCTGACACGAATTCCCGAAGAACCGTGGGCTACTGTCTGTGCGGATTTTATAGGTCCCCTGCCGCGGACCAAGCATGGCAACAGCGTATTGCTCGTATTTTTCGATAGATTCTCGAAATGGTGCGAATTGGTGCCTCAACGGAAAGCCACTGCCGAGGGCGTAGTAAAGGCCTTCCGAGAGCGAATATTGGCCCGATACGGGGTTCCCAAGAAAATAATTACCGACAACGGCACACAATTCACGTCACGCATATTCCGGAAATGGGTGGAAGACGTTGGGACACAGCAGGAATTGACTGCACCCTATACACCTCAAGAAAACCCGACGGAGCGAGCCAACCGTACGATCAAAACGATCATCGCACAGTTCTCGGGCCGAAACCATAATTCGTGGGACGATTGGTTACCCGAAATTATGTTAGCCATCAACACCAGTATCGCGGAATCAACCGGTTACTCCCCGGCATATCTCACCCAAGGGCGAGAACCACGTCTGCCGAAGGCACTCTATGATGAAGTTACGGTCGGAACCGGGGCACGTAACCCAACTCCTACTGAGCGTGCGAGCGAATTACAGGAAGTCTTCACCATTGTAAAGAGGAACCTAGAGGCGGCATCCCAAAAGCAACAACGCCACTATAACTTGAGGCGACGTTCTTGGAAACCCCGACGTGGAACGTGGGTCCTAGCCAGGCAACATCCACTCTCAAAAGCAAGTGAAAATTTCGCAGCGAAACTCGCGCCAAAATATGGCGGGCCGTACATTGTCAAGGAGTTTATATCCCCGGTAATCGTGAAAATTCGGGACCAGGCAAATAACGACGAACGCACGGCACACATTAGCGAACTAAAGGCCTATCATCATTAAAATTCTAATTCAACCATTACCTGTCTTTATTTCCAGATTCCTTTTCATTTACGCAAGATCCGTATCCTTCGGGCACAGTAAGTGGAGCCCTAAGCCGTATCGGAGGGAGGCAGTGTAACGACAAAAGTCGCCTCCTCGTTTTTGTCAACACATGAATATTGTTTTTGTTATGTATTATTGCTTGAATAAATTATATTTCCTTTTATTATTACCTTTCGAATTAAGACTTTATATAATGAATTATATTTTCTTTCATATATAATTTTAATGAATTATAATTTTTATGTATTATTGCTTTACTGAAATAATTTCTCTTATTGTAAACTTTAGAATTAAGCCTTTATAGAATGAATTATATTTAGATCATGATAAGTTTTCTACCCGAGGATAGTTTGAATTAACGGTCGGGTGACACAGTACGCCCTCTTGAAGATAATACCTGCAGACTAAACAGACAGCTGTAACAGCCAACAATGTCACAACTGTCACGAACTAAAATACAACGCTCGGCTGTGTTTGCCGATTAAACACAACCGAATAAGACATGTGTGTGAATGAATGTGTGTGCCCACGCACAAGTATAAAAAGGCGAACATTGAGTTGAAAAAGATCAGTTTGTAAGCAGCTGGCCTGCAGGTAAGAAGTTGCTTGGTGAGGAATTTACAATTCCCCAAATTATTTCTTATCTTCAGAAAAACTGCATTTGTGGGTAACTCGACTAGCGGAGATAGTCTTGGCGAGGAATTATACAATTCCCCAGGTTTAGTCTTGCGCTGCCTAGCTCTCCCATAGTGGTTGCCATTCATCGCGGCTGAGCGACAGTTGCTACGCCGGTTGGTAAAACAACGCCACAGAAGTTGCACTTCTACCGGCGTTCGTTCGGCCTTGTCGCTTACCTTGGCGAGGAATTATACAATTCCCCAGGGTTAGGCTGCGCGGTCGAGCACTACCACTAGGCGCTGCCAGGAGCACGTCCGGCGTAAAGCCAGGGTGTTGCCGCTGAACGTCGCTACGGCCCGAGACTAGCGTCTAGTACTTCGCGCACGCACCGACTCCGGTGCAGAGAGTCGACTAACCGGCTACAGCACCCCCTGTCTGGTGTCCGGTTAACCTACCGGCGCCGCCTTTGAGGGTTCCCGTGTACAGCGACCATCACGCTACAGCCAAGTGTCCGGCCTACGTATCAACACTGCCGTTGTCTGTTGTCGCCGCTGCCCGCCTAGAGCGGCCACTGTCGCTGTTTGTGCCGCTGCCTGTGCCATTACCGCCCGGTAGCGTCGCCGTATCTTCAAGCGCTACCTGCGCCATCGCTGTTTGCGCCGCTGCCTGTGCCATTGCCGCCCGGTAGCGTCGCCGTTTCTTCAAGCGCTACCTGCGCCATCGCTGGTCAAGCGCTACCTGCGCCATCGCGGTTGAAGCGCTACCTGCGCCATCGCTGTTTGCGCCGCTGCCAGTGCCATTGCCGCCCGGTAGCGTCGCCGTTTCTTCAAGCGCTACCTGCGCCATCGCTGGTCAAGCGCTACCTGCGCCATCGCGGTTGAAGCGCTACCTGCGCCATCGCTGTTTGCGCCGCTGCCTGTGCCATTGCCGCCCGGTAGCGTCGCCGTTTCTTCAAGCGCTACCTGCGCCATCGCTGGTCAAGTGCTACCTGCGCCATCGCGGTTGAAGCGCTACCTACGCCATCGCTGTTTGCGCTGCTGCTCGTGCCATTGCCGCCCGGTAGCGTCGCCGTATCTTCAAGCGCTACCTGCGCCATCGCTGTTGAAGGGCTACCACCGCCATCGCTGTTTGTGCCGCTGCCCGTGCCATTGCCGCCCGGTAGCTTCGCCGAGTCTTCAAGCGCTACCTGCGCCATCGTTGTTTGCGCCGCTGCCCGTGCCATTGCCGCCCGGTAGCGTCGCCCTGTCTTCAAGCGCTACCTGCGCCACCGCTGTTGAAGCGCTACCTGAGCCATCGCTGTTTCCGCCACTAGCCCGTGTCAACTACCACAACAAACGTAAGCGCATCGCCTTAACGCGGACGCTGATCAACCGCGCTGTCACCTCCGACTACGTCACCCGACCATCATCCTCTAGCAACCCATCGTTGTAACATTTACCACTAGTAAAAATAAAACTTGGATTTAAGTTTTATAACGTTTTTTTGAAACAAAAGTTGTTTTATTCCCTTTCCGTCGTGAGACGAAAGACAAAAACATCAACGACCCTGGACTCCGCTGTAGCTATCCCAGCAACCAGCGTAGAACGTGTCGTTACACACTCGTAAATTAAAAAATTACTTTTTCAAATATAATCCTCCTAAACGGAAGGAAACTACCAAGTTGAAAGAAAAAAAAAACAATAATGAACCTGAGTAAACTCTAAAAATCTTTCAGGCAAATCGGGGAAAAAGTTAAAAGATCAAAGTCCAGACTTACACTATGCAATTTTTTGGGGCATTTTTTCCTCAATTTTCTATTTAAGTTACAGCGTTATGGGTTATCTAAAAGTAAACATTAGCAACAGTAACATCCCCTCAAAACTCAAGCAATACCATATTGCTTACTCCTCCTGCTTCACAAGCAAACAAAAATTTCATGCTAGTTTCATTAAAAATTGCACAATGTAAATGCCGTAATACTCAACCTTTAAAAAAATTATTGACAAAACAAAAAAAAAAAAAATAAATAAATAAATACACGAGCCAAGATGACGTGGTCATCTTTATTTTTATTTCTCAACCCTAAAAATGATTTATACTTCGAAAAGCTAAACAGATTCAAACTTACCGGCTACAAAAGTTATGGAGTCCTTCAAAAATATTTGTGTTAATACCATGATATAAAAATAGAACGTAGTTCCACTTTAAAAATTTGTGGAATTTTGTATAATAAATATACATAAACATAAAAGAAATTCAAATGTATTTACTATAAATATAAAATTACACAGAAATAAATCTTTTGATCTTGAAAGGCAATTTATAAAAATTTGCTTATTATCATATTTTATTAAAAAATACAATAGTAGAGTAAGAGCTTTACGTAATTTAGATCGCTTTCCTCAAAGGTTTAAAACCCCAATTCCTTCAACCGCATTTTAAAATAATATATCCCGCAAAGTTTTCAAGTCCAACCTATCATATTTTACTTAAAAGATTAATATGCTCCCAAATTTTTTCGTTTTCTCGTTGTTCCTTTATCTAATGATAAAATGTAAATTTCGCTGAAAAACAAAATAAAACAATTTACCTCTGTTTGTTCTTTTTCACCAACCGGTATTTTACTAATTATTTCATATATTTCGTGGCTAATGTTTCGTCTTCATCTGAAAACTCGATTAAGCTATCTTGAAAATCTATCACTTTTGTTTCATTACCTAATTAATTAAGACGTTACTTTAAAAAAAAAATACTATTTTACATAACAAATAAGACCGAAACCTGTACTTGTTTAAACCAAAACTGAAATCAAAATGCAACGACCACTCAAAAGATGCAATTAGCAAGTCGAATTGTTCGAAGTTGGAAAAATCTTACAGAATTCTCCCAGAAACTTCTCTTACTGATACTTTCTTTAAATTTCGTTTATTTTGTTTTATTTATTTAATAACATCTGTCTACGGTTTTTATATCATGAATTTCTTTCTTTTAAAATTTCACATAAGTTGCAATGTGCTCTACAAAGCTGGATTTTTTTTTCTAATGTTACATTTTTAATATTTTTGTCTATTTAATATTAAATTATAATAATAAGTAATCTAAAAGTATTATGAATACTTGTTAAGATATACATACACAAAAACCGTATATAAGCAAAGTCAATAAGAAAAACATCTTAACATTTCTAAAACCCGTAAGATAAACTCATGGAATTCACTTTTTCGGGCAAAAATAAATTCAATTTATATGATAATGATGGATGGTGCAAGGTAGGAGGAAGCCACATTTAAACATGGGTGGCTTAGACTTGGTATAGAGGGGTATATAGTGCTGCTGGTGTCGGGATTTACAGATTATAGAAGGCCTTATGGACCACAAAAACATATTAATATTTTAAAAATATCTTACCTCTAGCGTACAAAAAATGGGACTCCGTCAAATTACACAAGACTACGACCCCAATCAAGCCGCCATTAATACGCTAATAAGGGATGTAGCGATCCAAAAAATGCATTATTACATTCTGGTAGTGTCTAAGTTTTCCCCATTTTTTTGATCTTAATTTAATTAATTACTAAAAATTTAAGAAAATTTAATTAATATTACATATTACTCACCTTTTATTTTATTCACAAAAAAGGCATCAAAATATATTTCAGTATTTTTTGTAACGTAAGACCAACTAAATTATATTTATTTTTTTCATTGGAAAGTTTGTCATTTTTAAGCATAATCGTACTCAAAACGTTTTGACGTATGACCATTATTTGTGTTGTTTACAGTGACTTGAAAAAATTAATATAGAACAAAATGGAATTAACTCGTGAACATTTTCGTGCCATCATTTTTCACAACTTTCGACGTGGATTATCACGACAAGAGTGCATTGATGAACTTAAATCTTTGTATGGCTATGAAGCACCATCCTATAGCACTGTGAAAAATTGGTATAATGAATTTAATCGTGGCCGAAGCTGTTGTGCCAGAGGACATTGATGCCGTGCGTGAACTCATAATTCAAGATCGACATGCGACATACCGAGAGATAGAGACATCCTTGGACATTTCTTCCACCAGCATAAATTCGATACAGCATGAACACCGGGCCGTAAAAAAGGTTTGTTCAAGTTGAATCCCGCACAATTTGAAAGTCGCTAAAAAAAAGGCTCGTGTCGATTGGTGCAAAGAAATGTTGCAAAAGTACGATTGCGGTGGTTCAAAAGACGTTTATAAGATCGTCACAGGTGACGAATCATGGATCTATGCGTATGAGCCCGAAACGAAACATCAATCGACCGTGTGGGTCTTCAAAGACGAGCAAAATCCAACGAAATTTGTTCGTGGAAGAAGCACTTCGAAGCAAATGGTCGCCTGTTTCTTCGGCAAAACTGGTCATGTGGCGACTGTTCCGCTTGAGCAACGTAGGACGGTCACTTCTGAGTGGTACACTACAATTTGTTTGCCTGAAGTCATTGGAGAAATTCGAGAAACCAACAAGAGAAGATGAATCATTGTTCACCATGACAATGCGAGCTCTCACACATCGGCTCAAACCAGAGCGTTTTTGACCGGCCAAAACGTCGAATTAATGGGTCATCCGCCGAACAGCCCTGACTTGGCACCTAATGCCTTCTTCTTGTTTCCGCACATCAAGAAAAAAATGCGTGGTCAACGATTTTCGTCGTCAGAAGAAGCTGTTGAAGTGTTCAAAAACCATGTTTTAGAGGTGTCTCAATCGGAGTGGAAAAAGTGCTTCGACAACTGGTTTGAGCGCGTGTATAAATCATGCCGGAGAATACTTTTTTGGTTTTTTTTTTTTAATTTATTTATTAAGTAGTATGTTACATACTTTAAATTATCCTATATACTGAAAAACAATAAAACCATTTTTGATTATAAATATTCGCATTTTCACTATTAGGCCAGAAATATATAGAGCAGCCCTCGTATAAGCCAGAAAAGTAAAATATTTTATGTAGCAGGTTTTACTTCACTCTTCACGTAATCTACAGATTGATATACCTACACCTCTTATTCGTTATGCAGTTTTCTAGCAGTCTTTTATTATCAGAATCGCGGGAATACAAAATAACTTGCTTTTGGAACTAAGCTGTTCTGGCACTATTTTTGTTTTTAAGAAAAAATATTGTATTGGTAATAAAACATTTTTTATCCTGGTACGTATTCCTAATTATGCCAATACCATATGTACCAAATATCGTCGACGTAGGTCAAAAAATGCCCAAGATATGACGATATTAAATTTTGGGTTATATGGGCGAGGCCACGCCCCTTTGTCCACTCCCAACTTTATATAGTCAAGAATATCCTATTGCGAAAATTTAATGACGATTGGTCCAGTAGTTAAGACTATATTACGATTTTTAATTTTTCTAAAAAGGGGCGGGGTCCCACCCACTTTTCTCCTGGTACGTATTCCTAATTATGCCAATACCATATGTACCAAATATCGTCGACGTAGGTCAAAAAATGGCCAAAATATGGGCAAATCCTGCGTTACGAACGCTACATTCGTACGCGTTTTCGGATTGAAATATAACAATTTTTGGTCTTGCAAAAGACATGCCTTCAAGTTATGCACAGTGTTTAGTGGGATTTAAGTGTACTTTCAAATCTCATCAAAATATTTTTTTTAGCAGGAATAAGTTTCAAAAATTTGATCTCAAAGTATTGTTACGCACGGTACAAAAAATGGAAGTAACTTTAAAGGTTGAGGTATGTTTTTGTGATTTTTAGAAAATTTTGCATAATAAAACAGAAAAATTAAATACTTAAAAGAAAGATGAATGTAAGAAAATTATAAAATAACTTACTTTCAGCCAAAATGTGTTGTTGTTTTTTTACAAAAGCCGTGAACCCAGCGTTACGCACGCTACGTTACGCACGCTACATTTTTTCCAGTAGTATATAAATAAAAATAATTGTATTTCTTTTAGCAAAAGAATTCATATTCTTTTTTAATATCATTATTTAATTCATATTTCATGTTTATAAATTAATTTAATTATGTATATGTTTAAATTTACATTCTTTTCGCATTTTTGAAACGTTCTATTTGTGTTAAGTTATCATTTGATTGTATTTTTTGCGATATTTTCGAATACGCTCTGCACACGTCTTCACTTTTCGAACTCTTATTAATAAAAATTATACTGTAAGCAAACAATTTTGTATGGTATCAATATGCCCATAATCTAAACTGACACTAAAAGGCAATTGCAGATTAATGAAACGAAACCAAAGGCGAGACCACATGAAATTTACCGTTTGCGTCTATCGTACCAACAAAGTAAGCTAAATTGTTGTTGCTCTGCTTATTATGTAGGCTAAGAATAGATTTAAGAATGGAAGTAATAAGAAAAAAATAAAAAATTGCAAAGGTTTTTATTGTAATATTTGGGAGAACTCAAATCGTTACGCACGCTACAAAAATTAATATGCTGTAATTTCTTGGTTTTTAATTGTAGAATTATAATTTTTTTTTCTTAAAAGCATGATAATAATTTAAAATTAAAATTATAGATGATTTGTAAAACAAAAATTTTTTCTACTCACAATACAAAAAAAGCCTTATTTTTCGTTACGCACGCTACAACGCATTTATCTGTCCTTTCATACCAAATTTTGCTGTTTCCAAAAAAGTGAGCACCATTTTTTTTTTACAAAAATTAAAGAGAATTGAGTGAATAACAATATGGCTTTCGATTAGAACATCTATGTTAATACTAAAGCAATGTTATCAACACGTAAATAATTTCACTTTTTTTGTATAACATTAAACACCTGAGGTAGGGTAGGATTTTGTAATAATTTTTGTATTAATCATCATCGAAATAAACTTTTTTTATAAATTTATGAAATTAGATATCTATCTAAGTTAAAAAATTTTTGACTGGTAGACTGTTTCTGGGATATGCCCATATGGCGATTTAAATTTTTGGGTTATATGGGCGGTGCCACGCCCCTTTGTCCAATTAAGACTTCATATAGCCTATTATTCCTTCCAGAGTCACAGTAACATGCTGTGAAAGATCGGTCCAAGGGTTTGGCCTCCTATAAAGCATAAATAAACAGACAGACAGAAATTCATTTTTATATATATAGATAAATGGAGATAAAATTGTTTAGTGGGGAACCTTATGTAAATTTAAATATATCGTTTTTTATTTATTTATTTATTATTATTATAAATACTTTACTTAGTATTATAAATACTTTATATATGTATATAATAATTATTTTACAGTGTGCTTCTAATATTTTCTCAATTATACGATATATTTTACAAAGTTTACAATATGCTTTTTAAACAAGTTTAAATTATTTCCAAATTTTACATTATTTTGCAGGAAATTGTAAAGTTGCAGCAAGCTTTTGTGGAATAGTGAAACCTAAAACTAAAAAGATTCAAGTTTCAAGTTTATTACCCAAATATTTACAAATAAAAATTTTAACACACACATTACGGCTACGGACTAAAAAGATGAAGTTCGAACGTCTCTCATATATAATAATTGTTCTTTTAAATACTCTGGTTCTCCTCCCCTTTTCGTTTTAGAAATGAAGTTTATATTGTTTCAATATGTATATTTTATGTATTTTACTTTGTTTTTAAATCTTCCTAAGCAAACATATCTAATGTGCCTATCACTGTTCATACTTGAGTATTCCTAGTTCTTGTAATATACATTGAAAGCTAAGTTTTGTAATTTGCCATTTCATTTAAATTTTAGATGGATCATAGTGTCATTGTTTCGGATTACGCTGCAATGGATCGTGTTTTGAAGGAAGAGCGAGCATATATTCTCAACATTGTCAAACAAATTAAAAAGGCTGGATGTAATGTTCTTTTGGTTCAGAAATCTATTTTACGGTAATTTTTTTTTAATAATATAATAAAGGTATTCACGTCACAAATTTAACTTGTTCCAAATTGTGTGTAGTTACTATGTCAGCCTTTTATTTATTTATTATGATGCCGAACGAAAGCGTTTGATCTTATTGAAAAGAATATATCGCTCCTTTACTGCAACATAGTCATATCTCAAAAAATTAAAAATTTGTAGTTACTTAAGCAAAACTGCTCATTTAGATCTTCTTTTATATCCCAAGCTGAACCGAAGTTATAGCAATTGCAATTGCGGCAATTAGATCATAGGACTGTCTTGAAAACTTAAATCGCATTTTGCCAAGTTCAAGTTTTTTGAGATATAACTATGTTGCAATAAAGGAGCGATATATGCTTTTCTCCATTATTAGTTAATCTTAATTCGGTACCTTTCTATTAGATCCTGATTTTAAAAATATGTTTTAAGGAAAATATTGTGTGAGAGAGAGAGAATATACGGTAAAGGTAGTGCGAAAAGCAAAAGTTGGTTCGTGATGTGAATACGTTTAATATTTTTTTACCTTTTTATCTTCTGTAACTTTTTAATTAATTAAGCATAAGGTTTTTTTTTATTTCTATTTGTTTAAATTTAAATAAATAAACCTTAAGCTGGAACAATTAAATTGTTACGGCAATTTTTATGTTAAAAAGAAGTTACTATTTCTTATCCCACTTTCTTTAGCGATGCCGTTTCCGATTTGGCGCAGCATTTCCTGGACAAAATTAAGTGCTTGGTTGTCAAAGATATCGAACGTGAGGACATTGAGTTCGTTTGCAAGACTTTAAATTGTCGTCCTATAGCCTCCTTAGATCATTTTGTTGCTGAAAATCTCGTTAATGCCGACTTGGTTGAGGAGGTTTCCAGCGGTACGAACAAATTTGTTAAGATCACTGGCATTCAAAATCCGGGGCGCACTGTTTCAATAATTTGCCGTGGTTCCAATAAATTGGTGTTGGAAGAAACAGCCCGTTCTCTGCACGACGCCCTCTGTGTTGTGCGTTGTTTAGTTAAAAACAGAGCTCAAATAGTCGGTGGTGGTGCTCCTGAAATTGAAATGGCATTACAGTTGGCAGCTTATGCTCAAACTGTAGAAGGTGTCGATGCTTACTGTTTCCGTGCGTTTGCCGAATCTTTAGAGGTTATTCCCTCAACTTTAGCTGAGAATGCTGGCTTGAACCCTATTGCCACTGTTACTGAGTTGCGGAATCGCCATGCTCAAGGCGAAAAAAATGCTGGTATTAACGTACGCAAGGGCGCAATCACTGATATTTTTGCTGAAAATGTAGTCCAACCAGCTTTAGTAAGCATCTCTGCTATTTCGTTGGCTACTGAAACTATACGTTCGATTTTAAAAATCGACGATATAGTGAATACTGTTTCTTAATTTTTGAGCCATTTTCAATATTACTAATACTTATTTCATTAATAATTACTAGATATTTCCTAAAAACT
Organism: Gymnosoma rotundatum; assembly: GCA_916610165.2. NCBI lineage: Eukaryota > Metazoa > Arthropoda > Insecta > Diptera > Tachinidae > Gymnosoma > Gymnosoma rotundatum. Next base: position 152,210,252 of record OU744337.1, on the reverse strand, counting down.
TTTTTATCTTAAACGTTTTCTTTTTTACGTTTTTTAAATATTTTTTATTGCTCTCACCGGGCTTTAAAAAAAAATAACAGGCTATTTCACATTAGCGAACGAACGCCTTCTGTTATTTTGCTTTTCTTATAAAAAAAAAATTGTTTTCTTTTGCCCAGAATGTGAACGAAGGCATTATTCGTTCGCTATTATTAAGCATGCCATAAAAACATGTTTGATATGTTTCTAAATGGGAAGGAACTTTGTTTACTAACCCAAACTAACCTTTAAGTAATTTACAACCTTATCTAAAAAAAAAAAACTTCTAACGTTTTTTCACTTGAATTTTAACAAAAAATAAAAAACAAATTCGATTTAAAATTTTATTTTTTTTTTGATTTATTTATTTAATCATAATAATAAAATAAAAGCAAACATATATTATATTAATTTAAAAGTTCAAACTATTGTTAATCTATTTAAAATTTTTTAAGACCCTGCCTATTGCAGTTCCCCACGCCACGTTATTTATATTACCCAATTATTCAACGATTTAATAAAAATTTTTTATATATTTTTATACCCTTTTCCACAAAAAGTGAATAAAGAGGAGTTCCTTCACTAAACTAGATTTACATAGATGGTGGAGGGTATATAAGAATCGGTATAGCCGAATATAGCACTCTTTTTTGTTGTGAAATCATTTTAACAATTACATTGTGTTTTAAATGTTCTTCAATTTTGGCTTTTTTGCTGCTGATAATGAAATCGTTGTAAAAATAAAAATTACGATTCGTACTCATAAACATTCGTATACGCATTCGCCCTTTTTTATTTCCCTTTTCGTTTTATGTACTTTCACGCCTACCACGAATTATTTTCAACGTGAGATTTTTTCACGTTCCACATTTTTGCAATCGTGATTAATTTCCCCCGAAGTGGATCCACTGATCGTCTTTTTCATAAATAATTTCTTTTGTTGTGAAATGTGGAATGTTTTCATTGTTTTGTTCACTTTGAATTTAGTATTTCCTTAAAGATCACTCCGAAACCCAAAAAATGATATCCATATTGATATAAAATTTCAGAGGACCGTAAATTGGAAAATACGGATCGGAATGGATACTGTAGATATTATAAACTGAATGACATATTTAGTCATACATAGTAATGATAAGGATTAAACATTTATTCTAATTTGAATTATAAATTCATATATTTTTGCTATATAGTCCTGGACAGAAAGTTTGAAAAATTTTTTTAGGCTATCAGATCCAAAAATGGTACACCTGAGGGTAGTGCGAACACTCCATTACGAGATGATTGATAGTGAGCGGCAAATTACACTTAGAAGAAGATGGAGTTTGTCTTTCGTTGAGTATGTGGCTGTGTGTCGTAGGCGGGAGAAGAAGTGGGTTTGGGATCGAGTAACATTAGTTAGGCACTTTGAATGAGTAAATTTTTCATTTAATTCCTTTTAATCAGGGTGGCAGTAATTGGACCATGCTATGGCTTGTTTATTAAAAAATGAATCTTTTATAAAATTTTAAAAATCAGGCTTTTCAGGTTGGTTTATCCTTACAATGAGAGCTTTTCAAGCAAATTTGGCTGCATGATTTGCATATTCATTACCTTTTATATTAACATGACCTGGACCCATAATCAGTCCAATCGAATATTTTCACGGAATTTCTTTCCTACGGGAAAAAGTTTTCTCAAGAATTGTGAATTCCGTGGGAACAAAATAATGAAAAAGTGGCATTATCGTAATTTTAAGGGAGTTACGTTGTTTTTTCATATCGCACCTGTTCAACTAAAAAGCGTCAACTCAAAATTTTCAATTTTCCACTTTTTGTTAAAAAACGATATACATTGATCAACTCTAACCACTGTAAATTTTTTTCCATTCTTTTGACTACTCTTTCTTAAAAAAAAAAAATGTTATGTCGCTCACCATGTCTTCCGAGTACTTACTTTTGTATCAAGAAAACAGATAAATTTTTAGTTGTTTTAGCAATTTTGATCGAAGTTTTAAAGGAATTATTTCGAATTGTGGCCTTATTCATTTTATAAAAGTAATAAACAGGATAACAGTATTTTGAGTTGTTGTAGTGAAATGAACCAAGGTAATATTATGATGAAATTGTAAAAATATTTAATATTTTATTACATCTTTTTTCACGTAGCAACCTTGTTTTGATTACTTATAGACTTCACTTTTTTCTATCTATATCACAAAGTGTTTTAATTTAAAATCACTTAATTCACTTTTTTAACAACAAAAACACGCGATTTTGTTTAAAAGCTATAAAAGCAACCTAGTTAAAAAGAACATAATTCCAAAGTATTACTACAATACTTATTATAAATACCTAATAGATAACTAAATTAAATAAATTTCACCGCTGTTTTATGTTTGTATTATAATTAAAAGAATAAATATTCTTATAGCAACAAAAAAATTAATATTTAGGATTTTATGATTGTGTTATTAATCAGCGCCGATATTTTCAGTTAAACTGGCACAAGTCGAAATAATGCCACTACTTTTTTCAAGAAGACCAAAGTAACTCGAAAATTAGTTATTTTTCTGTAAATATTTAAAAAAACAATAAGAAATCGAGTGTTATTTTAAAGTTAACAAATTATTTCTACGAGGCCATAACTTTTTTTTATTATATTCCTTTAATATTATCATAAACAGTTGTTTGTCTCTACTGAAAAATTAAAAATTTTGAGTTAAAGCCCTTAAGTTGAACAGGTGTGACATAATTTTCTTGTATAATTCATAATACCTTCTTTTTTTCACTTTCCGCAGTCGATCTGAAAGGGAAAAAATTTGTAATGGAAAAAAGGGAAATGTAAAGAAACTCGCACGGAATTTTTGTTTATAATTGGGCTGAATATCTTTAGTGTGAGGGTTTTAAATCAAATTATCAAAAATGCGATTAATTTTAGTACATTTATTAGAAGTTGGATTGCATACTGATTTTATAACTTATAACTATCACTGTTTTGCGCTGCTTGTGAAGAGCTATTTCCGTAGCTTCAATAATGACTGCTGCTTCAGCTGTAAATATGAATGAATTATTTGGTAGGCTTTTGAGAATAAGGATTTGACCACTAAAGTCGACAACAGCGAAAGAAGTGATTTGACCTGCAGTTTAAAGTTAAAGAGTCCAGCCTTTTACAAGGAAGGTATGTTCCTTTTCAAAGTATTGATAGAGACGTCGGCTTAGCAAATTTTTATAGTAAAATAATTATTATCAATATCTTTATTTCTTTTGTGAAACTCTTTATCAATTAACTTATAGTTTATTTAAACAATTAAGGTACGGAAGAGCAAGAAACGTTACAGAAACAAAAGTTTACAAGTCTATAAAATTTATGTACCAGAAAGGATAGAAAAATAAAAATTTATGATGCAGAGACATAAAAAATGGCATACAAAACTTACAATACTTTAAATAGATTATTTAGTAAAACAAAAGATAAAATACAAAAATGGGACATGTCAAATGTAGTGTGCAAAGTACCTTCTGGGTACAACAAAAAGTAAACTAAAAAACTTGAATAAGTAGACATAAGTCTAATAAAGATACAGGGACGTTAATAATCTTCAAAAAACAGCATTATCTTTCCATTGTGCCAGATTAAAACATTATCTCAACTTTGAAGATACATCAGTTTAAAATATAGAAAATAATTAAAGGTCGCTATATATTAGAGATGTTACAAATAATTAAAGTTTCATCAACAAAAAGAATAAATTTTAAGGCTGATACTGAAAATGTTGCACAATGTTATAGACACTTAGTGTATAAAAAATAGTAAATATTATGAAGTATCTTTTTGTTTGGAACATTTTTATTGTGAAAATTTATGTGAATATACTTGTATTCTTTTTTGTTTAACACCCAGTTTGCATTTGGAAGATTACTTACCCCAAGATGACTTAAAACTGATTAATCAGTTGTGCGCTAAAAAAGAGACTCATATATAATTCCGACAAACGCAAAGAAAGCAATGCTTCAAATTCGACTGTTTTTAGAATTATTTTAGAGACATATTTAATGCAGCCTAAAGATGAAAAAATAATTAAAATACTTTTTAATTTTCATAAAAATATGTAAATACATACATATGTATGTCAATTTGTAAAGAAAATAGAGATTAAAATGTAAAATAATTTTTTTTTTTCCAAATTTAGAAAAATTAATTTTATGTAAACTAGAAATAACACGCTATCGAATGTAATAAAAAATAAGCAAAATGTTATTTGCCATGTTTGGCTTTGAGAAAAGACAATTAGAAATGCCGTATATGATAGAAAAACGACTCGCATACGCCTAGTAATATGATCAAAACGACTCGAAAAATTTTCGTATTGGATTAAAAGTACGATTAAGAAGTTTCGAAAATGAGTCAAAAATGCGAGTCATAAGGACTCGTTCAGATTAGTCGCGGCTAGGATATCTTTTTCTCCTCACAAAACAATCATTTTCGACTCTAAAACGAGCGCATAAACGATTATTTTAATCGTGTAGAAGAGTCAAAAAAGACTCGATTATGATCAGTAATTAAAAAAGAAAAATTAATTTTTCCTATCATATACGGACATATCCAAATGTCTTTTCTCAAAGCCAAACATGGTAAATAACATTTTGCTTATTTTTTATTACATTCGATAGCATGTTTGCCAGTTTGACTACAGCAGCCTGCTTGTTTTTTTTAAGTGGTTAGGCCAAGTCAACGGTAATTTTGATAATTTTTTATTTCTTTTAAAATGTCACTTTTGAAAGTGGTATAAGTCTATGTGGAGCCAAAAAAATCGGTTGTTTTTTTCAACAATTTTTATAACAAAATTTAAAAGCTGTGTAGTGTAAAAAACATCTCTCGAATTCATTAAAGTGGCCAATAATTTTAAACTGATTTAAACGCAAACCCTTAAATATCTCAATATATGAAAAAATGGACTATACTCAATTTATTTATTTTTGTAAAATATTAAAACACAATCTTTTACAATTCCAACTTAAAATATTAAACTAAAATTAAACTTTTTCAAATAAGCTTCACTTTAACATTAGTTTATCTTATACAAAACCTTTAATTTCATTCGGTCATATCCTAAGACTACGGTCTCACGCCGTACGCCTCAGGCATACGTTCAATTGCATACTTGTGAGCCGCAACGTACATAATTGGAACACCGGGTATTTTACGTATGCGATTTTTCAAATCCTTATCATTAGTTGCTACTATATAGCACTTGTGCTGATTAACACGCTCTACTAAACAGTCATCGGCATATGTGCCTTTGTGGAGGCAGGGCAATCGTTCAAACGTTGGATCGGATATTATTCTTAAAGCTAATTTGTACTTATTGCCTAATTTTTCCAATTCAGCACGTACACAATCCGATATGTAAGGTATACATTTTGCGTAAAGACAATCCATCATACCTTTTACAATATCCAATTTGTTTTTAATACTAAAATTTATGAAATTAGTATCTAAAATAATGTGATATGGCGGGCCCAGTTGAGTGTTGTATTGGAAAAATAGCGCGGAGCTTTGTTGCGGGGCCTTATTTACTTTAATTTGAGTAAGATCAACATGACTTTTTCGTTTTTTACGCAACTCTTCCTTAATGCGAGCATCGGTGGGCTTTATTAAACGTTTCAATTGTGCATTTTTTTGTTTTTTAACCTTCTGTGTCCTTTTTTGTTTTCCCTGCAAAAAAAAATATTTGAAAATGTAAAGTTGCTTACGGGAGTGTACAATGCAATTTTAAGCAAAAAATTTAAAGTGAAAACTTTGGGGCCAACGCTTAATTTCGTAGTCATGGACCTCCTTAGTTTGTACGTATATTAATAAATGCGGTAGATATGGCATTACCGACTTTCTCCCCTATGGTATGACCAATATCGGCCTTGCTTACTAAAGATTTCCTGCATAGCCGGCCTTCATTAAGGGTGAAAGGGTTTTCTCCTCCATGGTACGACCAACACTGGCTTCGCTTACTAAATATATCTTGCATAGCGGGACGCAAGAATTATCTCATGTGATATAACAAACAGCGGCTTTGCAGAATAAAAATGTATGAATTCTTTTATTGGTGTATTTTTAATTACCATTCCAATGATACCCATTCCTCAATATAACTCCCAAAATTTTTCTCTTGCACATTTTTTTGCCTAAAATTGCACTTTACAACAAGTAGACTTTTTTATTTTTGAGGTGTGCCACTAAGCTGCAGCTAATATTTTATTAATGAAATATTTCTTCCGAAAGATAAACAATGAAATATTGAATAAAAAATTTTAAAATAATTTTATCACTAGCACATTGTATCAATACCATAATAAATTATAACCGCAGAGCACAATGAACCAACCAACAAAAAAGGAATTTACCTTCCACGCCGTCTAATTTTGTAGCCGGTTGCGGCTACTGAAATAATCATAGGCAGCGGCTAAGCACGGTTGTTAGCCGGCTAGTTTACCCCATGCCATCAAATTGAATAAGAAATGCACATAACGTATTAATTTGTTCATGCTCTTTTATGTGGTGAAAACGTGTCGAGGTTCATGTTATGTTTGAGCAAAATTATCTGTTTGTCGTCAGAGTTGTTTCAATTTAAAATAGAGAAATCATACTAAATGTCATATATGATGGCGAAAATCATTGGTCAGACAAATGTTCGGCCAACGATGGTTGTACATGAACGAAACATAAACATTGGGTGTCAACATTAGCCGAATTTATGTGCGACATGTTGTTCATACTAAGTTGCTGGCTCGTGGAGACGTAGGGTTAAAGACATATTTGCTATGGCTGTGTATAAATATCTCTTTTTACTCATTGCTTCCAACACTTGTTGCTATTTTTTTATACTCTAAGCTAGAGTCTACACCTGATATATTTTAGTCTTGATAAAAGTCAAATCAATGCCAAGAAAAAAATGTATCCGTTTTGGACTCCTCTTATTAGTGTTATTGCAACGTTAGACAATTTTGTCAAGGCTCCACCTCAGACAACTTTGTCTTGATAATAAACGTCAATTAGTTGTAATTTTTTTTATTTACATATTTTTATTCAACAAATATATTGCGCCATAAATAATTTTTGTATTTTTAGCAAATATTTTTCGTGATTATTGTTTCGGTTGTTAGCTTTACATACATACATACGTGTGAATTTGTTTTACATATTATAAAGAAGAAAATCGTTGGCAGAAGTCCGGCAGTACATAATAACCTACCTTCACGACAAAAACAAATTATGATTTGTTATGATAATAAATAAAATACATCTTCCTTACACCCTGATATGAACAAAAACTTGACAGCTGCTCTAGCAACGTTTTGTTATGTTCCAACAAATTTATATCAGGTGTAGACGTATGAAACGTGTATATCAACTATAACAGGGCGACTCAAATACTCCTCCTTAGTCTGAAAATTGTTTTCGTATTCCCAGAGCTTTACAACTTTTTTTTTTACAAAACTTTTCCAAGGCAGATTCATTACTTGGTAGTGGCGGTAAATCAGTTGACTTTCTTGTTTATGTTTTCAGATGTCAAATTTTGTTTACACTTATTATTTATTTTCCTACAAAAATTTTTTTCTTACAGTGGTGTTGTGGAAATATATTTAAAAATTTCTTAAAACAAAAAAGTTTTGCACACTTTTTGAAACTGGATTTTACAAAATTTTGAAGTGATATAGCTAAAAAAATTTATAATCAAATGGTGAAATAAAATTTAAAATTTTTGTTACCATATTAATTCCCGGAACGGGGACAAAAGTCCCAAAAAATTGTTTTTTTTTACAAAAGAGGCCTGAATTAATCACAGGGCTGTCAAATTCTTTTTGGAGTATGTAGCAATAATTTGGGGACTTACCGTTTACCTTTTTTTAATTGGTGCTTTGCACTCCGAGGAATTTTACAATAGTTTTTAAATTTGGTTCCAAAATTGGCAATGATGTCACCGAGTATACAGAGGCGACACGAGAATATAGTCTACTCGTTTTTTCTATGCATCTCTTTCTTGACATCCTATCGGAAAACAACAAGTATAATGTATTTGGTTTTGGAAATTAAAGGGTGTCCCAATAGTTAATATAATTTCAAGCATATTGCCAAACTTTTAAGCCGTTATAAGTAGATAGTTAAAATCTGTTTTGAAATCGGCTTTTTTGCAAGAATTATGTATTCTCGACTTCAAGTAAGCGGTTTGATATCCAAAAAAAAGTTTACTTTTTAGCAACGAATATTTTGTGGTATTAAAATATGCAAATATTCTTCTTTATCTGATGTTGATTGGGCCAGAAATATATGTATGCTCATTCAATATTTGAAGGAGTATAAAGAATTTGCCCATGACAGGTTTGAAACATTATTCCACTGTAGGCAAATATAAAAACATTTTTAAATTTGTAAATTGCAGCGGCATTAAAAATCTTGGCGAGTAATGGGACGCCTTAGCGCTTAAACTTAACGACTCATGAAATATTTATTTTTTAAAACTACAAAATGAAATGTATACTGCGGAGAAAGCGTTTATATGTGGCCATTTCGCTACTGCTAATATAGCTCATCAGTGGATTTTACCCAAATTTTGTATAGAAAACCTAATTGATTAAATAAGAACTCCATTGAATCAGTAAAGCAAAAATACATCAAAACCTAAAAATGTTTTATACAAAAACACAGCAAACATTCAGTAAAGTAAATTAAATAATAATTTTCATATTCATTATCATTTCTTTTTTTGTGTTTCTCTCATAAGTGGACACCTCTCATAAGCGGACAAATTCGTAAGTCCATGCGTATTGTGTGGAAAAAAATTGATTAAATTAAAAGCTTTAAGTGAAAAAAAATTTATATTGGTGTTTATTAAAATAGATTAATAAATAATAGACATACCTAAATAAAAGCGAAAAGCGGAACGTCTCCTTCCGCATAGCTTTTGCGCTGAAATCCATACTTAAACAAAAGCGCCAACACTACACCAAAATGATGAAAACAGGGTTTTAAAAAATAAAGGCTTAAATCTAGTTTACGGACGCAGTTAAAAAAGAAAAAAAGTTGTCTACGGGATGTAAAATGCAATTCTAAGCAAAAATTACCTTTCCGGTGATTCCCATATTGTCTCAATCCGCCATACTAAGGGTCAGCCCCAAAATGTTCACTTAAAATTTTATTTTCATTTCTTTTTCACTATTGAACTGCGTCCATAAACAATATTAATATTTGCAAAGCGCCCATGCATATAAATAAATTATCATAGTGTTTCGTGATATTTAATTTTTCATCCTCTTTCAACTGTATAAAAGAGCAAAAAAAAAAAAAAAAATTCAGCCGTATACAGCGGCTGCTTAAACTTTGATTTTTGTCTTTGCTGTTTATTGTTTGGACAAAAATCTTTAGTTTATTTAAAACGTTTGTCAGAAGTTTCCTGAAGAGTTAAGCAAGCGATAACGAAATGGCCATCGAGACGTGCTTTGACCCTCAATAATCAATATCGGTGATTTAAATAATTAATCGGGAAAATAGCACGAAAAAAAGATTTTTTGAAAATTAATTAATATAATTAAAAAAATTCCCGTTGTTTAATATAATAAATTATTATCTTTAATTTACTGTAGACGTGCTTGATTCCTTCAAATATAAATATTTCATCAGGCACGTTTAACGTAAATTAAAATGAAAAAGATTCCAAAAAATAAATTTTAGTATTATTATCTTTAAAAATATTGTTACGAAAGTAAGATCTGGCAACCCCTATTGTTGTTAACAGTATGATAGCATGTTTACACGGCAATGTGAAGCACTTGCTTCGCTCTCTGAATCATGATTGCGAAGCATGCCGTTTCCACGACACATACTACATGCTTCACATTGACTTCTGTTCTAAAATTTTGTTTTTCGTTTCAATTTTAGTGTTTTTAATTAATAAAATTTTAAATTATAATATAATTATTTGTTTTTATATTAACACATATTCACACAGCACTTTTAATATTGGTTTACTTTTTTTGTTTACATTTATATACAGCTAGTTTAGATAAACTTGCGATAAAAATTAGGGAAGACAGAAATTTTTCATGCTTCGCAAGTAGATTCAAGCTGAATCGTCTCAAAACAAAATGCTTCGCTCTCAAAATTTTATATGGCGAAGCACGTTGATTCGGTCGTGATTGAGCTGTGAATCATGAAAAGAGAGCGAAGCAAGAATATTAGGCTCCGTGGAAACATAGTATGAGAGTGGTGAATATCGTTAATTCAACTAATGGTGTGTGTATAGAACAAGGCGAATCAATTACCAGGTAATTGATTCGCCTTGGTATAGAATAATACCAGAAATTAGCCAACAAAAGCTAATCACGGTAGCAGTTAGCACAGGGAAGTGTAACAGCAGACGTGTTTGTGGCTATTTGATTAAAGGAGATGACTGGCTTGGATAAAAGGAGTAGTGGAGATGTCTGTGGATGGTTAAGTTTACTAAACAAGGCATCAAGTAGTTCATGTCTCGCCGGAGTAACACAGTAGTGTAGCGTGGATGGCTACGTTTGTACTAATAACGCATGTTTAATAAATACGAGACCAAGGGTTCACAAGATCGGTAGGATCAAGCAGTATAGCCCCAGAGAAAGCCATAATAAAGTTAGAATACAGAATTTATAATGAGCCACAGTGGTACTTGCAATCAAAAGATTCCGTACGTTTGTTCTAAAAGGGAAAAACGTAACAATATTGTGCTAATCATCCCGAACAAATTATTAAAATCATAAATTTTGATTATTGAAGGTGAATACACGTCTCGATGGCCATTTCGTTCTTAGGAAATTTCTCACAAACATTTTAAATAAACTAAAAGTTTTTGTCCAAACATATATTAGTAGCGTAATGGTCATATGGATATGCTTTCCCCGCAGTAATTCATTTCATTTTTTAGTTTAAAATAATAAATATTTCATAAGAATATCATAAAATATTAATTTTTGAAGGAATCAAGCACAATTAAAGTAAATTAATTATTGTATAATTATAATCTGATTATTTAAGCGTAATGGTTGGCCAAATGTTTAAAATTAGTTTGTTTGAATATAATATTAATCTAGTTCGTTATGTTGAAATTTTTTACAGATTTTTTTTATCTTCCACAGCCATTTGGAGCGTGTTTAAAAAAAAATAAGTTGTTGACTGATTTCGGAAAATTTTAAACAAATAAAGATTGCCTTAAAAGAATCTAATATGCTCACTTTAAAAGAAATGTCAATGCAATTTGATTACAAGCTCATTCAATCTTTGGCTTCTCTTTCATAAAATTGAAAGTAAATATTTGTAAATGTTATGTTCATTTAAAATGTTTTAAACAGCTATTTTTTAATCTTCAGTCTCTTTATTGGCATCCAGTTTTATTTATTGCAAACAATTGCACATTGGGGATCTTTGAAAAATAATAGTTCATATGAAAATTAACAATTTCGGATAAGTAAACAGCAGTTTAAAACTTGGATTATTGCCGTGTACATGTTACTAAAAGTTCATTTTGGCTGTGAAAAGTTTCGTTATGATATTGAACTTTAAATACAAGTCTGCCTTGCTACACTTTATTGCTTCGGAAAAATTCAACATTTACATACATACATACAGACATTCATATGTTTTTGGATTTAATTTTTATTTATTTTTTTTTACTATAAAGGATTTCGTAAATAGTAATTTTGTAAATAAACCTAAATAAATAAAAGAAAGAAATCACCTTTTATTTACTATTTTTTTTTAAATAAAGCAAAATTAAAATGCGAGTTGGCAATTTTAAAATATTTCATGTAGGATGGTACATAAAGCAGTAATAAACAATCGGTTAATTCTGAGACAATCTTCTCTTTCACGTATTTGAATTCACGTTTAATTTATAACACATCGTCAACAAATGCTGTTCAACCAATCATACACAAAGAAAGACAGAAGATGATAATAATAACATATATATATATTTTTTAAATTTAATAATGTTGCCTTTAAATGAGCTTTCACAGAAGGAAATTAAATTATAATTAAAAAAGAGTTTCACTATATTATAATGTGTAAATCAAATATTAGGAGCTTTATAAGCTAAAGAGAATTCGCCCCAATGTGAAGTGTAAGCTCTAGTCCTTTGTCTTAAAACACCATCATAATCATTGCCAATGCTTTGACTGGTTAACGTTATTGGTCTTCAACATTATTATTCTATTGTTTTTTCTTGAATTTTTTAAAATTATACTTTTTACATACATATGCACATACATATGTACATATGTTCGTGTGTATGTAAGTATGTACATAATGTACAAAAATAATATTTGATCATTTGGTTGTTTAGTTAAGCAGAGTAAATAATTGATTCTTATTAAGGACTTGAAGGACTCTTTTTTTGGCTTCTGATTATTTACAAAAATATTATTTGTTTAAAGTTTTTTGGCATGACTTTTTTTGATACTAATTTGGAAAAGCTGTGAACTTTTTAAATATTAAAATAATAATACTATGCTACTGCTGTAGTCTGGATTCAAAATCAGATGCATAATTAAAATAAAAAGCAACTCACAAGGAAATTTGTTTACTTAATAAATGTCTGTTTGACGGACAATAGGAAGAGAAAATATTTTAATGGCAAATATAATTATTACAATGTAACATTTGACATTGTGAGTTCTAGTTTATAAATATAAAATTTATATGCTCATCATAAATGTCTTAACTACGAGTATCTCAATAAATATAGTTTTCATTCGTTCGGGAATATCACAGAATATTTCAGGGTATTTGAGCTGTTATCTATGGAATAAATAATTAATGTAAAATTTATTGAAGTTTAAATTAACGGCTAAACTTAAATAAAAATTGGTTTTAGTAGTGGCTGCATAACCACTATTACGGGCAGTAAAAGATTTTTGTCAGTCAAGCTTAAGTTATATTTGCATTATGGCTTTAGAATGTGTATTTAATAAACTAAGTAAAAATCCAATAATAGATATGTGGATGTAATGGTTAAAGTCAAGGTGAAATTCCAAAGTCTTATTTCTTTTATTATTTTTTTCAATTGAATCTAATGCTCAGTTACCTAATTAGTACAGGAGTTGGCTGAGGACGTATTAATATATGAGAACAGTAAATAAAAGCATATACATATCAGAGAACTGCACGAGTACACCGCAACTCATGAGTACACCGCATACTTACTCTATACATACTCTATACTTTTCATACTCGAATATTATAAACACCGCAATAAAAAGTTGCGGTGTTTATTTTACCCATTCTTGTAAAAACGAGTATTAAAAATATCGCAATCAGAATTATAAGTATTTTTTATACTCGTACGCCAGAATTTTTTAATTCTCTTTATTTGTAAGCAATGTTGCCACATTTTTACCCTATTAAATTTTTTTTACTGCCGTCTTATGAAATACTGCATTGTATGCAGATCTATTTATAAACAATAAAAAAAAACAAAATTTGATCAAATCTATTGCTTAAACATTCTAAGCACATATTAAATTAATAAAATGCAATAAAAACCGCTGAAAGGCACAGCTTTTGTACACTATTTAAAGCAGGTATACTTATTTTATTGCCGCTTTTTATGTACTAATATTTTCAGTTTATACGCCTTGTTGTCATAAACGTGCTACTAACGGTATTTAGGAAAACAAAATGATAAAAAAAATCCGTGAATAAAAGGAAAATTACTTAAATTTTTTAGTTTTAAGAAAACTGTATATAAGCAGATGTAATATTGCATTGACTAAATGTCATTAGACCTCATAAATAATAATAAATAAAATAAAGTTTTTAGTTTACATATTTTATTTTGTTAAATATAATTATTGCTTTTATACCTATTTATTCATTTTAAAAATCTATTTACTTGACGAATAGAATTTTTAAATTTCTATCCTGTGTGACTTAAAAAAAACCCTAACAAAAACGAGTTATTAGTAAACTTTTGTTGCGTTTTTAATAAATGAAAATATGGCGAATTTTACGGGTTCTATTAAATTTATTTTCTGCTATATATTTAATAAACTTTCAAAATTTCAAAGAAGTATGTATGTTAGCTAATTTAGACATTGGCGACTTTTGATATTGTGTTTGATTTATAAATTCTGATCTGATAACTCTGTTTTCCTCTCACTACACACGTTAAAATCTCTCTCTTGGTGTTTGTTGTGAGTATGAGTACGAATAAAGTAAAGCCAGCATCGCAAACATTTTACTTGAGTATGGTAGACACTTATACTCAAATGGAATGGGTATAGTAAATACTCGCACTTAAGAAATGCGGGGGCGATCACACCGCAACCGCATTTGAGATGAGTATACTTAGAGTATTAAAAACAGACACTCTTGCAGTTCTCTGATACATATCTGTTTTTGTCTATTATTTCCCAGGGTTGTCGTATTGGGTCACGTCTATTTTCGTTCGTTGTGAACGATTTTCATTTCGTAATATAAAATAAATATTCATTATTGAAATTGATTATTGACATTGAAATTATCATAATAATTTCTGTCAAGTACGCACTCCCTGGGTCGATAGTTGGAGAGAGCTGACACTTTCGAAGATCTTGTAATTTTACTCGATCTTGATAAATTACAAATACAAATGTATACGAGATACCCAACTTTAAGACCACATAGCGCCACCCGCGGAAAGTGGATAGTACCCAACTTTAAATTTTAAGCTCAGATAATCTGAGTTATTTCACTAGAATATCATTGCTTTTTTTAAAGTTGTCAAGATGCAGTTTAATAGGTTCAGTTCTGTTCGGGATTTTCTGTAGAGCGGCAAATGCACTTGTTCAAAATTCTTTTCATACGTGTCATCGTAAATTTTGACAAAATTTTAACAATACTTAAAGTTTGATTCAGAATAAATGTCGTATAAATACTTGTACCAAGAAAATAGTGAAGCACTTCGTAATCAAACAATTTAGAAAACTTCAGATAATTTTTTTCTTCATACGTTTAACTTCACGGAAATTATTACCACCAATCACGCCGTCATTAGCATGGATAGATATAAGTGCACCTTTAATAAACTTAAAATAAAGAAAATAATCATGTTGTGATCTTTTAAAACTTAAATCTTCAAAAACTGTGTTGATTTTTTGATTCCAACATTTGGGACTTTGTTGCAATCCATTTAAGTTTTTGATTTAATTGTGTGGGCGGTAGGCGTGGCACTTATTTGAACTTTACTAAAATTCGTCAAAATGTTTTCTTTAATGAACAAACTATCTGTACCGAATTCCATATTTCTACTACAACACCTTCTATTTTTAACCGCTTCCTATATGAAATGCCACACTGTGCAAAGTGGTGCTCCGCAACAACATAACTACATTAGGTTTTTGTAGCGATGCAGCTACCTAATATTTAATTCACCTTGCCATAGACTTGCCATAGAAAAATAAATAAAAAGTAAAAAAAAACTTAAAACTATTATTGCTTGGTTTGTTAACTATAATCCAAGCCTTAATTTTCTTCATACAGCCCAATTTCCGTTTTACTGCTTTTAGCCATTGCTCACTTTGTAATTAGCAAGATCATCATTGGAATAAGCTTTAAATATTCATCTATAGAGCTACGTAAATTTACTCGGACCTCTTTTTTGTAAGAGTAGTTCTTCAGAGCATGTTTTTATTTCTTGTTGCACTATAGTTTCGAAACTAGGGTTCGTATTATGTTAGGCTACTGGATAGCAGGGTAGCCAGATTTCTTTCGAGTCGTATCCCTAATTAGGTAAATTTTATCCCCACATTTATAGCAGTGTCATTTCTAATTTTCTTCTAATTCAATTTAGAAAAATAAGTTTTTACACAATATATGTAGAGTTCTGCAAACAGTGTAAAAAATTATCCATCAACAAAAATAAATTGTGTCGACATCTGCTTTAGTAGCATTATACCGGTAAAATTGGATTCTTTCACATTTCTAGTTTCTATCTTCTATACGAAATGACATAACTTTTACGAAGAAAGAGTATTTTATATTTGATCCAGGTTCTAAGGGATATTCTTATAAAATTTTATTCAAATCCAGCAGTTTTTATGTAGTGCGAATGCAGACAGACACACATCGATTTTTATCTACATCACCAACAAGATTTTCAAAAAATATTTCACGTACAGAAATGATCCTTTGACAGTTTTATTATTATATGTATGCACATATATACATACATACAAGTATCGAAAACTTCTGAACCAAAATATTTTATCTCGTTGTGTAAGCAATTTTTACCACATATTTTTAAATTTAAAGATTTGGAGCATTTCTCAAAACTGAACACAACAAATTCTATTATTTTTAAAATATGTGTTCATTCTAAATAAAAATTCGAACAGCTCGTATTGCATTTTATTTCTTATTTTAGTTTTCGTTGAATTCATTGCTGAAAAGAGAGAATTCTTTTTTAAATATACGAAAAGACTTGCCAGTCATAATTTTAAACAATGTTTTTTGTTACCACACTAGGAAACTTGTACGTAGCAAAAAAGTAAAATTTATTTAATAATAGTGAAATTACAATAACCAAAAACTTAATTTAAAAAAAATCTGCAAAAAATTCTTTAAATCCCCAAAAGGGAAAATATATCCTCACAGAATTCGTCAATCTCCAAACTAAAGTTTTCAACACCATTAAATCTCATAATCTGAGAAAACTGCTGGATAGTTTCTTCAACGAGTGTGTCATCACGTTCAATTAATTAAATTCTATACCAGTAAAATTTCAAAATCAAAATAGCAAACTTCAATGTAAAAATATAAACTTTCAACATACGAATAGCAAATTTCAAGATGCGAGTTTTTTATTTATAATATACAAAAAAAAAAAAAAAAAAAACAATAATATTAATATTGCATATTTTCTGTTTTCATGAACTTCCTGCTCCTGCAAAATGTATTCAAATTAACTAACAAAGTGTATTTATTGTCAATTACCATAATAACTGGTTTACCATGTCTAACCATTGTTTGGATAGAAACATGTATCGTCTATCCACGCTTTTGCATTTTCTTTCTTCAACGAATCTGGAACATTGATACCTTTTAATCAGCTGCACAATGACTTGCCCTGTGTTCTTGAAATGTGAGTGTTTTAATTCGTTTCATCCAAAATAGGCAAAAATTGGCTAATTTTGGAACTGAAATTCCAAAACGAGATTCAAAAAACTTCTTTCACTTCTGTTTGTTCTCAGAGGAGTTCCCTTTTTTCTGGTTCTTACCTTAAATATATCAGCGAGTAATAGAGAAAATCGCCGTGTCTTAAATTGTTGTTTTTGCTATTTCAATTTTTCTTAAAATGCAACAACTAGTGCAGCTAATGTCATTCGGCAGTTATTTTCGATCATTTCAACGAAATAATTTAAATGAATTTCACTAATTTTTGGAAATTTATTCCCCTTCGTCTGTTTGCGTGCTAAGAAGAATTCTATGTTATTTTTTCATGTTTCTAGTTTTTTAATTTTTGTACACATTTTTGTGTGCTTTCAAACTTACTATTAAAGCGCATACATGCATAAATACGACAAATTATGATTTGCTGTAAAAATTAAACAGTTTAAAGTTTACTTTTCTTATTTAAAATTTTTAAAGTTCAATTATTTTCATGTTTCCTACTGTCATTTAGATGGAGAACTAGATTTATCAAATTTTCAATCTTGTGTTATAATGATAACTCTAACTCGAAATGGCCATCAAGATGGTCTTTCACTATCAATAATCAATATTCGTAATTACATTATCAAATCGGTATAATGGAAAATAGCATTGACATTTTTTTTGGAAAGTTAATTAATTTGATAACTCTTTTAATTTATATTAATATTGAATCGAAATCCATGAAAAAATCAATGAATTTGCCACTGCCTCCACTTAGTAATTGATTCGCATTGGAATTAATTTTTTTAAAGAAAAATTTTTTAAGAGTTACGGTTTTTAAAAATGATCCCAATTTATTTTCTTGTGATAGTGGTAAATGTAAATCAAAAACAAAAAAAAAAAAAAAAAAAAAAATAATAATAATAATAAATAAATAAAATAAAAAACCACATCTATTTAAGTTCATTACGTAAGTCGGATAAAGTTTACTTTGAATTAAACTAATTTCCGTTATTGAATCCTGCGTATGGTTTTTGCTTTCTGTTATGCCTCAATTCATTTTATTAATAATAATATAGTTTGACATGAGGGACATATTCTTATTTCTATTGCTAAATTTTAAATAAGAATTTCTTACAGCATCGTGCTTGTTTCCCCAAGCCGTTTATCAATCTGAGCAGAAATTTAAGTTTTTACCTTTGATGTTTTCTGATTTGTTTATTTTTATATTCGCACTGAAATTCCTTGCAATTGTCATTCGTTTTTGTTTTTTTTTTCTTTATTTATTTAACAACTTAATCATCCATTCATTTGCAATGTGGAGTAAAGGACAAGAGTTGAAAGTATTTTGATGGGTCGTGCGTAAAGTAAAAAATATTATCAATAATAATTTAATTGAAAATTAGCTTAAATGGTCTTGACGTCATGTATAATTCAAAAAAGATACATACTTACATTCGTACATAAATAAACACATATGTACATAGTGAAAGAACAAACTTAAAGGATATTGTAGGGTGTTCTGTTAACCAGACAGATATTCTGCGTAAAACATTCGAAGAAGAATAAAAGCAGCATAAAACTAGTTTCAACCCTTCCCCACCCTGTAAAGAAACACTTTGCGACAGTTCCACAGGTCAAATTCTTTCGAGTTAAATTCTTTAGATGGATTTTCATCGATATAAAAGACATACATACACACATACATATAAGCATACCAACATACTTTGGCATTAACTTACATATCTTTATGTGCAATTAAATGCAAATAGAATTTTATATTCTTTTTCAAAGCTTTAATTTTAACAGTCTGTCTTAATTAAAAAACAATTTAAACAAATAACTATACATATGCAGACATAATCTATATCTATATCATATCTTCAAGATCAAGATAATCAGTAAATGTGCACACAGAAATCAGCTAGTAAAATAATCTCAACTGATTTATGAATGGGTTCATTTCCTAGAAACAAAATACAGTCCATACTTTCGTTGAATAACTCCTGACAGTATTACTTCTTTTGTTTTAGTCGTTGTTGAGTCTTTCTAAATATACAGTTGCGTCCTTTTATTTCCTTAAAAATTTATTCCATACATTAAAAAATGTCTTAAAAAAATAACAAATTATAAGCAGCTACTTGTTTGGGTGGCATAAATAGTTGGATCTTGTCGTCAACTATTTTTTTTAGTTAAATAATATTTTACCATAATAAAACAACTGCATTTTTGTTGTATAGAAAATCTGCTTTAACGTTTGTGTGCGATATAAAATCGGACATTTTGGGAAAAAGTATTGTCAATGTCGGGATTTTTAATTCACTTTGTTATAACTGAACATAAATTGAATTTTTGTCATGCACGGTATATCAGCAATTAGGATCTAGGATAACAGTCCTATATAAGATTCTATGAAATTTATAAACCTCAGTTCAGAGGCAATAGTTATCTTACATCTAGTTCATATTTGCCAGGTTCGACAAGTCTTGCAGTGAGAATATAAAAGAAAA
Source organism: Gymnosoma rotundatum (assembly GCA_916610165.2). Taxonomy (NCBI): domain Eukaryota; kingdom Metazoa; phylum Arthropoda; class Insecta; order Diptera; family Tachinidae; genus Gymnosoma; species Gymnosoma rotundatum. The sequence continues at coordinate 152,190,594 of OU744337.1, read as the reverse complement.
AGTTTGTGCCGAACTTTTATGCTCAGAATTAAAGTTAAAGACACAGAAAAAGTATCTTGAAAAAGTGAGGTACAAAAATCTTTGAACAATCAATGTAAGCATACGAATTTTATTAAGGGGAAAATCGTATATGTGTCAGTTGGAGTACCAGGCACTACAGTATAGATGTGAAAAGGGATAATACGGAGAAATGTGTTCCCTACATACTCTCGTCATTTTCACAAGACCTCGATTACATTTCACTACCAGATCAGAATAAAAAGGAATTAGGAAATAATTTTTCACTAATTAAAAATAATTATTCATTTATTTTAAAAAGATTTAATCGTTGCTGACCATTCAAAGATCTATGTATCACTTTTTTACATCACTGTATTTAATATTTACTTTGTGAGAAATTAAATATCGTGAATATACTTATACCAAAGATGGTGAAGCGTATATAAGGTTCGGCATAGCCTGTAAAATTGCATTTTAAAAATGTGAAACTTGCCTACCGGATGCAGTATGTGTTTAATTTCATTAAATTTATTCATCGTTTTTTATTTACGTCTTTATGTTGCATTTTATTAATTATTGCACTTGTCGCTTAAATATCAAAAGTGAACTCGTCCGTTAATTTTATAACCTTCTCTTTAACCCCATATCTCACTAGGCATCAAATTGAACAAGAGATGCACAAAACGCCGGTAGAACAACGATATTAATTTGTTCCTGATCTTATATGTGCCGAAAACGTGTCGATATCCATGTTATGTTTGAGCATAATTTCCTGTTTGTCGTCAGGGTTGTTTTATTGTTTTTAACAAGAAAGAGAATGTTCGCATTGTTGATCAATAGATGGCGTTAATTCAAAAACAAAAAAAGAAATCGTAAAGGTAGTCATATTTGATGGCGAACATCATTGCTCAGACAAATGTTCGGCCAACAATGGTTGCTCATGAACGAAACATGAACATTGGGTGTCTATATTAGCCGAATTCAGGTGCGACATGATGTTCATACCAAATTGATGGCTTGTGGAGACGTAGGGTAAGGGAATGGATGTTTAAAGCAAGAAATTGTAAAACGAAAATTTTCTCGACAATTGTGCCCGTTCGTTAATGAACAAAATCAGTTCTTCTAAATATAATATTAACCGCGTAAATGTTTTTCTATAATTTCTTTCTCAATAAATTCGTTCTTAGCTTATCACGTACTTAATAAACTTTACCTTTATAAAAATCTACTCGAGAAATTTACGGTGAATTTAAAAATGTGTGCGTATTGATGCATCTTCTTAAATAATGCCACTATATTTAATAAATAATCTTTTATATACGCTCTAAGCCTTAACGTATGCTACAGAATCTAGTAAATAGAGTATTCCTGATTATTTTTAAACTAATTGTAATCGTTCCTAAATAGTTTTAGGTGACGATACTGAAATTAATCTAATTACTAATAATTACGATTCTGTCACAAAAAATAAATTTAAATTTAAAAAGAAAAAGAAAAATTAATATTGTTTTTAATAATAATAAACAAAATGATATATTTAAACTGATTATTTTTGAAATAAAAAAGATGTTGTTATAAATCAATACGGAATACTTTAATACAGCGGACACTATATTTAGTTAAACAAGAATTCTATCCTTATTTTAGAAGCACACTGAAGGTTAAAGGGTTTATTTTTTCAATATGTGTGTATTTGCTTAAAAGTAAATGATGAAACATCGAGATCCACAATTGAATTAAACTTAAAAGTTGTTGATTTAATTCGTACAATGGGCAAATTTCAATTTAATTTCTTGTGCCAAAGGAAAGAGCTTTAAATGGCAGGTCTATTATTTTTCGTTCTTTTTACTTTACCACGCCACCCTGCATTTGTATGATAATGGAATCTTTAAATTGTGGTGGTTTTGCATTGTTCGTATGGACAGGACAAAAGTGGGAGAAAAAGACTGTATGCTGGTTGATAAGACAAAACTGGGCATTTTCATTTAAATAGACGCATGTGTGCGAATTTATTCAAAACAATTTTCTTTTTTTCTTAAAATTCTCCCAGGCAAGAACATTACTTCGCAGGGTTGAATGGCTTATGTTGTTAGCATGAATATGCGATGATAGAATTTTCATTTTAATGGCAACTATTCTGCCTTAAGCTTATTGTTAAAAAACAGCTCTTATGCTTTGATGGTTTTATTTTTTCTATTTTCTTGTGACCAGTTGACCAGTTTGAACTTTTAGCTGCCAAGTTTTGTAGTTGATGTTATTGTTGCTTTTCAGACGTCTGTGTAGGAAATTATATAGAAAATTAAATGTGATTTTACATTAATATTAAGAGTGGGCTATTTAAATATGGGACTAATGACATGCTGAAGGTTAAATAAGGGGAGGTTTATCACAAAAATATGAGAAAAGTTTATCCTATTTGCACACTAAAAGATGTGTAATTGAGTAACCTTCAAGTTGTTTGAAAATTTTTTTTCTGAATCATGTAAAATTAAGAAATTTATAGAAAATTTAAAATGGTAAAAATGAACCTCTTTAAACAAAGATACCAATTAAACAAAGATACCTGGTTTTGACAAAAATGGTGATGTGCTTACGTCAGAAGCAAACTTTCATTTTATCATTTGGATTTCGAGAAAACCACAATCAGTTAATGTAGATAAGTAAAAAATAAGATTGTAACCTCACGGAAAAGATACTTGTGAAAACTAAATTCCTTTTTATCAATAAACTAATCTATAAAATCCATAAAACTAAATCTAATTCGTTACTCTTTTCATTGTTATTCAACAAGTGCTTTTGAAAGCGAAGCCATCATGCGAATGGGATATTCCTGCAAGAGATATGAACTACGAAGTAAAATATTGGTCACGAAAAGCAAACTTTTGGTCTAGAAAGAGAAAACTACTCTATCACATCTTCTCAACAGTGATGAAAACTAAGAAAGGAAATTCTTGTTGGTCTACAAATACGAGAACGAGGACGTTAAAATTGAAATGAAGCTGAATTGTCAGTTTCATCAGTAAATGCATGTCAGAAAACTTTTTTGCAAATAAAAATGCTGAAAACTGCCAGGAACTTATAAAAGGCAATGCAATGAAAATTTGTCAGAAGTATTGTTTTCATATTTTTGTTAATCAATTTAACGAAAAACTCCGTCTAATAACATAAAAAATTAGGCCTTAAACTAGTTTTCATTCAACTATTTCAACGATAAAAAGATAAATGAATAAATGAAATACAAAAAAAAAACTATAAATCAAATGCGAAACTTTCTAAAAGGTTAAAAACAAAAATGGTTAAACGGATTATTTATGTATATTACTCGTAATATGCAGGCATGTGACAGGACCTTAATTCCGATCGGAAGTGGTGTTAATTCCGCAAACAGGTTCTTAAGAAAACAAAAAATTTCACTTAAATTCCAAAGTAGAATTAATTTTCCTTAAAATTTTATTTTTGTGGTTTTTAAAATTTATCAATGTTGCAATTTTTAAATTAAGAAGGGGAGATTTAGCATTTCATAAAAATACAAAATAGATCGGAATCTGAAGAAAGTAAAAGAAATTAGAACGAAATGTGTAACCTGATTGATATTTAACTTTATGGGAAAACAAAAAACGGTTAATTTGAGCAATTTTAAATTTTGTATAAATATTTTAAATGCAAACAAATTTTGAATATTGCATGCAATTTTTTTCGCCACTTATTTCGAGGTAATTCAGACGCACCTGATAAAAAATGTGTTCTGTTGTCTTATTATAATGAGTTGTCGAGTTATAATGAAATATTTGGTATGACCGTTGTATTGTCAGTTCTATTAAAAAAATCTGTACCCGATAGAAAAAAAAAAAAAACTGAAAAAAGTTACAACCGCATAAAGCCCTACAAATTTATCTTTTTAAAGGAGAACATTTTTGTAGAACAGTGCTATTTTGTATTTCAAATTAGAGTGATTGATTTAGGCCTTTCCAGATTGACCTTTTACGGCCTTCTATATTTTTGTGTAATTGAATTTTAAGAACTCGAAAAATTACACAATTTAATTTCTCCTAATAACGTCATTAATTGCTGCTATTCAATATTTTGTTTGGCTGATCCGTTCCTATACTAAAAGGAAGTGCGAAAATTTTAAATGCCCGGTTCTAAGCAATATCCTGCTTTCATGTTGAGTTTAATGTAAATTATTTCCACAAAAAAAAGCATCAAAAAAACCTTCAGTTACATTATAAAATCCCATGGGAACAGGAAACTTATATGAACGTACAATTTATTAACTTGGCAAACAGACCATTTTAAATCGAAACACCAAATTATTGTTATTGACCTTCTTATTTCAAAGTTTCAACACGCTTGATTAAGGCTCTAGTTTTTTTTTAATAAAAAATATGTTTCAAAGAAAGTTACAACAAAGGTTAAATCTAAACAACAACAAAAATAAATAAATAAAAAAGGAAATAAAAAAAATGAAACATTATGTCAAATCAAAGTTTTTAAACGACACAACAAACATGGGAATTTTCTAATATAAAATTGAAAGGGTAAATAGAGAATGCGACAAAAAGGGTGAACAGCCAACCCATTTTTTAAGAACCACAACAAGTTGTAGCAACAACAATTTATAAACGATGTGCGAACAGATTGTCTTAACCTTAATGTCTTATTGTTAATAACCCCTTTCTTTTTTCAATCATTTCTTTTACTTCAGGGGAGGAGAAAAAATTAAAATATGGTTGCCATTTTTATTTCACATTCAATTATTCTAAGATTTATGTATGTAACCTGCTCACAGATTTAAAGCAAAAAAATTAGAAAAATAAAATTAGAAAAGCTCTTAATATTATATGTACGTTCTGAAAACATAAAAAAGCAATTCTTGTAAAGACATTTTATAATTGATTTGATTAGCAATTCTATAAACAGGTTTGAATCTGGGAAAATAACAGCTCAATATTTATTTTTAAGCATCCTCCATTAATTTATTTTACTAAATTAATGTTGTATTGTACAACTAATTTGCAAACAAATTTAATTGACACGGCTGGCTATACGAGTACGCAGTGTGATCATTCGTAGTGTCTGGACATTGGTTATTTCTTCGAAAGTGCATAATATTATTCTTTTTTAGAAAATAATAAAAACAAATAGATCGCATTCGAGAGATCACATATAGTTAGAATTGCTCGATTGTGGAATGTATTACCTTTCGCTTTGCGCCTCTTCTCTTACACTAATAATATATTTCACTTCAACTTTTACTGTGTTTTTGTAGTTTAGTAAATCTGAAAATATGAAAATACTTCTACATATGTATGTATATACAAAATTTTTACCTAAATCGCTGAATGCGACCAATTGTCATACAATTGTCATATTATTTCACTTCTAAATTTTTTTATGGCTGGGCAGCCAATTTGGTACATTGTACTATTATATTTGTGTATGATCTCAGGTGTAATTTTCGAAGTAATATTGTTATTTTTGGCCCTGAAATAAATAAATAGATTTTTTACCCGTATGTGAGCGGCAAAGAAAGAGGGAATCTCGGTTAAAAATATGATAAAATGATATTAAAGTAAATTTAAAAATTCATCTTTTTAGTATGACATTAAAAAAATTGTAAACAGCAACATTATTCGAAAAAACCATAAAAAGACATTTTAGTATTTTAGAAAAATTACAAAATGGAAATGCTGATGACAAATAAATCATATGTGATGCCGAGAAAGTTGATTGTTATTATAATTTTTTGGTTGTATTGTGAATGCGTACAGATTATATCTTCATATTAATTCCACTTAAAAGATTGTCAAGATGGCTTAAAATCCTGCAGGTTACGCAGGTACCGTGGACAAACAAATACTAAATTACCCTCTTCCAAAGGAACTTAATGATCAAAAATAAAACGCAATAATTAATAAAATGGCTATATCTATCTCCTTTCACCACCTGTCTTCTCTCTCATCTATCCCTTTCCTAAAGAATGTAGCACGGTTAAAAAACTAAGTAGGCATTAATGCCTGAAGTGCTACTTCTCTTTAAAAAAAAAAAAAAAAAAAAGGTTATTTTGAGTTAAAAATATTCGCAGGTGAATCCTCAGAAATGTTAAATTTAGCCGAACAAATTTCAAAATCTTTATGAAGCACGGTGGGACAGCAGCAAAATCTTTAGAAATCAGCAATGCCTTAACCGGCTGAACTGATTGAACAGAGTTTCACATGTTAGTAGCTGTCTCATATATATATTGATTTATTTACATATGAAAATATTAACACCAGTTTCTAAAAATTTAGCTTAAAAATATTTTCAATGATTTCTTTTTTCTCACTTTTTATCATTATTTAATTTATTTGCGCTTAAAAGTATATTTTATCTTAATTTATACTCAAATGCCAAAGATTTTCATTCCACATTTTTCACAACTTTAGCTTTATGCCCTTAAAAAAGGAACTTGATTTTAAGAAAATTTTTGATTCCTGTTTATTATTTGGCGCGTGCCATTTTATTTCTTTTTTTCATCGTATCAACAAAAGGAAATATTAATCAAAATTGGGATAATATTTACTTAGGAAATATTTAAAGAATGTGTGTATGATTGTGTGGCAATTTTTGTTTTTTTTTTTTTTGCAAAAGTAAATGTTATTAAAATAATTACATTTTCACTCACATTTACATTTTTAACAAAATTAAAGTTTTTTTGAGCCAAAAAAATAAATTAAAAAAAAAATGTTTTCCAAAATTCAGATTGTAAATTCTTACCTTTTTTTTAGTTGCAGGAGGAGAACTGATTCTCCAACAATCTTTTACTGAATTTTCTAAAAGTTGTGCAAGAATTTTGCTACTTTTGGTCTGATGATTAGAATAATTATATGACTTTATTTTTTGGATCCTCGCTTTTCGTTTGAGGGAGGTAAGAACCAAAAGTATTATTTTATATTTTTATATGTATGTGTGCGTAATCAAGTTTTGTTGTTGTTTTCTAAAATAAAACAAGAATTAACTATTTCTAATTATTATTTTTTATTAAATATTTAATTTACATGTTTGCTTGACTAAAAATTATTCTTCACATCGCAACATAAAATTAATAATATTTGTTAATTTAAATATCGTATATTCGGGTTGTTTCACTTAAATTCATTAATATAAATACTTGTATGTATTTATGTATTTTATTAAGAATTTTTTTATCGAGTAAATAATTCTTCTTGAATTAGAGAGTGTGTTGTTTGTTTTAGGAACTTTCGGTAAATGCTCGTTTTTTGGTTCGACTTAAAATTAAAATTGATATTTACAAAATTTCGCTACAAGCTTCAATTCGTTAAATTCGTTAATATTTAAATATATCAAAGACTTATAACAGAAGTGTGTTTATTTGTTGTCTTACGCTTATGAGTAGAGGTACATATATTGTGAACAAACTAAAAGGTTCTTTTAATTACTGTGTATTCAAATATTTGATACAAAATACATGATATGAATGGAATGTTTTTGTTAATCTAAAATGGATTTGTTCGTATTTACAATTTCGTTTTTTTTTGTATTTAAAGTAAAATAACTAGTAGGTCTGTGGAGGCCAGGACAAGTTAAATCTCATAGTTTGATGCAAATGATTTCGATGTTGTATACAATGATTCTCGTTCGGAGAATGCCATGAGGATGCAAATAAGTTGGACTCCTGGCCATAAGTACTATTAAAGGGAACAGGGACGTCGCCATGTGGTGTAGATGGTAATTCATCTAAATTAGTGGCTGCGAAATGTGTCCTTGAATGATATGTTAAATCCACGTTATCTACAATATAATTGTTGTGAAAATCTTCGGTGTTATGCCAGCATCATTCTTGTTTGCCATTGTAGTGAGGTGATAGAGAACTAATAGAACTGCCACACAACGAGGAACCCTCTAGTCCGGAGGTAAGATTTAGCGATTGGGGAGGATAGCTAAAGGCATGGCTTAAAGGGGTGCCCGTAGGACTGTCAAGATCTGGTGAAGGATTAGTTCTTTTTTCCTTTTGTCTTCTGTTGCAAAACCATACTCTTACCACCTCTTTGTCCATATTTAGTTGCTCGGAAAGCTGATTTATTTCTTCTGAAGTAGGCTTGCAGTTAATACTGAAAGCTCTTTCCAAGGTAGTTCTTACATTTGTTTCAATTGATGTCCTTTTCTTACGACGCCTACCTAAAATATTTTCGGGAGTGCTAAGGGATGAAGTAGCAATAGCGGTAAGATTAAAAATGCCACCAGGTTTTGACACGGTGTTGTCTGCATCTTCAAGCCATTTTTGCAATAAAGGTTTAAGCTTGCACATGTTCTTAAAACTTAAATTCAAAGCTTCGAACCGAGAAATGGTGGTTTGTGAGAAATCATTTCCATATAATTTTCCCATGGCTAAGCCAACATCGCCTTGAGTAAAACCAAGTTTAATTCGCCTTTGTTTAAAATTCTTGGCAAATTGCTCAAGTTCTTCCAAATCGGTGGTTTCCTCGGGGGATTGGTCAAGTGTACGAGCTGTCATCGAAAGAGTGTTAGCTCCAGAGCTCTTAGAGTTTTGGGGAGTACTGGAGAAAGTTCTCACAGTCTGAGAAAGTGAGTTGGATGGATATGAAGGTGGCATGCCGGGTGTGTTAGGAGTCATAGCTGCGCTGCTAAGACCCATAGGCAAATTATTTGAATTTGGAGGTGTTGTTTGTTGGCTCGCAGTGGATGGTGTATGCAAAGAACCATTTGGTGTTTGAAAATGAGCGTTGCTATGCCTGGAAACTGGACTTAATGAAGGACTTCTTAGGGGCGATGTGCTGTTAGGAGTAGAATAGTTCTTTAATTCAGTAATTGGATTTTTTTGTGACTCATTCTCTTCCGCTTGTTGGTGCTGCTGTTGTTTTATTTGCTGCAAGGTCTGTAACTGTAACATGGCTTGTAGTGAATTTTGCAATAAAAATTGAGCAGCCGTAGGATTTTGAAAAGCTTCCGGAGATACTTGCCGCAACATTTCCATATAAGCTTGCAATTGCAATTGAAAAGCGTGCTGCATTTCATCAGGCTTCAGAGATGAAGAAGCGGCTGCCAAACCTAGCTGGTTTTGAAGAAGCAAAGGAGCCAGTGAACTTTGCAAGGCTGAAAATAGATTAGTGGGATTCTGATTTAAGGAACCATTTGCAAAATATGAGGATTTTTCGTTGATAGGCGAGGGAGATCTAGCCAAACGTTTCGGTGCATGACGGGCTAAATTGAGTACTTCATTTTCCATTTCAGAATCCAGTTCACGAGTGCGTTTATTGCTCTGTCTCGAGGGGGACGATAGAGGAGTGTGGTATGTCTCGACATCATCTGGAGGATCGTGAAAAGAACCAAATTCTGTAATTGAAAAAAATAAAAAAATAATAATATAAGTCTGAAATATAAAAAGTCATAATTTTCAAAAGAATTTAATTTTATTGAAAAAAGAAGCTGCTTCTTTAACTGTTGTTGTTAATAACGATAAAATGACTAAATGTTTTGCAGTACAGTAAGCTGAATATACAGAGTTAAACTTATGACAGTACTGCAACAAAAACGTTGCACAAATATTAATTGACTTTTTCAATTCACATGTAAAGTTCTTAAATTCGTTACATTAGATAAAAATGGCAAAATTTCACCCTTTTTTGAAATGATTGAAATACAACCCTTATAATTGAACGATTAGAACGATGCAAAACATTTGTTAAACCTTTAAAACTTAACATACAATTTAAAAATGGATTCTTGAAATTAAAAGTTTTGTATTTTAATTTAGAGGGTGATTTTTTGGTACAAATTGGCCATAGATCCAGCATGACAAAAATAAATAAATAAAAACACCCTAGAGCCATTCAAATTTTTAAGCGGGGAGTTAAAGAAAAGGAAAAATGTTTAATTTCCAACCATAGATAAGAAGATAAATCAAACCATCGCATGCAGTCATCTGAATAATAAAAATAATAATAGAACGTTGAAAAAAAAACAAGAAAGAACAACTTAAATTTATTTAAAATAATTAATACATCCAAAAAAGAAAAAACTGATAACACTTTAAGCAAAAATGTAAATTCATTTATGAGATTTTATAGATAATCTGTTTTGAATTTAATTTGATTTATTATACACAATTTTCTATCATTTATAAGCAAAACTATTTATTCCATATTTCAAACTCTCATAAAATGTCTTCGGTCTTATTAAACCGAAACGCCCATATTAAAAAATATATAAAATTTTACGTTTTATAACGTGACTTAATATTCTGCTTGATTTAAAAAATAAACTAGAATTCACCACAGCTGGCTGTCAACCAAACTCTTTGTAGCGTTTTTAACTTCTTGCTTAGAAACAATTACTGTTGTATTATTTTGTTCAGCGCTGCAAATTTTTTTTTGGAAAAACAAATGCAGGTTTAAAGACAATTAAAGCAAATCAAACAGTGTTTGTTGTAACGTTTAGTTTGAAAAGAAGTCAAACCAGGAGTTGCATTTTATTTGTTTTCTTATTTCTAAGATTTGTTTTGAAGAATGGGAAAAAATCCTTTCATGTCTCATTGAGAGCTCGAATTACATTAAAAAAATGTTAATTAAAAGAATCAAACCATAAAATTTACGAGAAGCTACAGAAAATAGAATTTTTACACCTCCTAAGGTTTATTGTCATTTCGATGCGCTATTCATGGGACATGCTGCAAGCCACATGCTTTTTTTTACTCAACATATTTTCTCGACTGGAGAGAGGGAGACAAACAGAAATAATAAAACACTGAGGCAGTGATGTCCAGGTGATACGATTGTCTACTTTTTGTATGTAATACGCATATAACAGCTGTTTTATTGTTATTTTTTGTTTGATTTGTGAATTTGTTTTTGTGTTTGAAATTTTAATGCTTCCCGTTTTTAAATTATAATGGTCCAGTTTTGAGTTTGTGTTCTTTTTTTAATGGTATTTAATAAAAATATCATTTTCTGATCATCATTCTAAAGTATTTTACTATCAAGTTCTCTACAGTTTAAAGAATTTCTTAACCCTTAACTATGGACACTGATAATATTCCTTTTAATTTCACTCTAAAAGCAACAGAAGCTTAAAAAAACTTTTACTTATTTTTTCGACCATCAATTTAAGCTTTTTTCAATTTTATTAATAAACTGAATAACGATTATGATCAGTATAATGACTGTCATAGACTTCTTTTTAGTTTTTTAGTGTATTTATGACATTTCCGTTCTCTATATTGTTTGCTTTTACAATATTTTTTTTATTGTCTTTATGTTTTAATCCATGTAATCAAAGTCAAATTTTTGGTTTGTTTACGTCGCAATTGAGGGATGTATTTTCCATTTTTTATTTTACTTGTCCTGTCAATATTATATTTTGCAGAAAAAAAAAAAAAAAATACATAAATAAAAATAATCAGCAGATGTTTTTTATTTCGAATAAATTTTGATTTCTAAAAATTGTATGTGGCGAAGAGCGAATATTTTTGACATAATTTTCGACGATAATTTTCAGTTTTTGCCTCTCAAGTAAAATATGTTAATAAATATCTATATACAAAGTGGATCATGTAATTATCAAATTTACTTTAAGCTTTCTTTTTATTGATACAGGACTACTTCTTAGATGTATAATTATGTATGTACTCGTATGTACACTTACATCATAATTTTTCTTAAAACCTGTTGCTTCTTTTATTAGTCTCCTTTCTTTCACACAAAATTTTTTATCACATTCTATAAAATCTATATGAAGATATCAAACCCCTTTTATTTTAATTCCAGCGAATGTTTTTTATGCTTGCATAATATTTAAATAAACAAACAACACTCAAATTCACACACACACACACACACACACACACACACACTTTAATCACGCAATCACAGTCAATTGCTAAACAACAAAAGCTAAAGGCCTTCTTAGCATAAAAAAGGTACACACTTGAAAAACCCACAATCCTTTTTTTAAGGGTCCCATATGATTTAGCATATTAGCGTTATTTAAATATAGCAACACCTTTTTTCACTTCATAAAGAAATTTATCATAATTGTTGCGCTTTTTTTAAATATCATTGGGGTGATTTTACTTTTACTTTAACCCTTGTTTAAATAATTTTGCATAAAAGCTATTAAAAAAGGGGTGCCAACCAATTATGTTTTTTGTTATTATTTAAATTATAGTTATCACTTTATTTAAAGGATTTTAATTGTCTAACAAAACCTCACAAGTCGAATTAGTAGGATTCCTTACAAAATTAATTGATGTCACAATATTTAACACGGAATTACAGAATTAGAATAGAGGGAAAAGGAAAAAGGTGAATGTCATTATTATTTAAATGGCGTGTAATTTACATAACCTTCAATGAACATTAACATACATATCTAAACATCTTTTAGATTTTTAAATAATTATTGCAACAAACAATAGATTTGTTAGTTTTTAGGGGTTGCGGAGTTGTTCTGGCACTGAAACTTGTTTTTATTTTTTTACTTCAGTATTTAAATTTGTTTGAAACCTTCAATGAGGTGTTTTATTTAAAATGTTTCAAATATATATATGTATGTTTGTATGTGTGTTATTATAATTAAGGGTGGGTTTATCTATTCTTTTGAGGGTGTTTAAAAGGTTTTCTTTTTGCAAATTTTTGATAAATCTTTTATTGTTTTGAATGTGACAAATTGTTGTATAACAATTTGCAAATAAATTTTGAGTGTGGGTCATGTGATACTTGTTTATATACTGGACGTTACAAAAAGGTCAACTGTTAAAAGTTTCTCTTTTCTCGCTATTGTTTTTGATCATCTGCCACACATTGCAAACTGCTAACTTATTAAAGGTTGATAACGTTATGTCGTTATTTATACATACAATTAATTGAGTGGAAAAATATAGAATCCTTTTACAATTGTCGGAATACCACGCTATATTGCTAAGTCTTAAAAATTGTACCCCTTGCAAGTTAAATGAATATGTGACGTGAGTCTTTTCGATACAACCTTTTAAGAAGATACCACATAAGGCACGCGTAAAGAATAAATAAATGTAATAATAAACAAGACAAGGCCTCCTCGATATCATTATTTAGGAGCCAATCTTCTTTAAGAATCTTCTTAAGACGGGGTAGTTTTTAACACACGATTACATCATTAGCTGTTTTACTTTAGTCACGTGTCTTTGATGGTGAATTAAGAAATAAAATTGAATATTTCTTTTAGAAATATTAACGATTGTCAACTGTTTCCAAGGCTTTTGTATAGTTTCTATTTAAAATTTTTAATTTGCTAAATCTAAATGGTGGTATTTGTGTAAGATTAAAGAATTCATATTAAAATGTGTAGATCTATGCAGGATATTGAAAGAAAAAAAAAATACTCACCTGATAATGAACGTCTGGTTGAAGGTGATTTTGACATGTGTCTCAGATCTAGAAAGATAAAAAAAATAAACAGGATAACAATTAATAATAACAATAACTGACAAAAAATCACGTTTTAAATGCCAAATTATTCTGTATCTATGAAATTCGTGTAGTAAAAAATATGCATTTGATTACGTTCTAAAACTCTGTCCACATGTGTATTGTTGATACTTTCTTATGGTTTTTTCTTTTCATGGCTCGAATCAAACATCCAACCAGTCGTTATGAAATTTATTGCTCCCCTGAGAATGAATAATCGTGGACAAAGACAAAACCATTAACACAACATTACAATTTCATGTCTTGGCGAGTTCTTCCCTTTAAAATAAATCTTTGAAAAAGGCAACCTGACACAAGTGACATGATTTTGTTGCAAAATATGCTAAAAAACACAAAATTAATATAAATTTAATATTTCGATTTTATTTTAATATCCTTAAGTAAATTAGTGTTGTTATAGCAAATTTCAATTAAACGTAATTTTCTCGTTGTCCAGATTTAAGAAACAAATGTCCAGTCGGCTAAAATTAAAATACTGACATGCAGATGATAAAAAGTCAACTTCTGCTGCCTTAAATCTCAAATAGCAATCGTACCTGTTTTGTTTAAAATTCGTAGAAAGTTTTATGGTTTTCCAACTTCCTTAGTTTTTTAAAGTTAATCCTAACGATTAACAACGAAAGTATTTCTTATACACACCTTCTACTTAAATGCATTTCAAAAGAGCAGTTTCATGGTCGTAAATCTTAAATTATTGCCTTGAGTAAAAAATCCTACAAAAAATGTTTCAAATTTTAATGAATTTTTTAAGAAATACACAAAAAAAAAGGACATAAAAGGAATACATTTTCAATGTTTATGAGAAAATTTTATAGTTCTCTTTTTTAATAATACATTTACACACACAGGCACACACGCAAAAAAGGACATCAAGAACACCTTTTAAAACAGGTAAAAAAATTTCATCAAACCCAAAATACAAAACATAGAATTTTAATTTGGAATTTGAATATTCATCGTTTTTACTGTTCGCAAAGAAAAATCTAAATTAAATAAATAGACAAATAAAAGATCATGATAAACGGTATGATGCCCTTTTATTCTTGAAACGCCTGTGATCCATTTCATAGCGTTGCTGTCAGTTTAATAAAGAAAAGAGAAATTTGCATGGATTCCATGTTGAAACTCGACAACATTTAGTCCATGAACTCGGTAGGATGTATTTCAAATTTGTTGTTGTAGAACAAACAAAGATTAAACACCAGAAGAGGGTGCGGCAGAAATAATGAGTTCAGTCGAAATTTTTTTTAAATTTGTTTTTTCCATATCAAACAGGTCATTTTAAAATATTCTGAAAGCGTGGTCGTTCTAAAAAAAACGGGGTTAGTCAAGCACTTGCTACTTACAGTTTAAATATGTAGCTTCGCATCCTATTATTTTAAACATAATTGTCCTGTATACAAAATTTATGGAAAAAAAATAAAACCTATTCTACTTTAACGAAATGTTTTGCTGTGCTGACAACATTTAATTGCCCTAGTCAATACATAAACTTTACTTGAAACTGAGATCTGAAAAAATAATATAATATCGTCCTTAGCCCACAAGTAGAGCTACATTTAACGCGGTATTAAGTCTAACAGAAAAAAAATGTACGAGAAGCTTCATTACAACGAAAAAGGGTAAAATAGAAATTTAAATTGTACTAAATAAAAATGATATTCCAAAAAGGCTTTCTAATGGAAAAATGACTTAACTGAAATATGTAGAACACAAAAGAAATATATATCAGAACCAACCGAAAACTTACAAATCGATAATTTATGTTTCTAAAATATCTGAAAATTGGAGAAGTTAAAAATCTTTGACACTAAAAAATATAAAATTGCCAATGACAGTTATAATTCGCTGGTTAATTAATAACAAAAAGAACAAGAGTAGAGCCTGAAAACCACTATCTTGCAATGGAAAATCAAATATACAAATAAACATAAGTGGATGCAGAAATCGGAACAAAGATACAGAAACAACATTTCTAATTATCATTACTTAAGTTTTGTTTTTTTAATTTTGAAAATGGTTTCAGAATTAAGAAACAGCTATAAGATGTGAAATATTTTAGAAGTAAATTATCTATTTAATTTAAATTTGTAAGACATTCATTACTTTTTTATTCTCATTAATTAGATTTTTTTGTAACTAAAACATTTTTTTCCTAATGGTGCTTGAATAGCTGGGATATAAAAATTTCAAATTATTATTTCACTTTAGCTTTTTGATGTTAAAAATTAAATTTTTGTGATAAGAGAATAAAATACCGACTATTAATTTTATTGGGAAAATTATTTTTGCTAGCAAAAGTGACAGACAGCTTTAACTAAAATCCATATTTAAAATGCCTCTTCAAAATGTTTAAACCTACCGGCGGCATAACTTTAACACAACTTTTTTAATTAAAACAACAATAAATATGCGAGATTCTATTAAAAAAGGAAAACTTAAACGAAGAGTTTGACATTCATTTTAAAATAGTTAAAGATGCAATTAGAATATTATTAAACACATACATGTTTGTTTTTCTTGTGGCTTATGTAAACGGCCATGAACATCGGCATCAGCATCGGCATCGTTATTGCAATGACCATCACCGTAACCATCATTATCAGCCATGTCCTCATCGTCGTGATTAAAGAGATGACAGTGGGTTTTAATGTGCTTTTGATCATGCGGCCCCTCGTTCTCATTATCATCCAACATCTCAGTTTTTAAATACGAAGGAGATGAATTATCCAATAGTCTTGAATCCTCCTTTGATGAAGTTTGTGCTGTTGGGACAGGAGATTGTTGAGTATTCCAATGCATTTGTTGTTGTACAACCATCATTTTGTTACAATGTTTCAATTAATTTTTTCAATTATTTTTGTACCAATTTACACTTTTTATAAATATTTGCTTCCATTAACAAACAAAACAGCGTCACACTTTAAATTATTATTAATTTTTTTTAATACATATAACATTTGTATTCTGTTTACAGAATTTAAATATTGTTTTAGATTTTATTTAAACTATTTTTATATACATACACGCACACATACATATGTATACAATTAATTGAAATTAATTTGTTAACTCTTGAGTTGAGTTCGTCCTGTTGTGTGCACAGTTAAAATGCAACTGAATCACATTTGCTTTTAAACGTCTTCACATCTTCCTCGAACCATATTTTCAAATGTCTATTAGCTAGTTTCTAATGTTTTTGTTTAATTATCAATTGGAAACCCTCTCTCTCACACACACACACACACACATTTGAAATGTTTATATTTGGTTGTATTTTTGTTAAAGTAATAAGCAAAAACAATTGAGTGCAGTTATCAAAAATGTTTCACTGCACATGCATTCCCCTCACTTTCTTTGCAATGAATGAAATATTTTTATAGACGCGAGTGTAAATTTGCGTTTATAAGCAGATCTGCATATTTGAATAGAGTTTTTCCTCTGAATCCTTTAGCATTTTCTCTCACGGTATGTTTCAATTAGAAATGAATAACACTTCTTTTATGAGCAACAACATATTACGCGCCCTGTGTTGTTTCTCTTCCCCTTCCTGCTCTAAGGAACAATGAACACGAACATGCGCTTGAAATATATTGTGCAGAACACACAACAAGCAAACGAGGGGTAAATTTTGTTTGTAAAAATAGTTTTTTTTTGTCATCCACATTTCCATTAGAATTATTTCTGATAAGAATTTTACTTTAATTTACAATGAAACAGAGTCCACTTTTTTTCTAAGTGTTTTAAACAGCTTTTCTACTTTTGCTCTCGGTCTGCAGAAGAGTATTTCGCTGCTGCTAACACATCATGGTCCTTCCTTATTTTATTTTATTCTTTTTATTTTTGCATGTAATTTCCATATTTCGAACTCTGCATATGTTTCCGTTTTCATCAGGAATGGATAAAGAAATTGAGTTTGAAAAAGCGAATTATATAATTTATACAAGTTTTACATTTTCGAGATCTCTAAATGAAATGTTTTCAACACTTTTAAAACAATTGGAATTATAGAGTGCACTTGGTCTTAAAGACAGATCATCATCGAACTATAAATAACAGTTTACAATTTTATTCTTTAGGAATAACGATTCGAGTCTATCAATAAATAACGGTTGAAGACGAGTACAGCGAAGATCTATTGTTTTAGAATTTCATCTGTAAACACAATAAAATTAATGTGTACATTTACCGTTTGCAATAAATAAAAAATACCTTTGAAATATTAAAACATTTTAAACTGGAACTCGTGAGAAGATATTAAAATTTGTTGGTAAAATTTAAAATGCTTATTATCATGAAAAAAATTTGGTTAAAGAATTAACTATAACTCATAATTGATAAAAATTTGAATGAATTTTATAAAAATGCTTTAGTAAAATTTGCAGAAAACATGTTTTTTCCAATCTATAATTCACAGTATATTTATGTCTACGTCTTGAAGATGTATCGAGGTTGTAAAAACAAGCTTTCTTTAGTTATGAAACACTCACATGCTTTTTTGTTGTTTACACTAGAATTAAGTAGTAAAAATGTGTGTGTTTTTAGCAATTACCCTAAAAAATCTGTTTAAGTATTTATCGTAAAATTCAACTACAATTAGTAATTAATTATTTTTGTTTTTTTTCCTAAATTAATATTAATTATTTTTGATTTGATTTATTATTTAAATCAAAATAAATCCAAATTACTCTCACCAAAGGGAAAAAAGAACAAAGTACAGGAAGACAATATACCAAATTTCTATCACAAAAACAAACAATGCATCTTTTTCACCGACTTCGAAAATGGAGTTTAACAATAAGTCTGTTATTTTTTTATATTTGTGACTTTTTAGAAATCCGTAATTTTTGTGGACCGATTTTAAATATTTTGCTACATTGAAGAGGTTATGATCACAGATTCGTTCCATTGTAAAAAAAAACAAAATTAAAGAAGTAGTATACGTATTTTTTAACGGTTATTTTGATTCGTAGTTGAGTGTTACCTTATAAAAAAGCTAATAAAAATCAGAAATTAAAGAATGTGTTTATAGAGACGTGAATTTGGCTAAATCTTTTGAATAATAATGCGATATAATATCAACCGTAGACATAAATTGTATTTTCCTAGTGACGTAATTTTCGGTGTATGGTCTTATCTAAAGGCCTTAACTCACATTTTTTCATTATAACTATGTTAAGCTGGTGGGGTATTTTGTAATCATTCAATTGATGAATTTAATTGAATAGGAAATATAACTTGACGTTGAGAAATTATACTTCCTAATAATGAAATTGTTGAACCAATTGTAGAAATGACATTTCAAGTAGTGTAAACATAAGGATAATCTAAATATTATCGAGGTATGTATACCTGCTAATCCTAAAAAATGTTATGGAAAAAATTGAGTTTTTAAAAGTAATTTATTCATTGTAAGGCTTATAAATAAATGATTCCAACACCTTTCAAAAATATACACTTTGTGACAAAAATTTAATGCAATGGTATAAAAAAATAATGGGTTTGAAGTATTCACATTTTACATTTAGCATTCTGATAATTTCTGTTTCTTTTATGTTTTTACCTTCTCCATTAAAATAACAATTTTTTAAGTTAGAAGTGTTTCCTCATGTTGTACTTTGTTGAACATTTTGATTTGTTACTGTTTTCATTAAAAACAGCTCTTTGTTCTTTCCATCGAATTTAGCCGTAATCATTTTTTTAATACATAATAAAAGCAATGTTGAAGTCAATTAATTTATTTTCCTTTTTGTTGCAAAATAATTTCTTAAAGGAATGCCTGAAGTATGCAATGTAAAAACATTTCCATCTCTGGTAAGCAGTGCATACATTTTCCATTATGCTTTTATTAGCATACATATCACATTTATACGACATGTGTGTGCTTTTTTAATATTTGCAATTGCAATGCGCATTTTCTATATTTTTTTATTACTTATTTTCATTTTCATTGGTTTAATGGGTGTGGCTTTTGTGCATAAACAAGCATTTTATGCAGAAAAAAAAGAAAAAAAATACGTCGCAAAAATGTAATAACTTTGGATGTATATTATCCTTAAACATTTAAGTATATATTGCCTCTTCTTTGTTGTAAATAGAGAAACTGCATATACGAATGTAAAATGAATAATGCATGTAACTATGTATGTATGTAAGTATGTATATATTTTAGTCATGCACACATGCATACATTAATATGTATTAAAATTAAATAAAATGTTATGTACATAAGAATACCTATTTTTTATGAAGAAAAAATAAATTTATTTCCTCGTTACCCACACATAAAAAATAGTTTTATATGTATTTTTAATTATATCCCCCTTTTGAGTTATTATCCTTAAATAACAATTTTTAAATTCTTTCCAAATGCTGTATATATATTTTTTAGTAAAATTAGGATTTCTTCATAACTACACTTAATAAATTAAGGGAGATTGTTCAGCCTTACACTTTCAAAGTACCTTTCCTTCTAGAATTTATTTATTTTAACTGGCTCAATTTAAGCGATCTCAGTTCACAGGATCGAAAGGAGTTATTGAAATATTTTGTTTTAATTTATTCTATAGAAAAAAAGAATTATGTGTTTTATATCTGCAAATTAACAATTAAAAAAATCAGATCATATTCCTCCGAAATCAACACAAAATTTTAAAATTCACCATGAACAGCTAAAAGAACCTTTAATGGACAACTTGACGTATGAAAGTTCACTGTTTTATCTTCTGTAACGTCTGTAAGGAGTCTTATATACGTATCTACCTTTACCTTTAACACACGACTTTAGCAGTTTCGCTGAAAAATAATAGTTAAATTTTACGGTCATACTCGTAGACATATTTATGTGAAAAAAAGAAATGAAAATGTGATGTGGTGCGGTTCATAATACACTTCAAAAATAAGTATTTTGTAAGAGGACATCCTTTTATGCATTATTTTTTGAATGGGACCAATCTGTAAGCATAGTCTTTAAAATAAAGCAAAAATGTTTAAAATCTGTTTAGAATTGACTGAGTTATGCAGGCATAAACATAAAAAGCAACATTCAGTCGAATTAAAAACTTCCTTCTTTTTTTTTTTGAAGTCGGTTAATAAAAACATAAAATAATTTAAATGAGTAATTGTTAAGAGAAGAATTTCTGTTGCAACTTTTTAATTTGAAAGAATGAAGTCAAGAACAGACCTTATAATTTCTTTTTTATCATATTGCGCCAGACGATTTATTTCATTTTACGGGGTATTTCTTATTTAAAAAATTAATGGTTTAAAAATATGGTTTCTTAATCATATTTGACTTAAAAAATATATGATTTTTAAGTTTTATCCTTCTTGTTGTTTTAGTGTTTTTATTAAATTGTATTTTGAAAAAGGAGTTTTTTAGTTTACCATATGTAGTATAGTTAACGTAATGGTGAAAAAATCGATCTCGGAATTTAAACGGATTTTTACGTTTTGATATCATTGGAATCCATTTTTACTATTTTCGCTATGATGTCTGTCTATTGCGTTTGCTACTATTTTTGTGAACGCTCTACATCAAAATGTGCCTTCGGTATACGGTAATGAAGAGCTGAAGGGGAGGGGTATTTTACTTGACATCCCAAACCGAAAATCATTTTTTCGACTTGAATATATTTTGAACTTTTATTCTTTGTTATAATATATCCAGAAAAATATCTTTTTCCACGAGATATTGTAAAGTTGTGTGTAGGCCACTCCAGATTTTTTATATAATGAAACGTCTATTAATATCCTAAATTGAAGCGTATTTAGTTCTTGGTGTTACGCTGGAAGAAATTTCATAAATATTTTATTTTAAAACTTTAAAGGATTTTTAATTAAGCACGGGACTGAGAAAACAGTTGTGATATTGGGTGCATCTAAACAGCAAGGACAAGACTGTTCGTGGTTGTGACAGCTCAACAGTAGAAACGCTGATCCTAAAACTACATACGTTAATAGATATGTAACACGAGTTTTTTTTGTTAATTATAATAAAATTACAAAAAGAGGCAATGCACTCTTTTGTGAAGTTTTTTTTTTGATTAATTTTGTTATAATTTTTTTTTAATCCAAAACTCTTCTGATGATGTTTTCATTCATTTAGCGATTGTTCGTTGTTTATTGAGCATATTTATACGTTTCCATTTGTAAATTTAGAATTGTGGGAATTGGATAAAATTATAGAACTTAAGTTTTACATGAATCCATATAATTAATAGACAAGACGTTTTTTGTTCTACCAGTTACGCTCAGTTCGGCGTTTAAAGCTCGGTCTAATAAATCTAGTTGTGTATAATTCTACATAAATGCAATTCAATAGATATTAAGTATTGGGTTAAGTCTATCAAAAAAGCCAATAGTGACTGAGAGCAAAAGGCAACCATTTCTTTAAAATGTCAAGTAAAACAGTTTCATTGACAAAAGCAAATTTCGTTTTACAGCTTCGAAAGAAGATCATCTTTTTAAAAATTGATTAATTTATGTTCACTGAGTGTGAGAATCTATGCATAATAAAATTTGAATTTGCAATTGAGAACTAAAGTAACAACTTTTTTCTTTTATCTCTTTTGGATACTTTAATGACACTTGTAATCAAACTAATTTCAATATGTCACGCAGACATATACACTCATACGTACATATTTAACCATTCAAATGGATGACATATGTGTTTATGAAACTGTGTCCTTTCGCATCATTTTCTTTGTTTGTATTTGCTTCGTTTTGTTAAGTTGCTGTTTCTTTCTGTTTTTATTTTTATAAAACTCCTGCACACCATGATACTGATTAAACCTGTCTGTAAGAACACATACATTCTCAAATACATATGTATTTAACTCAAACAAATAATAAGTAACAACATATTACATACTTACATATGTAGATGAAATAACGGTATTGATAACAACAAAGAAATTAACATGCAGATTTTCAAAGGAATAAAACTTAAATAATATTTTGTTCGAAAATGCATAATTTACAAATCGGTGCTCAGAGATTTAAGTGCTGAGAATATTATTTTTTTATAAAAAGTACCTGTTGCGCCTTAAAGGTTGCAAATAGCGAACAATTTTCATGTTTAAAGCGAATAATTTAGTCCTAATTTAACGTCTTTTCTGTTTCCACTACAACATCTGAGCAGCCAATTTTCCAAAAGCCAGGCTCCTCTCACGATCGGATGCTCCAAGTAGTTTCAGAAATTTATGTATGTTAACATTTTTCGTTCGAACCCACTGTGCACTCCTGTGTATTTAATTATCCTTTTTTAGTTGTATTTATTCTGTTTGGTAGAAGTTTAATTTTCTTGTGAGATTATAAGAATTTATGACTATAATTGACTCGAGAGCGTTATTTCATATTTTGATTAACTGATTTCAGTTGGATGAATGATTTAATAAATAAAATCCTTCTCAGATTGTGAGTCTGCTGTAATAAACAAATAGGTTGGGGGAATAAGTTCATCCCACTTTTGTTCTTTTAAAGTCCTGCTCCTGTTAAAAGTAAACGTGTCCACTGTAAAAATATTTGGTTTTATTTTCTTGTCCTGATTATTTGCCAAAAACAGACATTTTTGTTTCGTTTTTGTCAAAATTCAACGACGAGTAAAGTAAATGTAAAATGTAAATAGAAAACATATAAATGGGGAAGAAAAAATAAATATACAAATCAAGTTGAGTTAGAAAATTAATCAGTAAGGATAACAGCAACACACATTTCCAATAACAACAAGAATAAATTTAGCCAAGAGATAGATTATTGTATCCATCTTGTTGTTTTGCATTGAATTTGTTAAACGAAGTTTTTCTTTTGTTTCATTATGTGGGGGAAAAGAGACAGTTCGTTTCTTTGCTTTTTTTTTTGTTGAAGAAGAGCAGAAAGAAGTTTTTGGGTTGATGTTCTGCATGAATGATTTGTTTGTAAATTTAATTGAAAATGAATGTTTAACTGCAGGAAGTTGAAAGTTTCTATGTTCGTTCTTTGTACATATTAATTATTTACGAGGGGCTGTTTGAATTATCCAAATGG
This sequence comes from Gymnosoma rotundatum, assembly GCA_916610165.2. Lineage (NCBI taxonomy): Eukaryota > Metazoa > Arthropoda > Insecta > Diptera > Tachinidae > Gymnosoma > Gymnosoma rotundatum. Next base: position 152,167,081 of record OU744337.1, on the reverse strand, counting down.
GATATATTTGCTTTTTCAAATGTGCAGTTGTGTGCACAAGGGCTCCTTTTTGATATGGTAGAATTTTCGAGGGGCGCCAAATTAATAATAATAATATTAATAGTAATTAAAACATTTAATAATAGTAATTGATAGTATACAGCAACAAAATATAATACGAGGGCTGCTATATATATTTCTGGCCTGGCAACACTGAGTGCTGCCACGTGCAATCTGACATTTCCATTGGAAAGCTTGTCATTTTTAAGCATAATCGTACTCAAAACGTTTTGACGTACGACCATTATTTGTGTTGTTTACAGTGACTTGAAAAAATTAATATAGAAAAAAATGGAATTAACTCATGAACATTTTCATGCCATCATTTTTCACAACTTTCGACGTGGATTATCACGACAAGAGTGCATTGATGAACTTAAATCTTTGTATGGCGATGAAGCACCATCCTATAGCACTGTTAAAAATTGGTATAATGAATCTAATCGTGGCCGAAGCTCGCTCAAAGACGAATTCCGTGAAGGTCGTCCAGAAACGGCTGTTGTGCCAGAGAACATTGATGCCGTGCGTGAACTCATAATGCAAGATCGACATGCGACATACTGATAGATAGAGACATCCTTGGACATTTCTTCCACCAGCATACATTCGATACTGCATGAACACCTGGCCGTAAAAAAGGTTTGTTCTCGTTGTATCCCGCACAATTTGAAAGTCGCTCAAAAAAAGGCTCGTGTCGATTGGTGCAAAGAAATGTTGCAAAAATACGATTGCGGTGCTTCAAAAGACGTTTATAAGATCGCTACAGGTGACGAATCATGGATCTATGCGTATGAGCCCGAAACGAAACAACAATCGACCGTGTGGGTCTTCAAAGACGAGCAAAATCCAACGAAAGTTGTTCGTGGAAGAAGCACTTTGAAGCAAATGGTCGCCTGTTTCTTCGGCAAAACTGGTCATGTGGCGACTGTTCCGCTTGAGCAACGTAGGACGGTCACTTCTGAGTGGTACACTACAATTTGTTTGCCTGAAGTCATCGGAGAAATTCGAAAAACCAACAAGAGAAGACGATTCATTGTTCACCATGACAATGCGAGCTCTCACACTTCGGCTCAAACCAGAGCGTTTTGACCGGCCAAAACGTCGAATTAATGGGTCATCCGTCGTACAGCCCTGACTTGGCACCTAATGACTTCTTCTTGTTTCCGCACATCAAGAAAAAATGCGTGGTCAACGATTTTCGTCGCCAGAAGAAGCTGTTGAAGTGTTCAAAAACCATGTTTTAGAGGTGTCTCAATCGGAGTGGTAAAAGTGCTTCGACAACTGGTTTGAGCGCATGCAAAAGTGTATAAATCATGTTGGAGAATACTTTGAAAAACAATAAAACCATTTTTGATTGTGAATATTCGCATTTTCACTATTAGGCCAGAAATATATAGAGCAGCCCTCGTATATTAAATATTTATTTCATACATATTTTATTTTTGAACACTCTTGTACTCTTGTATTGGGTTAAAGATTCATAATTTAAGTTGTAATTTCCTTTTCGGATCCATTTCCACAAATCTGTCTATAACATCTGCCGCATCAAGTAAAACCAAAACTTTTGCTCGACGAATACCTTAAGAAGAAGCTCTAAACGTTCTTTTTTTTAATGGTAGATCTTAACTTATTTTTAATGTTGTTAATTTTAAAAAGCTTGTATCGCTCAAACAACTAGTGACCGTAATGAGCAAAAATCGAAAACTGCTCTATTGAAACAATTCTATAGTCATCATCACTAGCCTTGAATTGATGGAGCTAGGGGGGCGCTGATGATTTGTTTGGCACGACAGCTGCCATACCCGTGTGCACGCCAGTGCAAATGTGTAAATAATAAATTTTTCTCAGAGCATTGCAAGCACTATATTTAAAAAAAAATTATAAAAAAAAGTCAAAAATTATCATTTTAATATACAGAATATTTGATCTGGTTAAATTCGTTAAGCAAAAATATTATTAATTGAAATAATTAACAACCTGAGTTATTGTATCGAAAATATATTTAAATCGAAGATTGTTAAAGGATGTGGACAATCAAATTCGTTACATTAATTTTAATATCGGTTAAAAATTAATTAATAAAATTTAAATAAAATTAAGATATTAAATTACACAAAAAAGGAAGGATGCAACATTTAAAATAATGAATATCACTTTATTGAAGCTGAACTATAAAAGACCAACTAACGGTATTTTCTTATACTTTTAATGTTTTATTTATATAATTTTATATAATGTATAAAATGTTCAGTCCCTGTATTATTGGACGGTTCAAAATTTATTACAAAGTTTGTATTGAATAGGCAAACAAACACAAATTTTTTAATTATTCATATCGATCGAAATCCGTTTTAATAAATAAATAATATTTTTAAATTGTTTACAAAAGAATTAAGTTATTCAATTATATACACATATTGATCAATTATGAGAATAGTTTTTGAATGCTTGCGTTTTGTGTTTAGCACAAGCGAAATTACTTGATAACAACTTTAATTTGTGCATAAATTTTGTGTTAAAAAATTAAGAAAAAAAAAAAAACAAAAAAAAAATACAAAAAACTAAATAATATTGAATTTTTTAATAGAATTTCTTGTAAGAACTTTTGGATGTGGTCATTACTTATTATTATTACTATTAAGACATCTAGAACATTTATAACTTAGATATAGATGGAGAGAGCAGTCTAAATTACTTTTTTGCGTTATTGAGCCATGTTATATACTAAAGGCAAAATAAATTCTATATAATTTTAATTAATAAAAACTTTTAAACGCTCTGTAATTCAATATTCGTTATTTTATTGCCTTTAAAAATAACCCCCAGTTTAATGGAAAACTAATCACACAAATCCTTTAAATTTAATATTTATCTTGGAAATTTACTTTGCGTCATGTATTTAATAACTCTACCCTTTTCTATATCTTTAAAATAAAAATTTAAGCACCATATTTTTTTTTTTAATTAACCCAAATATATCTGTGAGAAAATTTTGCAAAAAATACGTTTTTTTTTGTGTTTTGCTTTTAAAAGTACTTTTTGGAAAGAAAGCGGTTATTTTTTTCAATACTGACAGTTACTTATTGAACATGTCAATTTTCCTACTCGCTCTTTTTTATAACCTTTTTCCCAAAAAGGAAAAATCTATTGTATAAAATCACAAAAAATAAATTAAACATTTTTTTAAGGTAAAAATTTGCTTTTCTTTTAAAAAGATTTTTCAATTCTTATTCAAACAAAAGAAACAAATAAAAAACTTCCTTATGATTCATTAAGTGTAGCGGTTTATATATTTTAAAAACACACAATAATAGATTTGCGACTTAGTTTTTTTTTGTATTTTAGGTAAAAAAAATTGCAAGAATTTTTTGGGATAAAAAAATAAAAGAAAAGAAAATTCATTTGGCCTCATTGTGTAATCAGGGAATTACACTCACATCGAATACATAGAACTTTTTTATATAAAATCAACTAAAACCGTTTTAATAAAAAAAAATTCTAAGGGTTGTTCTTGTAGTTTTTAGTAACATTAAGGGACGATATTTGTATGTTGATCGGCATCATCATCACCTCACCAGCAGCATCTACCCTTGAATATGAAGTTTTTTTAGCTGTCAAAGATCGTTTTAAAACTTTTTTTATTTTAAATAAAAGATCCTCTTAGAAATGACAATGATTTTGTAAAAAAAAATTCGTAAAAAACACAAAGAAGGGTAGTATTTTTCTGTGATTTTATTTATTTTTTTTGCTATACAATATAGCGATTATTTTGTTTGGGGTTTCTTTAAGAAATTTCTTTAAAAATGTCATTATTTATTAAACATGAAGAAAATGTGTAATAAATAATCAATTTTTTCCGTTAAAATGCAGTTTTTGTGCTGGCAGACAAAGTTGTGAAAAAAGGAAGTTATACGCTCCGTTCTTTAATGCAATTTAACATTTTTCGTTTGTTTTTTAAGAAAAAATATTCTTTTGTTTAAATTTTACATCCGTTACATTCGATTTTTAATTTTTTTTTCAAAGCTGGCTTGTGTATACAATTTTTGGGTTAGAAAATCTAAAAATAATTTTATATTATTTTAACTGAGCAAGGGTTTAAAAAGAAACTCCTTATTAAAATCCTGTATTTTGTTATAAATTTCTATTGATATTTTATATTTTTTCCTTTATTGTTTCGTTTTTGTGTTTTTTTGTTTGTTTTGTAGTCATTGTGAATGATGGAGTTAAACGTTATTGAATTCTTCGTTATTCATTTGATAAAGAGTTGGGTTGAATTTTTTGGCGCCAAGTTTGATTTTTAGTGGTTTGTGTTTTTTTTTGCGCAAACGATATCAAACCAGGTGTGATGTTTTGTTTGATAAAAAATCTCTGTATGACTCTTTTGGAATATTATTTTGGGATACGAGTCACAGCAGTCGGTTTTATTTGTAGTGTCGGTTAATTTTAATTTTTGCAATGAAAATGACATGTAAATTGAAGGCATTTCGACAATATTTCTTATTTAAAGTTTTAAAATGCAAGATTTATTTATACGAGAAGTTCTATAATGAAAGAAGTAAAAATATTTAAAATTTTATAAAAATGAAATGAAAATGAAATAAAAGAGTTTTCTTATGAAATATCACAACAACGCCTTTCGTAGAAAGTTGATACTAAAGTATGAGTGCCCTCAGACTTAAACAGACAAATATTCCGACTTACTGCCAATTGTGTTTTTGTATACGGGGAGAAATATTAAAGACATACTGCAATTATTTAATTTCTATTGAACTTAAATTCCATTTTTCCTGATTTGATAAATTAGTTTGATTCTTATTCGTTAATGATGTTAATCGCGTATTATTGCACACAATTTGTTTTTATTTTATTTTTTAAAGCGGATGCTTGCATAATTATCAATATGCTAAAAAAAGCTAAATTATTTTTACAAGTCGAATAGAGAACGTTGGGAGTTTATAATTAAGATTTTATTTTTCTTTGATCTTTTTGAGATACGTTTGCAAGTAGAGGAATCACTTTATTTAAGCTTTGAGTGAAAAATCACAATTATATAGTTTTCAGGTTTTTGTTTCCAATTTTTATATTTTGTGTTCATTTCTAATGATTCTATCCAATGCTTTTTTGCCTACCATCAGTTTTTTCAGACATAGAACAATCTATTAGCACCATATGTGAATATAAACTATCTGAACAAAATAAATATTATAATTCAAAAGCCCCAATATCCTTGCATATAATGCTGGGTAATAATTTCCTTGAAAATGTAGTTTTAAATATGGATATAGCGTCACTTATGAAAGTGTCATAATGTGCGCACTTAAAACAACAACGTCTTCGCTAACCAAAGATTTCCCGCATATCCGGTCGTCGTCCGGTCGCAAAGATTTTCTTTTCTATGGTGTAATCAACATCAGCAGTGCTTTCCAAACATTTTCCGCAAGCCAATTTATAAAAACTGCAATGTTTCTTACATAGAATACCATAAAATATACCTATAATATCGATGGATGTTATGACTCTACATTGATGGACATTATGTCATATAGTTGAACGTTATGACATGCTACCATCTTTTGCGTGGAGAATGGCCGAAAATAACACAAAAACATAAATTATTTCTTCTTCTTTCTTTTTGCCGCGTAGACCTGAGTTTCGGTATCAGGCATAACATATTTCACCATCTAGATAAAGAACTATCCACTAAAATTTGCAAAGCCAAATAAGCTTGTCCCTATTCCTCTTGTTTTTCTAATCTGAGTTTTGATATGTTCGTAAATATTTTATATTTTTTAAACTAATTCAAATAGTGTGCAAATGATTCTAGGGCAATCAAAAGTTTTACCTTAATAAACTTAATTTCGATTAATTAAGAATTATGTAAGACACTTCAGTCATTAGCATTTACATATGTTTTAAAAACTTTACACTTAATAAATTTATTCAATTTAAAGCTAAATAAGATAATAAACTATCAATTTCATATAAAATTATAATGCATAAAACCCCATTAAAAACGTCTCTGAAATCTTTTAAACAATTTTGACATCACACACACACATACACACACTTTTAGCAATGTTACCTGGTTCTATGCATCGTTTTCAAGGGATCAAGTAATAAATGTTTAAATAATATTTAACAAAAGTGAGAACAAAATGTAAAAGAAAAAAAAAAAACGAAATCAAAAGAAAATATAAAAACCTTCAACAATCAAATTTAATGGAATTTTAAAACACTTTTTAGAATTTCTCCCCATTTCAAAGCTTCTTTACAACCTGAAAAATGCGGTACAAACTTATGAGGGGGGTAGGCCACAAAACGAATATTATTATTATGTTATTGTTGTTGTATTATAGCATTTGCTAACCTTTGACCAGAAACATAATTTTCTTAAAAGACTTAAAAACACCCTCTTCAAAAATATTTTCGAAAGAAAAAAAGTTTACACAATAAAAATATAGTTCAGAAAACCCTGGTGTCACAGCCACCACCAGCTGAGTTATAAATAAAATTCTTTACAAAATTTAAACAAACATAAATTTAAAAATATTGAAAAAAAAGATGTCAGGATTGTAGTAAATCCTTTGTGCCAGGTTAATGTGGGTGGCTGTGTGTCTATTAACAGTTTGTTCAATTTATGTTTAAATCCAATAAGAACACTTTAAAGCAAAAGCTTTTTGCAGGAGTAGGAACTAACAAATTTCAAATCCATGTTAATATAAGACTGAAAAATGGTTTTGTTTTCTAATGGATGAATTTTATTCATGTTTTTATGCGGGTAATTTTTTTTATTCAAATAAGGGTGGATTGCTTTTTGTTAAAGGAAATGAAGTTTTGATTTCTAGGTAAATGGCGTTTTTAATATTCAAATTGGATTGGCGGTGCGAGGAGAATTTAATGGAAAGGGTTACATTATGTTTCCATCTTTAAAAATGGAGGTATACGAAATATTTCTTTATTTTATTTCTAGCGCAATATAAACATTTTAATTATAAATGAGTTTAAAATAAAATTTTTTAAAACGTATTAAAAATCCTGAAGAAGTAAATAACAACCCGGTAAATGCGTAACGATCTGAGTGTTTCTTTCTCTTCAATATTGTTCACATACAAAATTGAACTTTATCTAACTGAAAATTATCTAACTGAAAAATTGCAAAATTGCTTTCCCCCACAATAATATTGTGCAGATCCCTTCCATAACCTACGGATTTTAAATAACTAATGACGCTCATCGCTGTTTTAAGTTTTTATTGATTTAATAAAAAACCTTTTTATGACATAGAATACGCTTCTGTAATACTGTATTATATTTGAAAAAATAGTTGCAGAAAGAAATCCTTTAGATGGAAAGGAACTATTAAATATTGTCATATGCATGCGAGTTATGTCCAGGTATTCAAAACCATTCAGAGACTTTTGAAATCACCTATTTTTTCTTAAATATCGCTAAAATTTATCTTCTTCTCAAAGTTTTTTGGAATTACGATAAACAACTTCCCTTTCTGTACAGTTAAAGCAAAGTGCTAATCTTTTTAGTGTTTTTGTTTAAGTTGCTTTTTTACTTCGAGGCAAAAGAACTGATTTAAGAGCAGGGCTTTTTATTGTATTTTTAATTCCAATACAACTCTGTTAGGGCTTGTGAGGCATTTGTGGAGAAAGTCGTACCGATAAGATCAATTATTAACGAATGTGTTACTTTCATAATATTTTAAACCGTCTGCTAACATTTTGCGAATTTCGATGGTTTTGAATATTGAAAACTTTTCTTGGGTGGGTGGATTGATGGTGTCGTTGATGAAAAACTTGAATTAAAATCAGCATTAAAACCCCCACTAACTGGTACATTAATTAAAATTTTTGTTATTTCCTTTGATATGTTGCCTTAATTAGTGCTCACGTATCAAACGGTCTCTCTCATAAATGTTACGCACAAACAATATGTGTTCTCCAAAAGCAGATGAAGAATTAAGTTGTTTTCGTTCGAGTGTAGTTAGAGGTGGATGGGTGTGGGGTAAAATAAGACTTTGTATATTTTCATTAAAACATGGAGAATGAGGTGAAGAAGAAGAAGAAGATGTTTGTATTTGTTTTATGTTTTCATGACTATTGTTCTTTTGTTTAGTTGTTAATACGGTTGCGTAAGGTGGCGGAGAATAGGATTCTTCTTTATTTCGTTTTGTGACGTCTGGGTTTTGCTGTTTCTGGGTTAATGACTTTATTACAGCAGACAAGCCAGACTGCATGCACTTTGTATTCTATTCCAAGAGTAGTAAATTTTTTACTTCATGTTTTCTAGCAGAAATATAAACATCATTATGTTCTGCTGCCTTCTCTCATTTGTCCTTTGACTTAATTTCAACGTTCCCACAATTTTAGCTTTATAAATGGCGGCAGTAGCTAAAGCAACAGCAGAGGTGTCAACAGTTTTATATAACTGTAATGGTTGGTCATCTGAAGAATTGATGTTATTAATTACTTTTAAGTTGGCGTACATTCCACTTCAACATATTTTTGATATCAGAGAGACAAGTTATTGACATTAAAAGAACATAATTTCTGATACGATTTGTTTCGTTATCAAATTAGGAATATAACAGGTCAAAGCTTCTGCTGGTGAAGAAATGGTTGTCGCCGTTGGTTCTATTACGTTTCCAAAATAATTTTGCAGAGCTACTGATGAAAATAATGAAAGTGCTGGTAAATTGTTTAACGTTGATGGAGGTGGCATGATTTGTAATTGTAACTCACGGTCTGTAATTTTCTCAATCTTTTCCTTTGATTCTAAATTTTTTTTTTAATTTTTACTGCTTTCTCTAACATCTTTAGATTTGCTAAATCGTATTATGTGGTTTGACATTAATTGCTGGAAGCTGAAAACGCTTTTTTTTTTATCAGAATTCATAAAGATTATCACATGCTCAGGGCGTCTAAATATTTTTTTTAAATTTTCGCTCTTCATGACAGGTCGGGTGACTTTGTATTAGTAAATTTCTTCTGTGCAACTTCTAATGAACACTTTCTATCCATTTTGTGTGTTAAAGAGTGAAGAAGCTTTACTTTTTTGCAAAGCCATTTTTTATAGGTTTTATACAATTTTGCTATTTGATTTTAAGAAAACTTAATTGGTCATCCGCCTTTTTTCACTTGCAGAGGAACTGCATGTGCTGCTTTTATTGTTAGATTTAGTAGTTTTAGTATTAAAGCAGGTTTCACCTTTTAATGGCTTCCTGTTTGTTTGTTTGTTTGTACTTACTTATATAACCATCATTATTAACACTGAAGAATAATAATAAACATAATAATAACATTTTGTTTTGTGTTACCCACTTTTCTTTTTTTTATGTTCCACTATTTTTAACTGAACGATGTGCAAATATTTCGTCTTTTATCGACTTAGCAAAATATTGGTTTTTATCACAAAATTAATTTGATACCGAATAGCAAAAACAAAAAAGTATCAATTTTATTTTCAATAATCTGCCTATTTATCCTTGTTTTGTACACGCTTTGTATAACTTATGTTTCCCAGTAACACTTTTCAATTTTAATCAACTCAATAAAATGACACCTCATAAATTTTATTCTTAAATAATAATAAAAGAAAAAACAGCCCAAAAATACCTTTTTTGTCCCAAAAGCCAAAAAAAAGTAACGCAAAAAATCATATTATTAACCCTTTAACACCCCTTCTCAGTAAACTTTATTGTAAATTATCATGACAACATCATTATTAACACTTGTTACCAGTTGCCAACACTAAATATAGTAGCAGTCGCCCATTTTCAGCCTGTTATTATGTGTGTGTGTTTTTCTTTAATTCCCTTCTTCATGGTTAAAAGAATACGAACATATGAGAAAGTCAACACTTTTGTCATTTCATTTAATATTATTTTTATATATAATTGTCTGATAAAACTTTTCGAAGGTTCCGGACCATAAGTGTCAAGATTTTACGAGTTACGACACAATTATCAATTTTAAATATTTGTGGTTCGAATCGAAATATATTTTCTCCTTATCGCATGTATGTATCCCAAATATATCTTCTTTCCAAATTATTACTCGCGAAAGTGTTGTCAATATGTAGAGGAATATAAATCAGTTATCAGAAATTATTCATGCAGAAAAAAAAAACAAAGTCCAGTACCTCGTTTCTGTATTTCTCGCATCGTAAAAGTTTTCACATCAAGAGTGAAACAAAAAATTTCATCGTTTCTCGATATGCGAGTAAAAAGTGTTTCTGGTTCTTAATGCGAAAACAGACAGCACTGATTCTGTTTTTACTGGAATAATTCCAGTACTAGTGTCAAATAAAAACAAAACGTCAAAATAAAGAAATAAATTATCAACCAATATAGAAAAATAGTGAAAGTGTAGAAAAGAGTTAATAAATAAAATAAGTTTTAAATAATATAGCGAAAAAAATGTATAATACAGTGTGGAGGACATGTAATCAATTAGCTTTTGCTATTTGGAAATTCTTTCTATTTTCTAAATAAAAAGATATAAACCATAAATAAATGCATAATTACTTATTGATAATACTTGTTTATTATTAATTTAAATTGCTTTTTACCTTTCGGCTGATTTAGACTCCATGTTTACACAAATTTAAATATATATTTTAAATCTTACTTGTTCTCGCGCTGTTTTGAAATGTGAGTTATTTTGACAGTTCTTGCGTAAAACTTTTCACAAAATATTGGTACAGAAACACTTTTTCTCGCAAACTTCCAATAACTGTTGGAAAATAACTTAAATGACATATAGTTCTCGCATTTTAAAGATACAGAAACACTTGTGTGAGAAAACCCATTTTTTGTTTCAATTTACATCGTTTTCCTAAAAATTCACTTGTTTCCTGCGAAAACTTTTACGATGCGAGAAATACAGAAACGAGGTACAGATTTACACTATGCAATTTTTTGAGGCATTTTTTTTTCTTAATTTTCTAGTTAAGTTATAGCGTTATGCGTTATCTAAAAGTAAACTTTAGCAACAGTAACATCCCCTCAAAACTCAAGCAATACCATATTGCGCACTCCTCCTGCTTCACAAACAAACAAAAATCTCATGATAGTTTTATGAAAAATGCCGTAAAAGTCGGACTTCCAATTGAACAATGTTTGAAATGTAAATAACTTTTAAAATGATGTTATCAAATTCGATTTCTCACAAAAAAAATTCTATTTAATTGAAGATGTTTTACTTTGCACAAAAAGAAACAAAATCAAAAATTATTTTTAGTTTTAGATGAAGGGTATTCAGAATTCGGCACAGCGAATTAGAACTTTGTTCCTTTCCCTTCTATATATATTTTAGTTCAAAATCCCAAAATCCACCCCAAAAAATCAACTCCTTTTTTATGAATTTAGTAATAATTATTATTTAATAGTTTGCTTTTTATTACCCCTTTTTTGTGTGTTTTAGCAATGCTAAGAGGAGGAACAACAACGTGAGTGTTGCAAATAAAATTTGTTACAACATTTTTTACAAAGTTCTTAATGATCCTTGTAACAGCCGAATTATTTAAATTGAACGTGTTACTGGCCTTATCAAACGATATAAAAATCATTTAGACTGACTGTATTGGCTTTTAGTTTTTGTTACCTCATTTATGGCATTGATTGATTAAAACTGCAATCGTACGTGTCATCTGAATAACGGCACACTCTTCCATTTACGTAGAGGGCTTCAAATCCATGCGAAGCGCACAAATATTATAGTGTGGAGGGCTCATTTCATGCATTTATTTATTATGACTTACGATTTAATTTGTCTTTGAAAACTTTATATAAATTTTATTTACTTGAAAAAATTGTTATATAATGTAATTATTCTATTTAATTTGATGCGTTATGTTAAAATAGTCGTCTGCATGATGGATTGCTGTACGAGTCTTGCCAGGGCCTTGAACTAAAGAATTGAAACTTGACAGTCGATCTGTGACTTCAGGCACTGGAAATGCAAAAAATATTTATATTTTCAGGAACGTTTTTTAAATAAATTTCATCCTAGAAGCTAGAAGGCGATTGAATCTATTCGTTTTAGGATTTCTAAATTCCTTATTTTATAAATGCAGTCTGTACAATTTAAGTTTCAAAGAAAACTTTACCATTCGTAAAAATTGATTTTGTCAGTCCATAAAATCTATTAAAATTTTTAGCCAAATGTTGATTTTTTCAGGTCAATGTCGAGAATCCTTAAATATTCCTTTACAGTATTTTGTTTGTATTTTATTGACGGATGTTTTATGTACAGGAAATTTCATTTGATTTTGGAAATATAAAAAACAAAAAGTATTGTCGTTTGAGATTTATTTAAAAGTAAGAAATTTTAGTAAAACTAAAATGTTGAGCAATTTTTTTTAATAAATTTAAAATATGGAACGAATGTACTTTCCCCTTAATATATCACTCTACAGTTTGTTCCGTTATTATTTATTTACCATGCCTACGTATGTATGATTTAATGTCACATGAATTATTTTGACTTAGCTGAGAATTATTAAAATACTCCAGAATTCATTATCATTATTATTTTTTATTGTTCCAAAATTTTGCTGTGTTAAATTCTTCCCTATCAATAGGCTTTTACAATTAGAAATGCACTTTAGTTGGAAAGTTACATTCAAAAACCTACACATGCCGCTTACAAAAAAATTGTTATTTTCAATAATGCGGCAGTTGTTTAAATATTTTTGAATGTGACTATTTACCTTCAAACCCGACCAGAATGATTTCTCAATAAAAATATGAGAAAACCTTCGTTAAAAAATAAATCTTTATAAACTGTAACAATTTAATCCTTTCGCCAACGCATCTTTAAACGATAACATATGTACAATAATACATATGTACATCTTCATACATGTTGCAAAACAACAGCAAGCAGCTGAACATAAAAGTGAAGCACAAGCCACGGGATCTTCAAAAATAAATAAAAAACTATTTTATTTACAATAATCAAACAAAAAAAGGAAAAAAAAATGAGCCACGAAATGTTTGAATCAAAGTAAATGAAATAAAAGAAATCGGTTGGTTACATTGTTAAAAAACTGAAAGAAAATAAAAGTTTCAACCAAATCTGTGTTTTCAGGCTCAATTTAACTTGTTTTTCTACACATGTAGATGTGTACTTCTTTGTATGTGTGTTTAGAGTTTCGATCGTCATAACAATATCATTCATTCGAAATGAAATTTAAACCCTTTTGAAAGACATCTTCATCATCTCCTTCATCCTGTTTAAAATTAAACTGTTCATAAGTCTTAATTCAAATGTAATGTTTTAATCTCTTAGAAGGATTTAAAGCAGGCTGTGTGTTAGCAAACCCTGAACAAAAAATATCAAGAAGGGAAGGTAGAAAATAGACATTGTTTTTTTATGTGAAACAATAATTAATTTTTATATAAAAAACCTTTTAATTTTGGCGGTTTTTCTTTTGTTACTTATGTAATGGATTTATTTCAATCCTATGGCAAGGAAGGATAAATTGCCAGCCAAATAATTAACACTCACTCAGTCAATGCTTACGGAACGCATACATCCAAATGTTTATTTTTTCATATCAATCGATATGTGTGTGTGTGTGTGTTTTTGGGGCAAAATTTCAATTAATTCAAAATAAGTTCCATCTGTTTTTGCCACGTTCAAGTATGATTGACTTGCATGCATCGGTCTAATATTTCAATAGACACTGACTTTTTATTCAGTCTACTACATTTTGCTGTTTAATGTTCTGTTATAAAATAAGATTTTATGCAATTTTTGTTACAAGAATCGATATTCTTTTATGCAATTGTAAGTGAAGTAAATTGCTTGGAGGGATCTTTATGTGTATTTTTTGCGTAAAAATGATGTTAAGGATTTTTTACGTATTTCGAAAAAATAAAAATAAATAAATAAATAAAAACTTAGTTGTTAATAACAGGGTTTTTGTTGATTAAGAGCTGTAAAAGTTGTCATAAATATTCATATATTTTGTGCCTAAGGATTTTCTAATTTCGCCTGTAAACTGGGTTCGATGGGTTTAAAAAGCTTACAAAGTTTTCTCTTCATGTGCTGGTAGGAGGGGAGTAATAAAACTAAAGTTTTATGTTTAACCTTTCATACCCTTAGGAGCAGCACAATATGATCTAAAAGTAGGGCACCTTGAACGTGTTCATTTTTGTGACGCTTGTAATTTCATCATAATTTAAAAATTTTTTACACGTTCTCCTCAATAAAGCCTTAAAACACAATTACAAACTGTAAAAATGTAATAATTACCAAATTATTTGAACTTTAAAAATTCTAAATTTTTCGGGGTCTTGGTTCTTTTAAAGCTTTAAAAAACTTTCGCTTATTTTTAAGTTAGCTTTCCAATAATTTTTTAAGAGTATTAGATTAGAAAATATGCGAATTTTCATTACAATGTTGTAGAAGTGAATGTTTCGGTATTTTTTTTTGGCAAATATGAAACACAGTCCCTCTTTTATAAATTTTCTTAGTATACACATACTTTTTTTAAGTTTCCAAAAAGCAACATTATGAAGAGGATACAAGATAAAATATTTGACAAATTGTGTTCTCGAACTCGAACTATATTGAATATTTTTAAATCATTTTGATTTTATACTGTATGTTCTAAAAACCCGAAGCTGGGAACTTAAAACTGTTAATCAATTAAGTATTTCATTGTCCCCCGAGCTACTGAAGATTTTATAGGCAAAAATCTGCAACGCAACGCACCTTCAACAGTCAGATTGTTGATTAGATAAACCATTTTTCAAGGCCATTGTTTTAACTAATAAATTGGAACTTCACAATTAACAGAAATATGAAATATTAGAAAACTAAAGATTGCCGGGAAGTGATTTGCAATTTTTCTTGACACTCCTGCACACAACGAATGTGCACCGAACGTCAAGTTAATCTTGTCAGAAATAAAATTGAACGACTGACGACAAATTTTTAAAGCAGATTTCTTCTTTCTGATTTTACTCATAACAGTGAGCTCGTCCCATCATAGTTTTAAATTTAAACTTTAACTTTTTATCTTTTTATATAAAAAAACATGTTTGTTAATATTTCTTGATAAAGTCGTCCTTATTAATTAATAGCATTAATTAATTAATAATAAAGCGTAGTTAATTATTATAAAAAGACTAATATTTACGTCTAAGAGGATCCACTTTTACATTATGCAAATTTAGTCGCTGCAATTCATGTTTTGTTGGGGAGGGTGGTAGAGGAACTAAGAGAGGTACACATACACATGTACTCCTGGAATTAGTATTGTTGTGTATGCACATGCATACACACATGTATGCGTCCATAAAAATTGCTGCAATAAAAATTGTACAATGTAGAAGTAAATCGAAGTTTAAAGAAGAAAAGAAAAAAATTGCAGCGACAAAAGTTGCATAATGTAAAAGTGGAATATAAATCGAAAATTAGAAAGCTGTTAAAATTACCTGAATTGGAGTGGAAATCTATAGTTGTCTTTCTAATTTACTACTCCTGGATTATGCTCAAGGCATGTTGTAAGAAATTATTATTATTTTTAAATTGTCTTTGATTTTGTTCTAAAAGGGTATTTATTTACCAACAAATCTTTGTTACCAATTTGTGGTAAGAAACTGCATAATTTTTTAAAAATATCTGCCATATAAAAGAATATTTTTTTCTGACGCTTTTGTTACAAAAGAAAATCCTCATTTCTAAAATTGCTGTTTTGATTTTGATTGTGGTTTTTATAAACAAATAAAACTCGAAATAATAAGTTTGAAACAAATAAAAGAAATTTGTCTCGATAGAAAAGAAAACCAATTGCAATTTTTGTTGCAAAAGCTGTGTTCCTTAATTTATTTATTCCCAAATATATGAGTTTGAAGAAAGAATTTTATCTTAACGCATTCTTCGTATTTTACTGGGTTTTTCCGTACTTTTTCACTTTCATAAGTTTTTAAGTACCGATTTTGCCGTATTTTTATTTGTTCTCCTTCGAAAAGAAAACTTTCTTCATAAACTAATGGAAAGAAAATAAGATGGTATTGAATCGAAAATTTTTAAAATTTAAAAAAAAAAAAAGTGAAAAAGGTGAAATTTCATTAAAAGCACCTTTTCCTGCTTTTAAAGCAAACGAAATCAAAAGGAAATCGCTCATAGTTTTTTTTTTGTCAATTCATTTCACTTCTTGCAACCTTCAGATGTGAAATAAATATGCATCTGTCTTCGAAATAAAATTTAATATTTTGATTCACTTACTTCTTTCAATTTCGATTTTAACATGAATTTTGTCTTTAGAATAAATTCTGCCACGCGATGGGATTTGTTTACAATTTCCGGTTATTGACATTGAAACTATTTTTTATAGTGATTTAATAGACCCAAAAAGAAAAAAAACGAATCCTTTCGTTTTTTAAAACTTCTTCAACACCCTTTTATTTCTTTTATTTTTGTTTTTTTTTTTTTGTCGTATAAATGTTTAAGAAGGAGGTTGAATGGTTTTTTATTACTTATTAGACGATTATTTATTCGTATTTTCTTTCAATCTGTGTTTGCCACTACTAACGCGTGTCTGTCACACTTTAAGAGTATTTACTTTAAATAAACAATATTTGTATGTATTTATATGTGTATGTGACTCAAAGGTGTTAAAGGGTTGCGCTGTATCAGGCTTTGAAATGAGTTGATGCTGAGAAAAAGACTGTGACAAAATGATGCAAAAGGGTGAAATAATCGATTATAATAAAATGGGTGTTAAACGTTAAGTAATATTTCCTTTTCTTGTTTTTTGTTCGCTTTTTTAAGAATTTAAAAGAGACAACAAGTGTTAATAGAATCTCATAGGTAACTTCTTAAAAGGGGATTATGTTTTTTAATTTAGTTTTAACTTCTTATATAATTTTAAATTTTGATTGTATCAACAATTTTGGTCAAACATCTGACGAAATAAGTGGTACCATTATTTCTGCAGAGAAATTACATCTAAAACTCTTTCCTACTCATTTATATTCCAAAGATTTCTTTATCTATTCTTCGTCATGTTCAAAATAATAACCCAAATTTATTTTCGTAACTATAAGTAGCTCCTGATTGGCGGATGAATCTTTTCATATATTTCAAACAATTAAATAAAATTTTCTTATTTTTAATTCACTTATAGAATATAGAACAGCTTTACTAATGTATTGCTCATACTCGTATATTCACATGCTAGAGATCCTTTAAAACTGAACTTTCCAGTTGCTATTAAATTTTCAACTTTTTACATATTTATTGCGAATGTGTTAATGAGAGAATGTGTTCTACTTTTAAATATATTTAAATCGTTTTAACGATAATATTCAAAGTCAATATTCATAAAAATTTAACTGAAGATGGTATTGAATGGCGCTATAATGCAAATAAAAATTTCAAAGTGTAAATTTTAAATTTTTTCATACAATTTTAAATTATGACCAAAACGTGATAAAACAAATGAAAATATCTTTTCTAATTTATTGTCTAGTATTTTAATACACCCAGTGGGAAGAGAGACAATTGCAAATAATTAACTCCAGTGGAATCGGGTCTATTTTTTCACATTTGATGAAGAAAATCTTTCAAGCTTTGCGAACTAAAAATAAAATTAAAGTTGCCAATTAAAAAAAAAAGGTTTATGGGGTGGAAAAAACTATTCGAGGACAATAATGACAAACATGCTTTTGAATGATTTCGGCAAGTAATACAAAAGTATACAATAAAAAGAAAAGAATTAATTTACATCGGGGATTTAATTACATAATTCATTATAATAAATGCAAAAGCAATTATTTATTTTAATTTATTATTATAATTACTATAAATGCAAAAGCAGCATAATGATCATGAAGATGAGGTGTTGTCCAAAATAATAGGAAAATTTAAATCGTCAAGGAAAAGCACTGACTGCGGCTTGAACTTTCTAAAGATGTTTATTTATAAACACAAAACGCAGAATAAAAATTCATTTAATAGAAATAGCACAATTGAAGAAAATCATAAGCACAGACAGAGTCACCAACTACCAAAGCATTTCTTAGCGGAAAAATACTTTCTCAGGTTGAGGCAGGCTTATACTTTTGACTCTACTAAAATAAAATAAAATAATATTGTTATATTTTTAATTTTATTAAATTTGTCCATTTCTGCATACAGATATTACGCTCTTGACTTGCAGAGTTCGCTTTGATTTGTCGGCAGCTTCTTGATCTTTTTTTATGTTTTTGTTGAACAATTGTGACTTTTTTTTGAGACAGAAATTTGATTATTGTTGAAGAAAAAAACAAAAGAACTTAAAGAAATTAATATTTTTAATTGATTTTTAGTACAACCTTAGAAAAATTTGAAGTAGTATTGTCATATAATAATCGCCTGTTAACTTCTTATACCATGACGTTTATTGTTTCTATTGTTTTAAGCAAAAATAATCACAATATGCTCTGCGTAAAAAAGAATGTTTGACGCTAACACCTTTCTCATTACGAATTAATGATTTTCTTCTTTTTTTTGTTAAATCTACTTACAAAGAGGATGGTGAGGACATGTTGATTTCAAGCAGGGAGGAATAATAGATAAACGGCTGTCTTTTTTGAAACAGCATCATCCCATCATGTCTGTACAGGTGATAAGATATAAAATGTAATAAAATAAAAGGAAACAAAATCAAATGCAAAATATAATAAAATTCAAAGGACAAACATTCGAAAGGTCGACAAAATGTATCTAATATTTCGTTACAAACTACTGATCGGTCCGGTTGAGTATTTTTGCTTGTATGTCGTTTAGAGGCACTAGCAAAATCAGTTTGAGTTCTGGCACACAAATGTTTTACTTATCGTTTATTCTAACGGTTAATTTCAAAATACAAATTGATTTTCGGCGCCACATTTCTTAATGGTAGAAATTTTAATCTTCTTGCCATAATTTTTACCTGCAAGCGTAAACGTTACTTTTCTACAGGGGTAAAAAAAAAAAAACAAATGAAAAAAGGATCATGTTTAGCATACAAAATGTTGGTCGTAATTTTTCACATTAAAATTATTGTAGGAGTATGACTGACTTATAATGTGACTTAGAGACTTGCTCAATCTTAATTCGGGTAAAATCATCAATCTGCTAAAAAATAATTATCATTTTAAACACACAGAAATATTTTAATTATTCAGTATTTTCCTGTTAGTAATCGTTATCTTTCCTCGAAAATCGTTCTCATCTTGAGCCTCAAATTTTTGGCAGTTTTTAGTTTTTAATTTTTCATCGCGATCGTAGTTGTGTTTATCCTGCAACTCTGATAACTCAAGTCCATTTTTTTATCCTTAAAAGTGTCTTTCTTCTTCGTTGGATTACAGATTTATTTTTATTTTTTTTCCACATGATCATTTTCAGCTTCCAGACCACCAGCAGATCGAAGAAACAAAAAGAAGAAAATATATTTTCGAAAAGATTATTAATTGTGAAACTCAAAATAAAAGTTGTTTCGTGTTTCGCGAATTAAATTTATGAGTAAGTTTCTAGTTACAGTTTATTTTTTTCTATAATTTTATGAAAACAATTTTTAAGAATAATTTGTAAAACTGAAATAATGAATCATTGAAAAGGTTAGTTTAACAACTGAGAAAGACTTTTAATAACAAACTCCTTTTTTGACTATTTGATGCTTAAATTTATCAGTGTTATATCCTTTTTGTATAAAACACAATAATTCGTCATGTTAAGTCAGTTAATTAAATTAGCAATCCCACTGTCACAAACTTGTGGTTGTTCAAGCGACGTGAGAGAGAATTTGAAAATGAATTATAGGTAACGACGTTATTTTATAAATAAATCAAGAGGTGATTAAAGGAAAGACCTTTAAAGCTAAAATCTGATTAATAAGTATTTTAATAACAGGACCTTTGCTCCAATAATTATGGCTTAATTGATTCCTCCTACCACAAATCTCCATTACACTCTATTTATTTGGTGAAGTCTTTGAATACATTATTATTCTTACAGACTACCAGCTATTTATATTTCAAATTAAAATTAAATCATTTTATTATTAGATCTAAAAATTTCTGAAATTAAATTTTAGGAGTTCCAATCTGAAATTGATTATACTGCTCTTTGAGTAAATGCAGTTAAATTAAACTTAAAGAGGAAATGTATTTCAGTATAAATATATCTTAATTTTTGAAATAATTTCTGGATATTTCATTAAAATTAATTTATCAAAAATATTTCTGCTTGTATCTCTTTTTATGTATTTACGTAAATTTCTTTTATTTGTCGGGGAATTGCAAAAAATTTTTTTAGCATCGTTTTTAATGCCATAAATTTAATTGAATTTAAGAGATGATCGTCTAAATATCTGTGGTAAATAACAAACTTTGCAAGATTGTTATGTTGAACTGGATAAAGTTCAAATATAGACTTATTTTAAAGTCTTATTTAAAAGTCTACAGAAAATTAAAAACGATTTTTATCTGGTCGAAGCTTTGAAAAACGTCATAAGGAATATCAAGAAATACATTTTATTAGAATTTTATATTTCATTAATTTTATTAGAAAATCATTTTTAAATTATGTATTAATGCGGACGACGTCCAATTATTTATCAGTGACAAAAGCAACAGTTTCGTAAATAAACTTAACGAAGATTTAAATAGAATTTCGCCATGGGCTGTTATTAATGGTCTGAGTCTCAAACCAAAAAAACTAAAATCCATTAAAGATTCAAACAAATAACGATAAAACTAACTGTTATTGTACACTGTGAAAAAATTTAAATTGTGAATAAAGCTAACAATTTAGGAGTTATTTTCAAGAGTACATTAACAGTACATTAAATTTTTCAATATTATTCGTAGTTACAATTTAGTGACTGAAATAATAACAACTGATAAAAACTCTTTATGAGCATTCATACATATATTTATTTTAACCTCTTATAATTACGTATTTTTTAATTAATATGTATAATTCTTATTCTCTTATTCTTTATTTGCAATGTTTGTTCTATATCCTGAATTTTCTATTATTATTGTAATAAATGTTAAAATAACTGTTTGTTAACTTTTGCCGCAGAAAGTACCAAAATAAATAAATAAATAATAAAAAAAGACCTTGTGCTTAGTACACTCTGGATCTTTAATTTTGTTTTTTTTTTTACAAAGAGTTTTAGGTGTAAAAAAACACACTGTGATGACTGTATCTAATTAATTAAATTTATTAATTAATAATTAAAAATGATTATTGAAAAATAAACAGTTTTTATTCAGGCTTGACTTCATGTTTTTGTTCTTTTTGGTTTTATAAAAAAAGTGCTCAAGCACATATTTTGGCCAAATAAAATCTCCCATGCAAATTTATAGCCAACCATAAAGCATGAGCATGAGGAAATCCGACGTCCCAAATGCAAGTGGGTTGAACCTACCTCGAATGGAAGCCATAGGAAGGCCACAGAAAAAGAGACC
The DNA here is from genome assembly GCA_916610165.2 of Gymnosoma rotundatum. Lineage (NCBI taxonomy): Eukaryota > Metazoa > Arthropoda > Insecta > Diptera > Tachinidae > Gymnosoma > Gymnosoma rotundatum. The sequence goes on along the minus strand of OU744337.1, from coordinate 152,145,579 downwards.
AGCAAGTATTTGGAGACGCCTAGCAGATGCAGAAGCCATTGAAAGGATACATGTAGAACGGAACGAAACATCTAGCCTAAGTAAGAACGAAGTCGAATGATTTTGTTACGGATCTATGCACTTCTTAGGAACTACAGAAAAATAGATAAACTTTGATATACTTTAAAAACAAATGAAACTCTATGCTTTTAAATCTACTGATTCTTTCTGTTCTTTTTGAGCAGAGATTTTTTGTTTTAATCATATAAAAAAATAAAGAAAAAAAATGGTGTACAAAAATACATCTCTACTTATTTATATCTTCACCTTTTAACTCTTTAATGAGTGAATTTATTTAGAAATAACGTGTCTTATAGGTTCTGATTAAAAATCATCTTGAATACAAAATACTTATGGACTGTTGCTTCAGCTGCAATAATCAATCGAATGCTGATCATATTAATATGTTTCATGGTTTGTGAGGTCGTTTGTTCTTCGTCCAAAATTTGCCGAAACTGTTCAACTTCAATTGAGTATAAATTTGTTGCGTTTCATTTTCCCTGATTTTGGTTAACGCCCTTATGTAACGCCCGTTTATGTTTATTTAAAAAAACAACATCAATCTACAACAAAAACTACTACATAATAACAATAATATAATTTGAACACATTGGTTTCTGTTCGGTATTTTGCTTTGTAGAAATAAATATATTTATGATGAAAAAAAAAAACTATTTTTAGGTGAGTTAAAAAAAATAAATAAATAAAAATAAAAAACCGTAAAATCCATGAAGCGATACAATTTAGATTTGCAATGTTTCCAGGTGATTTTTTCAAAAGTGTAGATTAGTGTCTTGAGAAGCAGCGTGCATGGAATGTGCATAAAAACTATTATTGACTTGTTTACAATTTAAAATCTATAAAGCCTGAATAGAAACTTGTTATGGATGACTCATCTGTAGCTTCTCATGGCCACTACTACAGCATTGCTTCGCCTCATTTTAAAATATTATCTGGGAATATTTTCTCCAAAATTTAAGAACTATTGTAAATTGATTCTGTCGAGTTTTCGGATAATCTCATAATTAAAGACAATGGACATATTTTTAAATAAAAAAGGCGTTCTAAAGTTATAAAAGTCCATTACTTACTGAGAAAAATATTTCCATCATCCGGTATTATATTTTTGATAACCAGTTGCAATTTTTTAAATCACAGATATAATTATAAATATTGACCAAATAGAAAAATTATACACTTAAAAATAAATACAAAAATTGAGTACAAAAATAAAATTCACATAAAAAGCAAAATTCTTGTAAACTCTCAATTTTGAGAATATGTCATTAAATCAAGGCTTTATACACTAAATTTCGAATAATCAATCTATGGAATAGTTAATATTAATACTCCCTGGATATACAGATATCGGTCTAATATACTTTACCTTTTAGTTTTTTTAACATCTACGAGATCCTGCTTACAAAATTATAACCAGAATATATTTTTTCTGTTTAATGATATAAATAAATAATCAGATTTAGCATTAAAACATGCAACCTCCTTCGACGGTACTTCTTCATAAAATATTCGCCCACGAAGAAAAATAATTAATAAAATGGCCATATCTATCTCCTTTCACCACCTGTCTATCCCTTATCTATCCGTTTCCTAAAGAATGTAGTACGGTTTCAATTTGTAAACATTATTGATTTGTAAGTAAATTATAAATTATTTGATTAATTTTACCTACAAAATTTTGTGTGTTTATATTTCTTTAATCAACCAAACCACTGTGAGGTTTCCAACAGAATTTTACGGCAGCAATGAACAACAACACAACAGCCAAAACGCGATTATCTAAATTGCATAAAAAATTATTTTAATTAAAAATCTAATTTTCTTCTTGGTCTGCATTGTTTAACTAGGCTTTGAAGGTTTCTAAGATGGAACTAAGAAAAGCGCAGACAAAAAGTAAACAGAGTAAATTGCATGGTCTTCGATACTGAACGATGTTAAAGTGCAAATGTTTAACATATAAAATGTTTATTAAAGGCATTATGCATTTTATTTGTTGTAGTTGTTCAATGATCGTTAGCATGATAAGTACACCCTATAACTGAAATAAAATATTTTAATAAAAAGTGTTCACTCTGCTTTTGGAAATTCCGATAACGAGTGACCGTCTGTTGTTGCGGCAGCGGTGGGAAATTTTCCATCATCTTTATGGTTAATTGAACTGTATTCAATTGATAATTTGGTTAAAAGCGATTAAAATGATATTAGCATTTGGGTACTCAGGATGTTATATACGGGGTTAATGGAAGTAATTTAATGAGAGAAAGAGAGAGTGAAGGAATATAATTCATTCTTCGGCATATGCTTTATTTTATTTTATTTTATTTTATTCTTTTAGGAGTTTAACTTTTAAGGTGGGAGCAGCGAGTTTCTTTTCTCTAGTAGGTGTGAAAACACGTCATGTGGTCACAGAGAATGTATGTATGTGTGTACGACGGACATACTAACTAACAATCACTATTATTTAATCGCATCTTTTTCTTAAAAATGTTCCTTCATTTTTTCATTTGTTTAATTGTAAATACGGCCTTTTTTTTTTTTGATTAATGATTTTAAATTTGTATTAACGGGAATGTTGCCCCATACGGCCAATTAAAGAAATATGCCCTTCAAATAGTTTTTACAAAATTGCCACTTTTCCAGCAAAAATACTTAAAATGTGTGAAAAGTTCATTGTGCGTAAATAAAAGTTAAAAAATAAGTGTCAATTTATGAATTTATGTTGCGATAAACTTAAATTATTGGCCCTGTATTTCACTCGAAATCAAAACGTTCGGAGTTTTCAAATCATTATTGTTATAAATAAATTTTCAAAATAACAATTCTTTGAAATATACGAACGTTTAGATTTTGAGTGGAAATCAGAACAATTTTTAACCGGCTTGAAGGAAACATAGTATCAGTGTTGCCGTTTAGTTAGATTTTTAACATTTTTGTATCTTTTTTAAGGCTCCACGTAACATGAATAATTTTTGTAAATTTGCCCAAATTTTCGTAACTTTTAGTAAAAATCAGAAATAACGTAATGTTACTGAAAAGTACTTCTTTAATTATTTGAGGTAATAACGCCTCTGACAGCTGTTATTCTTAACATAGCAATTCGATTTCAATAACAAAAGGTTACACACTTGGAAATGCTATCAAAATCCCACATAAAAAAGTAGTTTGAAATGAGCAAAAAAATAACGTTGCTGAAGTGATACTCTGTCCAATTAGTGAGAAATCACGAAACGTTTCTTCCCTCATGTGTAGAAACAGCAAATTGTTTCTGGCAGCAATCTGAAAAATTTGACTACTAACTAGTGGTGCCGTACCAATATCTCAATTTAGAAGAAAGTTATTTTTTAATTACCCTGAAGAAGTGCCGGATAATGTTACGGAAAAATTGTCAGTAATTCATTTTATCGAGATGAAAGTTTTTTTCATACGTTTTTCTATTTTTTTAATTTTATTTTAGTTTTGTTTTGCTTTGTTATTTTTCCTGAAATATTGAATAAAACTTTTTACTATATTTTGTATAATTAACTTTTAGTGAAAAAATCTTACTTTTTTAAAGGAAAAGCGTAACTTTTTCCTGTTTTTCCCTGGCAACACTTTATAGTCTTTACTAATCAGAGACTTAAATCAAAACTTAAACTGAAATAGGAACCTGATCCCAGATTTAGAGGCAAATGAGATAAATAAAGTTGAGCTGCTTTAAATACTTTTGCAAATTTTATGACTTTTACACTTTTTTATGTTTTTAGCGTCGAAAAAGTTGTTTGTTACAGAATTAATTGATTGCAATAATATTAAAAATAATGATAAATGAAAGAAATGTAATATTATGAAAGTTTCTTAAGAAGATGTCCGACATATTAAAATGTTGCACATCGTATAAATTGTTTTATTTAGTTAGAAATTTTTTAAGAAAGATTATAACTGCGAAATTCTCAAAAACTCATAATAATTGCATAGAAGGCCGCACCTGGTGCGAAAAATTGAACGGCGCTATTTTCTAAGTAATTTAAAGCTTAAAAACAACAACAAAAATAAAAGGCAGAACAACTAATTTTCCAACATTTTAAAAAGGAAGAAAATGATTATATTTTCTCTTATATATTTACTACCGATTGATGCAAAAAGGACCTGACTTGATCATTATTTTTGTAATAGAGAAACGAAAAAAATTATTTATTAACAAAAAAAAAAAAAATAAAAAAACACACAACTGAAAACAAAAACAAAAACTACCAAACCTTATAGTGCTTTAACAAAAAGCACCTGAATGTACAATTAGATGAATTAAGAGCGGTGCACAGAACCAAATTATCATGGTGTTTAAGAAAATAATGATTGACGTTTTGCTGCTGGAAATAAAAATATTTAACACAAAAAGTAGTCATATGATGATTATGATGAATGAATAGCAGTTGTGATGCTACACGTTAAAGGGCATAGAAATTTCATTCAAATACTATGACTCTTCTTCTGCTTTAAATTATATATTTTCGCAGAGAAAAATGATTTTCGTATCATCGACATTAAAATTGTTTTAAATTTTCTTCTTCGACCAGTTTTAAACACTTTATTATAAGAAAATATTCCGAGAATTTAAAGTGTTTTTAAGACGCACATGAAAAATTAAAGAGCTATTAATTCTCTTAATCGTTTAACAAAATGAGAATTTTGTGTTTTCTGCTTTTTTTTGCAAAATGTTAAACTTATTTTGAAATAGAATTCGCCTTCAAACAAATAAATTAAAGAGCCAACTATGGTCCAAGTCACACACGAAACGTTCCTTAAAAAATACAATACAGTACAATACAAAATACTTAAAGAGCAGCTCTCCTTTCGGGACAGCATTTTAGTTCAAAGTTTAATTTTAAAGACTTGCCCGTTGCGGCTTAAAAGGTGCGTTTTATATGGAGTCCGCTTTAATGTCTAAAGGGTTACTTTTTTAATCTTGTGGCACAGCATCATAAATTCTAAAGCGTTTTGAGTTTGCAATAAATTATTGAATCAAAGTCCCAAAGCATTCAATGTAAATGAGAACTAAATCCCAATTAATATCGCGTCCTTCAATACTGAATGATTTGAGACTCATAAATAATCATCAGAACGGTAAATCAAATGTAACAGTAAACAGTTTAATACTAAATTGCTTGTTGACACATTAAATATTCACACTTAAAAATTATAAATGTATCCAAAGCACAAATAAATAATAATTTAGTGTTCTGTTCGGAGTTGAAAAAAAAAACAAAAAACTTTAAATTTTCAAAAAAAAAAAAACATGTTCTAAAATTTGCAAGTAGAACAAAGTAATATTTTTTAAAGAACGAAACAACTGAAAAACTAATTTAATTTGCGATTCAAATGCAACCCCAGATGGGAAATCACCGAAGAGTGTGGGATGTGTTTCAAGCGAAAGGTGGCTGTAAAACTTCCAAGTCTCTTTTTTTTCGTATTTTAGAACCTCTAAATTGAAACATTTATTTTAATCTTCCCTTATCTGCAGAAGTTTTGTATTTTTTTCCTTTTTTTTATAAACAATTGATTTAATTTAAATTATCTGAAATGAATTTGTAACAGAAATTATTTGTTCTCAGGCCGAAGAATTCTTTATTATGATGAACAGGTAGAAAGGTACCTGAAACCGAATCTGTGAACTTCCTTATGTTGTTGGTGCGCAAACCTGTTTGCATGTTTAATTTGTGGAGTTTGATGCAACAAAAAAAAAAAACCTTTAATTTCCTTAAAGTATTGGGAAATAACATACAATAAAGTACTCTTAGAATTTCTTTGTTAGTACGAAAATATTAGATTTTTTAAAGATTAAATTTGATTATTATTTTAAGGTTTACTTTGGATTTTTTTTGTTGGTATCGCATTTGAAGATGCGTTATGCTGCGGTTCATTTTCAAATTAGTTGCATGCAATTATAGTAATTATTCTAATTCTCTTCAAAATCGTTTTTCTTTATATATTATTTTTCTATTTTTTATCTTCAACTGTAGTAATTGCAGTTGTGAATACTTTATTTTATTATCATCTTTTGTTGATTTGTTCGTTTAATTTGTTTCTCTACTATTCTATTTCTTTTTTACTGAGATTCTAGCCAAATCAATACAAAAATGGTTGTCAAACTGCTTGAATGAATATTTTCTTTTTATTGCGTTATAAGAATTCTTTTTTTAAATTCTTTCGTTGGGAATATTTTATTCGGTTTAAAAATTTTTAAATCGATTTTGTAAAGAATATTATCAAGAAAACCTTGTTAACAAAATATAAACTACCGTATTCATGAAATAATAAAATAGATTTAAAATGTATTTTGGGACAAATTTGTATGGAAATTTGTCATAAAACACATTTCAAACTTATTTCATTTTTTTAATTAACATGACAGAAAATGTTTTTAAATTCTGAATTTAATTATTAGTCGAACTATTTTAGTGTAAAAACCAAATGACAAATTTTCCATATTTGCTTAACAAATTGTCACAAAATTTTTTTAAATAACTTGTCTGCTGAATAGTGCATTACACTGCAACATTTAGTTTTTAACACAAGCAAGTTTTCATTGTCACAGCAAGTAGGCATTTAATAAATTTCACTGCATTGAATTTACGATTTACCAATTATGTATTTCTTCATTCTATTAATTATCTTTATCGGACATTTTTCATTTTCTTTTTTCATCAATTTTGTTATGTATTTTAATAAAAAAATGCTTTATAAATCTGAAGAACTGTCGTTTATTATTGGGACATTTTTTTCCATGGCGTTCTGAAGAAAAGCTTGGTTTTCAAAACTTTATATTTTTATTAACGCTGTTCAGTGTATCATTAGGAGATAAGCTGGTATCTACAAGTATTTCTCTGGTTACTTAAGTCAGCATTTTAGAACACAGTGTCTACAACTAGGATAAACATTGAAATTATATGTGAAAGAACGACGGCAAAATAACAGATCTGATTTGTGTCCCTTTTCGTTGCAAAAAACACCCAAACATATTTTTAAATTTTGAATAATGTTCGAACAAGTAATAAAATATTAAGTTCCTTATACAATTACTTCTGTCAATTTTTTATTTATTTTTCTATTTTTAGGAAGAAAAGTAAATAAAGTAAAAATTTTAATATATTTTTAGTCCAGGAAGATAAACGTTAATTAAATTGATCCAAAGAAGTCTAATATGTGGATAGAATTAAAACCAGATTGTTGGTTGAAGAACTTACTCTTATCAGTTGTTACTTATTTTAGTAGCAGAGTTGCGAATAGTTTTTTACTCGTAAAAAAACAACTGCAATAACGATGACCTGCAATATAAAATGAGCTAAACATCGAAATCCCCTGATGTTAATCTTACAGCTTCTATATAGACATATTACGTCTTTAAGATAATTTACGGGTTTGAGTAGTTAAATTATACATTAATAATTTATGTAGCACCTTACCGTTGCCTGTCTGCTTTTAAGACATATGCTTTTAGGGCATTTGACTTAATCGATATGACAGTGAATTTATCTCGTCCAAAGTTGTATGAGTGTTGTTTTATACAACCACATACATTTTTAGAAGCCAGTAAACAGACCTTTTAAAGCTAAAAACGGAAAACTCTCAAAATATCGATTAACAATTACGATTCATTATGCTACGAGTGTTTGCTATTTGTACGTTGTGTTTAACTAGCAACCCAGTGATCCTAATTTATCCAAGCCCTTTTTCAGAAATTTAAAGAAAAATTAAATCAAGTGCAAAATAAGGTATTTAGAATGTAAAAACATTTATTTAATTTTCTTACTTGTAAGGTTGTTTGTAAACATTAAAATTGGCTTGAAAAATTTGATAGAAGACAGTAAAAGCAGATGGCCAACGTCAAAATATTTTTATAGAACCCTTTTTTTGGGGTTGTATGCATGTTACCGCAAAACCACCCCAGGACATTTTAAAAAGTAATAAAATTTGAAGATGTTTTGGTTGTTCCACATTCCTTTCTTTGTCAAATTTATTTCTTACTTCACTTCACACTCTAAAACCAGTTAATAAAAATAGCAACAGTGTTCAAAGGCAAAAACAACACATACAACAACAAAATGTGTAAAATTGAAAAATTTAAAAACGAATTTAAATCTTCTTTATATTTACTTCCCAATTGTTACAGTGTCATTCGCACCATTGTTAGAGTGTCTTAGATGGGTGTGAGGTCGGTCCTATTGAGGAAAAGCTGTTATGAGAGCGAGTTAAAAAAAATATTGAAAGGCATTTCAAAAACTAATTTTGTTTACGAATTGTATACTTATGTTATCAAAAGAGTTAGTAAGTACTTGTCAATGGTTTACATTTCCCCCTAATTTGTTTTGTCTTCTCTGAAGAGGGTGCATATTTTAAAGCGCAACATCTTTTTTATTTCGTTGTTGTTGTTTTTTTTAGATTATTAAAATGTAGTGTGAAATTTATTTATTCTTTAGGGTTTTTAAACAATTTTTAAAATTTATGCGTTTCAAGGTTGTTTAAGCATTTTTCTTTTCAAAAGAGCTTAAATAACAACAATAAAAATACCGTGGGGAGCATTTAAGATTTTGTCGATTAAGTTTTTTAAGTCGCAAAAATTTAAAATAAATAAAGAACATCTTTAATCAATTTTGAGTTGTCAAGAAACTTAATTGTTGAGTTATGCAAAATAGCAGTGTTGCGTTATTATTATTATTGCATTATTTATTTTTGGGTGGATAAATTGCTAATTCATTTTACCGAGAGGAGAAAAGGCTGTGTAATATCTAAATAATGCGCACGTTTGCAAAATTTTTTATATCACGAATTTTTTTGTGTAGCAGCTGAAACTTAATCTTAATCTAATTCTCTTCTAATTATTCTTCCTACTAATGCTTTTTAATTACAACTATGATTTATAGCGTCGAATTATTATGGGCTCCACTAAATTATTTTATGTTTAGAAAATTATCTTTCAATTTGATAATGGAGATTTCTTAAGAATTAAAGTGTCACAAGTGATATAGAATAATACGAATACATAAGTTGCAACCGTGGCATCGAGGATAGAGCGGAAAGTGGTTATATTCCCGTTAAGAAGTTTGAGACCGTGAAAAATTTCCCTTTCAAGAAAAACAAATGCCTATCGATAAAAAATTTAGATGACGTTGATAAATCCAGGCAAATCACTCAATATGAGTTGGGTTTAAACCCGGCGTATTAAATTAGAAAATGTTGCAAGTTATATTTTCAGAAAAATTGAAGTCTTGAAGTTTCGGGTCATTCACCCATTACTATATCTTTATTGAACCTCCAAGAGATGTGGACTTTCCTGCTAACGATTTTTAAAGATATATAAAGTTTACTGCCCAACATGCAGAAATAAATAAATAAACAAGGACAAAAAGTGAAAATGGTCAAGAAAACTTATTTGTTCAACATTTAATAATGGTTCTAAGCCCAAACAAGCTCCTCATGTGACTCAATTATAAACTGTTAACGTTGAAGCAGCAGTTCCGCTTATATTTAATGCTCGCAGAGCTGCTTATTATCAAATTATTTATTTCTACTTTTTAATACCGTGTTGCGTCTCGTCAGAATGTAAAATTTATTAGTTACTAAAAAAAAAATAATAAAATGAACCATTTTTATCCGACTTCAAAAAGAAGGAGGTTATCAATTCGGCTGAGTGTTGCTTTTTTTAATGTTTGTGCCTCCATAAATAAAAATAACTAAAAATAAAACTAAGAAATAGTCACCCATACGTGACGCAAACTGACCTATATGGGCCTATCTTTGGAACCGTTATAGATAAACGATTGAAAATTGGACAGAATGTCGATTACTATGACCGTTATAGCAACAAGTATAAATATTCAAAACTATAAATTAAAGGGTGATTCAATAGTTCATATAATTTTATGTATGCGGCCAAACTTTTAAACTCTTATTGACAGACAACTGAAATTTACAAGGACCCAGTATTGCTAAGTCCGCTATAACAAGTGTAAGTGGATTTGGAAACCATGTGTATCCCAATATTTAATGATATTTGATTTGTTTGCTTAAAGTTTTGAATAGTAATAGACAGACAGCTGAAATCTGTCTGTCTATAACTATTTATATGGTCGTGGGTTCTAGTTTAAAGAGCAATATATTTTAAGTTTAGGCAATTGAAACCGGAGTTTGTGTTTCGGAGAATAATTGTTTTATTCAATTTATTCTTTTTTTATATTGACAATTACAATTTAAATGATAAAGATTGGCGCTTTTCATTAAGCGAAAGAGCGGCAGCAGTTACACCAAGCAATGCATCTGACTATTTAGCAAAACTATCATTATCCTCGTTATCAACAATGCCTGGAGATATAATTTGATCATTAGTGCGGCTGGCAAACGATGTTGGCAATTAATAAAAAAAAGAAACAAAAAACCGCCACAACGACAATAAGTCAAAGAATATGAGAAGGTTAAAAATGCATTATTAAAATAGTGTTGCAAAGTGTTTTGCTGTGTGGTGTGGTGTGGTTGTAACGTAGATATTTCTTCTTTTACTACTTTTTCTGTTGGCTGTTGATGATTAAAGTAGCAATGATGATAGAGTGATTGACAGTACATCATCTCTAGGTTTTGTTGTTGTTATTGTTGATGTTTCTTCTGTCATTGACGGTGGTACTTTATGTTACAAACTATTGTGTTTTAGATAATTGTTGTTGGGTTTTGCGGTGTCGTGATTTTTTCATTTATCGCTGCCATTTGGAGTTGTATTTTTTAAAACTCTTCATTCATTTTTTTTGATTATGAGTACCTCAGCTCATAAGTGTTTATTTGCCTCCTATTAATTTGTTATTTGTGGTACAACTTTTAACTCGTAAAGTTTTAATGCACAGAATTAGAAGATAGTATATTATTAAATAACAGCAAAATCGTTTTCTGTGGAACTGAAATTTTTTAATTTTTGTTTCTTTTGTGACGTGGATTTTTCGCTTCTGTGTGGGTGTGTTGTCGGATTGCGTACGAGTTTAATTTTTCCAAGTTGTTGTAAATTCATCTTCACTAAAATAAATTTTGATTTATGTTGCTACTTTTTCTTTTTTTTTTCTCTCTCAGCACTCATTCTAAATGATTTTTGTGTGAACAGCACATTTCATGGCAGATTATGATGTTGACCTTTGCCGTTGCAATTTGTTATTGATTGCCAGTGTTGCTTTGTTTTTGTTTTAGTGAAGGAAAACGATTTTTTATTTGGCTTCCCTTTGTTAAATGAATTGTACTTAATTAAACCTGTGTTTAGATTTTTCTTCTGTGAAGGTGTGAAAGTGTTGTTGAAAGCTATTTTATTTTGAAAATATTAAGTAACTTCAATGGTAATAATTCAAAAAACGGATAATGTGTGTGGAGAAGAGTGTGCTGGGTTATTAGTAAAATTAGCATCACACTTAAAAGCAAACTGTTTATTTTTATACATTTAGAATTACGTTGAAACAAGATTTGACACATCATTGTAATCGGTAAACAATTTACCAACGTAATGGGCAAGATGACGCAGGGAATGCAGAAATTGCATTAAATTTTATTGAAGACAGGGCTTGACGAATAATGACTGTTTAAAAATATGTTTTTAGAAAAAAATAGCTCTACTTCTTTCGAAATAAAGAACTTGGGCACTAAAAAACATCACTTGGTTGGTGGTTCTGCATTTTGATTTTATTACGTTTCTTAGTATGTTGGCTACTACTGTGGTGTTTTGTCGAGGTTCGAATCTGTGTGATGGACGCAATTAATGATATCGCACGCCGTAGGACTGAATAGTCATTTTGTACATTAGACTTTGATAATGGACCAATTATGTCGATGAGGAAAAATTCGTGATCAAAATTTAAGTTGCATCTTATTAATAAAATACAAATAAATTTTTTGATTTCTTCGAAATATGATTAGTTTTGTTGAAATAAATGAATGAAAATAAAAATGTTTATTATTATTATTTTAAGCTAAACTTATTACTTTTTCTTTAGTAGAAATGAATACAAAATCTATGTCATACAAGATGCACTTTTAGGACAGTTCTAAACTGTGGTTTTATGAAACAAATGTTGTGGAATGAACTTTCAGATCGCCTGAACTCATAAGATTTACTTTTCCATCAGTTTGTATTAAATATAATATTGAATTATAATCTACCAAAAACCAAACATTACGCCAGAGAATAAGTTTCTTTAACAAGAAGTCTGAAAGAGGATCACGTGGTGCACCAAAAAGTAAATGCCTTCTCTCCTTTCGGATTAAAATCATTGATTATGCGGGGACTGCAGCCAAGATTGGTAATTTAGCAATTTTCCGAAATGATCGTTAATATTTTTAAATATTATTATATATTTCTTTAAATCTTTTTTTTTTGGAGACTTAAAAATTTTTGTTTCAACGAAGATGTCAAAGAAAAGCTATAGTTTAAAAGCGTGACGGTGACGGTTAAGAAAATTAATTTAAAATATTACTTTGCTAATATGAAAAAAACCATTGAACTTGAAATAAAAGCACTTATTTCAATACAAACGTACTTAAGCTGCGTCGGACGTTAATACCGGGTTGCATTTGTGCCGTAACTTTTTCTTTTATCAGATAAAGTGGTATGAAATAAAAGTAAGGCCTACATTTTATGAAAACATGTACAAATGTTTTTGAGACATATTTATCAATTAAAACTTTTGTTTTATTTATTATAAATCCAAAACAATTATTACATTTCACAAAAAAATCTCTAAATCTTAATTGCATTTGAATAGTTTTACACCCCATTCTTTAAGCTTTGGAAAGAGGTAGCTTAAGTTTTCTTCTGCAGTAATCATCAAGTTATACAACTCAGATTGGAAAATTTGTTCTAAATTTTCCTATGAGGACGCATAGTTACCGAGATAAATGAGTTTTAAGTTTTCCATATAAAAAAAAAAAAATTTTTGGGAAAAAAATTAAACTTTTTGGTCTAACATTAAATTAAATTGAATAAGTGTTAATGATGGCGCTTCAATGCAATACTTTTAAACTTTTGAATAACTGCGATTGCATAAAAAAAATAAATAAATACAAAATAAGTTAGGTAATGGCAATGATTTGTTAAAGTTAAACCAGCAGTACCATTTTTATTTAATTTTGATTTATGTATTTTAATACAATAAATGTTTTTTTTATTGTTACTTTAGATAAATCAATTGTATGGTTGTTTTTTCTAACTACTCAAACTGTTATTTAAAAAATTTACATATTCTATTATTTACGACACATTAACGTTCAAGTACTTCAGCAAATGCAACCAAGTTTCTAATGACAATATTCTTCTTGCGACGGAGCGGCATGTTCTTTCTCGTCTATTTATCCCAAACAGATTTCATACATAGAAATGTCATATCTACAGTCTTTCTTTTAATTTAAATTGAATAAAATGTTAGAAATAATAAATTTGAATATATTTTTTTAGAGACAACTTCATATTTAAATTATCACACTACAAGTTCTTGTTTACAGATCCACAGTCATTTAAAAGTTTTTTACGATCTTATCAAATTTATAGTGAACACTGTGACATACCAGCATTTTCAATATGAATATGATGTTGTTTGCATGTCAAGAGTAATTGCCGACAATTATTTTTAAACTAAAGAAACTGAGAACACACAAGAAAAAAGCAAAAAAATTAAAATAACAGAAATGCAAAATTATTTATATCGTTTTTAGGGTTAGCAGTTCTCAATTTTAGAATATCAAGGAAAGAAGCAAAATAAATTTAAAGCTTTCCAGTTAAGAAACTCCATGAGATTTAATACTTTCTTTGTGGAAGACTTATCGATCAATTCTTAATCAAAATGAAATTCTAATGCCCTGTTAATAATAAACACATGGAAGATCCATGGAATGAGCGTGTTTAACATAAAGACCACTAAATTTAAATAATATTTTTATTTTATAAAACTTTTAACAACCAATTTTTAAGTTCTTTTTCACCGTTTTTAAATGGTAAGAAACCCTAAAAAGATGTGTCAAAATAACGAAACGCCGCCAATTGTCATTACAGATTGTTTTAAATATCAAAGGCGGTAATTTTTTTTTATTATATTTCTTTTAACATGTTACAATTGTTGTTTTTGTTGTTAGTATAATTATTTCGTAGTACATACGGTACGTTTTCTTAGAATTTAAAATTTTCATGTTTTTTGTAATTTCTCTTTATTAAACATTTTTATCTTTAAATTTAAACTAATTAACACAGAACATACGTTATCATCAATACACCGACAGATTTTTGCGTATCATTTTACTTTAATAATAAACAAATTAAAAAAATCGATTTAATGTTATTTATTTTATTAATTTATTTATTTTAAAATTTAAATGTAAAATAAATAATTTAAAAATAACTGACTAAAAAAATAGAAGAAAAAAGATTTTAAAAGATACAAAAATTTATTTGAATTAATTGCTCTTGGTTTCCTTTTGCAAATTTAGCATTATTTGTGGAGCTTTTATTCTTTCCAATTAATTTGTTTTAATATTTTTTTTTATTATCAAAAACAAACAAAAAGACACTAAACTGGCTACGAAGAATATCCTTTCTGAAATTTCTATAAATAATTTTAAGGTTAAGTCCAAAGCAAAGGTAAAGTGGCCATAAATGTTTATAACCAAAACGCTGTTATTAATCTTATCTCTCTAAAACAATATTACTTCACTTCAAAATAAAATTAAGTAAAACACACTTTTAATGAGTGACGCCAAAATGACTTACTATTTTGACACGTCTGTCAGGCAGTGTCAAGCAGATTGGTGTTAAAATTCACACGTAAATAGCAACATCTTTAATACATATAAATTCCACATTACTTTACTCAGCAGCTTGAACATGTTGGTGAAAAAGAATCAGTAGCAACAAACGCAACCAACCGACAAGCTGACAACAATGTTCATAATGTTCCTTTCGGAAATACAAAAAAAAAAAAAAAAAGAACGATCCTAAAATTATAAAGTGGGGGAGTTATCTTTGAAAAAAGGGTTTAAATATCGTCAACGGCATAACGGCTTTATTTTTCTGTTTTTCAATGGTTGTTTTTGTTCCGTTACGCTGTCTAAAGTGATTAATTTAATTGTTGTTTCGTTTTTTTTTTGCTTTATTTTTTATCTTCATTAAAGATACAAACATTGCACTACAATTCTGCTGCAAATATAATTTAGTTAACATCGCGTTAGGATACTCACAAATATTTACGTGCTTCAAACTAAATACGTGAAAAATTAGTAACAAAATGTGCGATTGTTCCCCAAAAAAATTGCTGTTAATTTTAAACAGCGGGACCTTGAGATGTTTTTGTGTCTTCAGTACAAAAAATCTTTTTCTTTGATTGTAGTTTTTTGGATATGATATGGTCTAGTTCTTATTGCTTTTATTGCGTTTGAATATTTATTGGTACAAGACACGTTTTTTGATTGACTACCGACAAGCGACTGCTGGAGAAACAATTATTCCCTTAATGGAAAAACAAAATATATAAACAAGAAGCAAACTAAAAAGAGCTGTTTTCATTTGAAAAAAAAAATTATTTTACTAAATCTATTAAACTTTTTTTTATCACCTTCCTTTATACATGCTCTGTTTTTATGAACGTTGTACGCACGTTTAAATTTTACCTCGAAATGATTTAAATTCACTCCCACCCAGCCTCTCTGTCGCACATTTTTATCCTGTTAACATTTTGTTGTCGCTGTTTCTGCTCATAAAATTTCAATCATTTTTTAACTTTAAAATAATGTCTTCATTGTTGTTGTGAGAGGCGCTTTTGGGTGTTTTATATTGTTATTTGAGCCAATTGTTGTAGGAGTAGCAGAACTGCAACTGTTGTTATTGAAATAAACTGAGGGTTGAATTTATATATTTCTGGCTGGTTACTTCTGCACAACGGTTCATACAAAGAACATTTTACAGTTCGACTTTAAGGCCATATTTACAAAAACCGTTAATTTATATTAAAATATACTCAGCCTATTTTTGGGAGCATCTTTTGGCAAGGAAATTGTGTCCTTACACCATAATACGCGTGGTGATAAAAAAAAACCAAACGGATTAATTAAAACAATTTCTATCAACAAACTATTTTTTTCTTCTTATAAGCTCTAATAAAAATATTCTTTACTTACATCCCAAATAATTTCATATCTGCAATAACAAGTTGATGAACGAAATTAACGACAGCAACTATTCACTCTTTAAAAAAAGAAGAAATTATTATCAAAGTAAAGATTTTCATTACAAATGTAGTAGCCGTCTGAGTAGGTTGAAGGACAATTAACAAAGTATTTTAATTTTTTTCTATAAATGATAAAAAAGACATTAATCACTAAGCAAACACTAACCAGCGTATTATTGATATTGCCATCCGCTATCTGGCCCAACTGAAATGATTTAACGAACATACGGAATAAATTACACCGCTGAAAGAACCTAGTCCATAATCAATATTTCCAACACAAACAGCTTAAGATGATTTTTAGTTTGATTACTGAACCCTGCAATTGCAATGGGATTTCCAACAAGTGCCTGTTTGTAGTCGTACGTCTTGCACTTGGGTTGTTATTTTTAATAGGCCTCAAATGATGCCATAATTAAATAATTCAAATATTAAAATTTTTTTTTTCTACTCAACCATGCTTCATGCCGTAGTTGTCATTTACATTTTTCTAATAGATTAAACAAAGCGATTAAGATAGATATTGAAGGAATCAAAAAAAAAAAAAAAGTTTTTATGGTTGACAAATCAGACTACATTTGCAGTGTATAAATGATAATTGGTAAGAAATGACACTTTCAATCTCTGAAGTTATTTTTTTTTATAAAACTAATAAACTTTAGACCAATTATTTAGTTCATTTAAACACTTTTACAGTTTTCGTTGCAACAGGTTAATATTTGAAATATTAATCGTGTAAGTGAATCAATTTTAGTCTACTGACAACTAAATTTAATTGTTTTGTAAATTTACGATTTGTTGTTGTTTAAGTAAATTTGGTTTGTACAAAAAACATTTATTAGTTGTTAAAAGACATTTTATTTTATTTAGACTTTTAGGCTTAATTTTTTCCGACGGCTTTTTTGAAAAATGCACATTCATATTTACAAATGCTCCTATTAAAGAAATCATGTATAAAATTTTATTCATTAACACTCACGAGACTGGTTGTGTGTAACGAACTCTTCGAAAAAATAATTTTTGGCATAAAATTTAACGAAATCCAAACACATAAACAAGTTCAAAAACGGAACAAAAACAATGAAATCTGTCAACAACAACACGTCTGGATGAACAATAACAAAAACCGAATGCTGCAACAACCAATTATTCGGTTATGTGGCAGCAAAATAATGAGAAAAATCAAGAAAATCAAAAGGTTTGGAGTGTAATTAAAAAAAAAAAATAAACACCAATACATGGAAATGTAGTTATTCGTAGAAGAAATGCAGTAAAACGCCAAGAAAAATTTAACTTCAGATGACGGCGCGGCAGTGATGATGATGGCTAGTAGTTATTTAAAGGTGATGGAATCGTCTGTTTGTTGCAATTCGATAAGAGTTTAAACAAAATATTAAATCGCTGGTATGGAAGCAAGAGAGAACTTGAATTATTTGTTAATGAAAAAAGTTTAAAAGAGAATACAATCCACTTGTAAAATAAAACCAATGTCCCCTTCTTGAGTTCTGTTAAGAATTTTTTGGTTTTGATAGCAAAACAAAAAGAAAATCAGTAAGGGGCCATCGACTTGTTTTTTTCGTATGCGTGAATGTAATTTTAGTATGTTGTTAATACAGCTCCAATGATGCAGACCGTACTTTTTGCAGCCAATCAAACAAGGATTGTATCCAAACAATCAAACACAAATTTTGTTTACCCTACAACTTAGAGCGCATGTCTCCATCAGAGATAAACTCTTGTTTAACTCGCTCGTTCCCCTTCTAGTGTTTGTGTTTGTGTTTGTTTTTCATATCTCTCATTCTAGAATCTTTCCTGTGCTGCCACTTTACGTTACTTTTTACTCATAAATTTGCAGAATTGTTTTTTTAAATTGAATTATTTTTATTTAACAATCGAAAAGACTGCTTTGCCAAATTCAATATAAATTTCTAAAGATTTAAATATAAATAATAATAAGACTGTAAAAATTAGTACGGCCTTTAAGGAAAACAAATTTTATTGTTTTTTTCCGTACAAGTTCTTAAAATAATGCATAAATAATAGTTTACGACGATATGCTAAATGAATGCTGTGAACAAAAAATATTATTTGAAAAATAAATTCATTTTTTTTTATTTAGTAAAACTAAGTATTAACACAAAACCTAAGGTTGTCACATAGAGTTTATTAAATATAATAGAACGTCTAACACATGATACTTGGAGTTGTTATAAACTTTTAGTGTGTTAGACGTAAAAGTACACAGTTTTGAAAAATTTTAGTTGGAATGTAATAATAATAATAATAATAATAATAATAATAATAATAATAATAATAATAATAATAATAATAACGACGGCTGTCAAGGCAGCCTGACAACATTAAATTCAAATATTTCGACGATGAAATTGAATGATGTACTACTACATATAGAATTTCGCACAATGAACAGCACAAAATTTCGAATAAAATACAGTTTTATGAATGAATCCATCCAGAAGTAAAAATTATTTGCTGTTGTTAAACTTATATAAATATGTACGTACATATGCTAACATTAAGAATAATTAGTTAATACGGATTTGGTTAATAATAATGCATAATGTTATTAATTAATGTTATCGGTTAATACTCATTTTATATTGAAATTTAATTTGTTACAAAAAAAATATTAAAGAGTGTTTTGTGTTAATTTTATAATAATTGACGAACAAAAAGCAAAAATACGAAATCTTAAATTTATATGATTAGAAGAAGGGCTCATGACCAAAACTTAACAAAAAATATGTTAAATATATTTTCTAGCATTTTCTTATTTAACAATTTAAATAGCAAACACACAAAACGCAAAAAATTTTTAATTTTTAAAACCTTATTTTTCCCCCACAAATTTATTTAATCATTATTACTGGTTTACTAGAATTTTTTTCTTATACTTTATTTAAAGGTCCTTTACTTCTAATCCAAAGTATGTATACCAATTTTCGTAGTTAATCAGCAAAAATGATCTAAATGATTTAATTTATAAGAAAATATTTGTTAATAACACGAACAGTCAACTTTGTAAAAAGTGAATCGGATAACGGTTATCTGATTGAATGTGGGTGGGTATTCAAAAAAATCTTGATCTTTTTGTAAAACAATTATGGATTTAATTCCTTAAAGGCACTGGGCTAAACCGAAGGAAATTATTTTCTCTGAATTTCTTTTTCGTCAAACTTTATTCATTCATTTCTTTACAATTGTCATTCAGTAAAGTTTTGCTGCCGGTTAATTTTTTCCACTTCTTATGAAACTATGTTTTTGTTTAATTTCAGTTGTATATTCTTTTTTCATCTTCTTTGTGTTTTCAATTTTGTATGTGTGTTTAAGAGTAGAGACACACATACGCTAAAATATACTTAAAGCTTTAATTTCTATTCGCATGTAAGTGCTCGATTTTAGTGCATTTTGGAACTTACATACGGCTACAAGCGACTCTTTAATTCATTGATTAGTATAATTTACACATCTACATCTTCTTGTTCAAGATTTTTTTCTTGTGTGTTTGCTTTTGCTTTTATGTTTGTTTTTGTTTTGTGCATGCACGTTTTAATTGTACGAATGTATCGAAGGATGTGTGTTTACCTAAATATGTACATATGTGTTACTTATTTACGTATCCGTGTATGTGTTTATGCGGTCCATGTTTTCCTTTTATTTGTATTTATTTCTAGCAGACGTTATTTTTTTTTGTTTCGATTTCCTTGCTTTCATCTTAAATAGCATTTAGTTGTTTTTAGGTCTCGTGCTCCACAAAAAACTAAAAGAATGCTCCACAAACTGCGAGTACAATGGTTTCATGTATATGTATGTAAGTACGTGTATGTGTAAAGATTAGTTGTGTCGTTGATATCTGTGCGATACACTTGAGTATTTAAGCATTTTTAACAGTTAATCGATACAACATGTCTACCATACATTTCTTTAAATTTGTCTAGCTTTTTTTCGTCCTTAAAGCTTTAAGAATTTAAGATTAAATAAAACAAAAATTTTTACAAATTAAAGAAATTATATTTATTCACAATTTGAATACTGTTTGTTCTTTTTTTTAATATAATGGAAAGCGTGAGGGGTTGCTTATATTTTGAATACGAAGGACTAAATCCACGATGAATAATAATTTATTTGTTGAAGTTGGATTATGATGAATTGGAAGTTACATCAAATTTATTCTTTATGATTAAAATAAAATTACTTGCATCTCGCATCTTTTGTGTTACATGTCTTGAGAATTTAAGGCAGCATGAAATTATTGCACATTGACATCTTTTTATCATTTTCAGAGTTACATATGTGAGACCGCTTTGATTTTTACGAAAATTATTAATCTCAAATAAAATTCGAACGACTGTTTATCTTTTGGCCAGTTCAAAAAGGCCTACGTTTAAAAAAGTAACATCATTCGAGAGAGAGGAGAATAATCTTCATCTTATAAGTGGACTTTGTCCGAGTGCGAGTTACAAGAAAAGAACATTTGAAGGAAAAACATCTGGCATTTTCTTTAGGTTTTTCAATCGCGTCTATACGGACGAACATGTTGTCGGCAACATTTAATTATTGTTTAACTTTAAACGTATGCAAAGAAAATTTCAACAAACGTAATACTCACTTTACCACCCGCGAAATGATACTAAACTAAATGTTTCCCTTCTAAATATTAGATTATGTTTACAACGTATGCAAAATGCTTAATACTCGTATGATAATAAATTTCGAAATATAAATATACGTAGGCCGGTTTAAAATTATTCATTTGGTTACAAGGTTTTAATTTCTGATATTTGAATGCGTAGATCGAGCGAACAACATACTAAAATTTTTTTTTATGATTTTTGATAGCAATGCTTAAGTAAATGGCTGCGATCATCTATATTTTTTAACCTGAGTTAACTCATGCACAATCAAGTTAAAATATTTTCAAGTAAGATTCTTAAAATAACAGACTTGCTAAGGTAATTTTATGGTTAAAAACAGTTTTCGCCATTTTTATTCATTATAAACTTTTCCCGTTTTCCTTTACTCAATATCTTTTATAGTAAAACGGATTCCCATTTTACTTTTTTCTTTCAAATTTTAATTTTCGCTTTATAAAATTTTTCATCTACAACCTAAATATTACAAAATTTAACAAACCACACACCCACTTAGTGAAAGGAGTTCGCTGAAATAAATATTAAACTAAACTTCAATACAAACGATAAAATTATTAATAATGAAAAGCAAGAAAATTGAAATTGTTATTGAAGGATAAATTCAATGAAATATTTGTACATACATACACACGTACATACATATATACTCGTATTACGGCAACTAACTGTAGAATGTAGTTTATATAGATTCCTTCGGTTGCGGGTACACAAACATTCATTCTTTTTCCATAAAGTCTTTTCTGTGCTGAAGAAAATGAAAATAAATTTTAAAACAAATGGTTTAAGCTGCCTACATTTAAAGGAAAATTGTTTTCTATGCTTTTGGTTCATAAATATTTAAAAATTAATTTCAAACTACAACGAGCTTTCGGAAAACAGAAGCACCGAACTGTAAAATATGTTTGCAGTTTTTTCCTTTATTTTAAAGAGAAACATTAAAATAAACAACGTCTAGTAAAATTTTTCACTTAAAATATCCTCAGCCTCGAATCAAGTACAAACTACTTTAAAAAATATGTCCCTTTGGTTTAAAATATTTAACATCTCTGTTAATGCTGAAAAATCAACACAAATATTATTAACATTAAGAAGAGGTACTAGTTCACCTATTTTATCAGGATGTTATCAAATCGACTGAATGTTGCTTTTTTATATTTGTGCCTTCATGACTCAGCCATTTCTCAACCGATTTCGAAAGTGTCTTGATTTGAAGCTACGAGTATTGCTTAGAGATTGGTCCCGTTGTAAAAAACCAGTTCATAATTTAAAAAATTGTAGGGTGTCCCCATACAACATACGTGTTAGTTTAAAAAAACGGCGTATCTTTATAGCTCCCAGTAGCAAGAAGTCATACAAAAGTAAACTTAAAAATTAGTGACGTAAATTGACCGTTGAATCGTTATAGAAAGACGTTTGCAAATTGGGCAAGATGTCAATTGCTATGAATGTTATAATAACAAGTATTGATATTCAAAATTATAAATTAAAGGGTGCCCCAATTGTTTATTAGATTTAAAGTATAAGGCCATACTTAGACATACAGCTATAACTTACAAGAGACCTTAATTGTTAAGCTCGCTATATCAACAAGTTAATAACTTGAATTTAGAAATTAAGTTAAAGAGCGATTGCACTGGCTGCTGAAGCCAAAACCTACACTTCGTTTAAAAAACAAAGAGAAAATAAGTAGATTAAAAATACATTTTCTTTCATGTAATAAAATTTATTTTTGTTAATATTTATAATATTAAAACACAATTTGCATGGAAAAATTAATTAAACTTCAGCTAGATCTTTCGTATCCACATTTTCTGCATAAACGACAGGTATTTGTTGGAGCCAGTCTTATAAAAATCTATTTTAAAAATGTATTCTGTTTTAGGTTTAGGCTAGAACTATTATTTTTAATAGGTTAGAACAGATTTCTGAATGATTTAAAATTTGTATTTTTGTTCCTAATAACACTTCTAATTATTTTAAGGTCTTTTAATCAAGTTAACTAAAAAAAAAAACAATAACAATGACTTGTTAAATAAGTTTCTTTTCTTTAGTTCAAAAGAGAATAAAATAAAATCACTTTAAATAAATTATTATTCATCTGTATTTGAATAATAAACATTTTAAGGACATGACCAAAGATAACCACAAAGTGTTTGTTGCTTTAATCACAAAATAAACTCAACTAAACTCAATTTTTTAATCTCCTTATCCAATCATCAGTTTACTCGAACTTACTTTCGCTTTAACTAGTCCAGCTGCTTCCGTTCCACCCAGAAGAATTAAAGTTGCAAAAAAGAAAAAAAAAAAAATAACAAGAACTACTTTTTATCATTACATTTCGAAGGAATAAAATTGAGTGAGTGAAACACAGTATTTTGATACTAAACATTAAAATACTTTGGTTGAGAAATTTTGATAAATTTTTAAATTGTGCGGAAAGTCACAAATAATGAATAACATTAATGTAGGGACTTTTATAATTTTAATGCAACAAGGTGCCTTGTAAATTCTTCTATAGACTATGACTTATTGACTTTTCGTCGCACTATCACAAATATCTCAATTTCATTTATCTCCTTCATGTTGGTCTCTTTCTTTCATTAACTACCTATTTTGCGGAGTTTTACGAGAATAAAAGCCATTAATGGAATAATAGGAAGTTGTTCCAAGGAGCAGAAGCCCATACATATCATGCATGTGTATCTACGTCGTTAGGCTGCATTAAAAAGTGGTGAAAGGTTTGGAAAACAAAATATTGGAAAAAGGTTTTCTTGTGTTAGTCTGAGCTTCACATTGCGCTGCACATGAGAATCTATCAAAATCAATCACAATTAGATTCAATTAAATGTCACTTACTTTGTAAACTGATGATTGTTTAGTTTGTAATGATTGTTTAACAATATGTTTTTGAAATACTCGATAAAGCCAAAGTTAAAAAAAAACATATTGCTCAAGGCTACCTGAGTTATTGAGAAAATTGGCCTGAAACGTTATGGACCGATCTTATTATAACTAACAATTTAATTACCTCTTAAATATAAACTAATAACTGTGCAGTTGAAAATATTTTTTGGAGATAATTTCAAAAATAACACCGTTGCCTGCAATAATCTGTTCGCTGTCTCTAAGCAACATTTCACATCACTAGAGAAGCAAGAGTAAAAAAGTTACGTGTTCAAGAAATATACATAGTTTTATATTTTTTTTAGTAAATTATTTGTTAAAAAGAGAATAACTTCTGCATAAAAGTAATATTTATGTGAGATCGTGTGTATGTTCAAGAGATGTAACATAAAGTTATGGCAGAAGTCAGAAATGAAAAATGAAATTTCAGCTAAAATGAGTATGGGCTAAAATATTGATAGGGAGGATGTCACATATGTATGTATGTATGTATGTAGGAGTATGAATGACTTGGTTTGCTGCTGCTGTATTGTGTGAGCTAAATTTAAAATTTTGTAAATAAATAAGTAGTTACTAGCGTCGTTAAAATGATTAAATGAAAATAAAATTATGGACCTAAAATCTTTTGAACTTTTACATTGTAGTAAATCCATTTTAATATTTGTAGGTTTTTTTATATGTTTCTCATGCATTTGTATTTTAAAGTTTTGTGTTAATCGAAATAGGAATATTATATTAAGAGGATATTAAACCAATCTTTATTTAATAAATTAATTAAGCCATTTTTTATATATAAATTTTGTTATATTGCCACTATGGCTATTATATTTAACCAAGTTTAAAATGAGATAATAAAAGCTGTCGTAAAAGCAATTAAAAAATACGAATCAGGATTTTTGTTAAACCTTGTGTTAGTGAACCAGCATTTTAATTTTAAGAAAAGTTTTAAGATAGAGTAAAGTGAGAAAGAGAAAGAGAGAGATTTGCTTTTCCTAACCAATTCAAATCAATTACCAGGTGGCAGCGTAGGTGAATTCATTATTTTTTGCTGGTAAAAATTAGTGTCAAACTTCATATATAAAAAATATACAGATTTTTAATATATGGAGTTTGAACCAGCATTTTAGTGTTCAAGGTGAAAATGAATGAATTCGCCTACGCTGCCACCTGGTAATAGATTCGCCTTGTCCCTAACTTTATGCAAAATCTTTAAATTTGAGCAGTACAATGTTGGCAACCCTATAAAATTTATATGACAGCTGACCAGTGTTGCCAGGGTAAGAAAGGAAAAAGTTACGCATTTCCCTCAAAAAGTTACATTTTGAAATTTTGCTTAAATGAATAGTAATTTAATGTAATTTATACAAGGTATAGTAAAAACTTTTATTCAATACTTTAGTGAAAATAACAAGGTAACAAATTCAATTATTAAACAAATACAAAATAAATTTATTGAACAAATAAAAAAATATAAAAACGAATGAAAAAAGAATTTCAGCCCGACGATTCTCATGGGTATTAAAATCACGACTCAATACTAATATTCAATAAATTAAGTAGGATTTTTTTTGCTAAATCCGTTTAACCTTTTTCTTTGAAGGATGGAGCTTCGATAGAATTTACTACTTTAATAATTTTAAAAATACCGTTATAAAAGGCAAATTTGAGACTAATTTGCTTAAAATTTCAACTATCCGGCACTTCTTCAAGGAAATCAAAAGAACTTTTTCTTTTTTCGAGAACAAGCAAGCGAAATAACTAAAGTTGCTAAAAATTTTCTCTAGTTATGAACAAAATTGTTTCACGAAACATTTCGATGTCTCTATACATGAAGAAAGAAACATTTCGTGATTTTCACTTATTAAACAGAGAACAACTTCAGCAACCTTATGTTTTGCTTATTTCGAACTTATTTTTTATGTGGGATTTTGATAGAATTTGAAAGTGTGTTACCTTTGTTATTGCAATCGAATTCTTATATAATCATATGAAACAACTGTCAGAGAGGTTCTTAGCTCAAACAATAAAGAAGTAGTATTTCAATAATTTCACTTTATTTCGTGTCTATACCAAAAGTTACGAAAAATTAGCTAAATATAACAAAATTATACATGTTACGTGGAGTCTTCAAAAGTAAAAAAAATTAAAAAATGCAACCAAATGGCAACACTGCAGCTGGCAGTCTTATTAAAAATAAAATATTACCAAAGAGAACAATGCATATCCTTTGTAGAGGAATATTTGCCAAAAAACTTAGTGGTGACAACAGAGTTAGACTTATTTTTCTCTACTTAAAATAGATATGTTTATGTGCACTACACGATGTGAAGTTTCAACAAGAACAATTCAGTTACCGTATGTGATATTAGAAGGACATTATTGCTACATTAATGAAATATTCATTGAAAAATTTGTCGACAATATGGTGGAGAAACTTACTACATACTCAATTACACATTTTTTATTCTTATGTTTATAAATTTGCGTAGTTTTTTCAAACGTCTAAAACTGTCTTCAAAGATTTAAGTGATGTTTCCATATTACATACGATCATCTTGTCTGACAAATTTGTGTGAAAAGCGCTCAGTTTTTTGAGTCATTTACATACAAATTTTTCAGACGAGTTGAACGCTTGTAATACAGAAATAGTAAAAGTAAATTTCCCAAAATTAGAGTCAAATTTCAATTTCAATAATTATATTTGTTTTAATAGTATGTATCGTCAAAGAAGGGGATATAGTCCAGTTTTATATACATACATATGTATGTATGTAACTTTATCCCGTGTACTTTTTTATACAATAACACAAAATCAGACAAAATAAATAAAAAATATTGGACACTATTTATAAGTGGAACTTATTTCAAGAGTTGATATTAATTAATTTTGTTTTAAGGAATGTCCACAACACTCCCATTTAAAATGCGAGTTGTGATAAGATAAGAAATACATGGGTATCGAGCCTTTATTCTTTAGATACTATAATAAAGTTTCGCAAACCACAAAATGAGACAGTTTAGAAAACACAATATGCAAATAAAATGATGTGCAATTTGTTAATATTTATTTTATATATTTTGTATCTGATTTCAATCCGTATATTTTCTACATCCTAATTCATGTTGGTGTTAGTGTGTTAGGACGGAATATTCGCTCAAGTAAAACTGTAATGCTTCTGAATAGCATTTCTGTTAGTGTGCTTTTAAGGAATCTCCAGGGTGTTTTAAATAACTGTGAGGACAGGCAAGACCATGTAACGTTCAGCATTTATTAAACGACGACTGCCATGCATTAGGCCCATATTTTTTCTGTTCGTAATTTTTAAAGGATTGAGAAAGTCATAAAAAACGACGTAAATGAAAAAGGGCCAATATATAATATAAAATGAAAAGTTATGTGTTAAATCCAAGTTACTGTTTGGTTTCCTTTTTTTTACATATTTATTATCTTAAATAATCTGACATACGTTTGTACATACTTGAATTTGCTTGTGAGTGCTTTATCCATATGCTGGCTTAGTCCTGAAATGCGAATACATATGTATGTATGAA
The DNA here is from genome assembly GCA_916610165.2 of Gymnosoma rotundatum. Classification (NCBI taxonomy): domain Eukaryota; kingdom Metazoa; phylum Arthropoda; class Insecta; order Diptera; family Tachinidae; genus Gymnosoma; species Gymnosoma rotundatum. The sequence continues at coordinate 152,118,182 of OU744337.1, read as the reverse complement.
AGGTTTTATAAGTTTTATGTTTCTAAAAAATTTTCCTGTTTTGTGCTGTTTTTAGCCACTTTCAAGACTAGATTGCGTTCATGCATATTTGTGTTTGTTAACATCTACTATTACAATTTCTATAATCAAATTTTATTCAAGACCATTTATTTTCTTCTTTTCTTTTCACCATTCTCAGTTCCTTAGCAATTCTGCCGGTAGGTAAGTGTGTGTGTGTGTGTGTGTGTGCAAAGTGCTTGGTAAGTATGGAAACAACATATAGTTTTTAGAAATTTATTTTTATTTGTAAAATGTAAAGATTTTTTATTTCATTTTTCATATAAATTTATTTGCGTTAAGAAAAGGAAAATAAAAAATTGTAGACCTCCGACTTCCAGTTCACTAGTTTTAGTTGTGTGTGCTTTTGCTGGTGGGAGTCTGATAAGAAGGAAACTCCAGCGCCTCGGTATCAGCTCAGCCACTTGTTTTGTATTTTTTATGTATTTTTATGTGTACGTTTTTTCATAACAATGTGTTTTTTATTATAATATTCTATTGTTTGTTGCATGTGTGCTTCTGCCGAAGAGTTTGCATAAAAGGGGGAGTTCTCTAGGACACATGCGCTCGAAATTGTCCAATAAAAATACATTATTTTTTGTGCGCTTTTGCTTTGTATAAAATTTTCCATAAAGATTTTAAATAAATGAAAATTTAAATGGGTGGCTTATAAAGAAGAGAGAAAGAGGACGATAGAGATAGTGAAACAGAGATATTGAAAAAGATTACAGAAAGTAAATTTCTTAAAAAATGTTTGTGATAAGGATTCCACTTTAAAAAATGTTAAATTAAATAAAATTAAATTAAGGGGCTTCAAGATATTTATGTTGATGTCGCTATAAAATTCACCCTTATTTTAATAAGTTGAAGTCGATAGTTGGTTTTTAATTATTTTTCTGAAGTTTTTATGCACAAAATTTCTATTACTTAAAAAAAATACTCTTAATTTTTGGTAGAAAAGTAAAATAAAACAAATGAAATCTTCTGTAAAATATATAAATATTAAATCAGAAATTAAACATTTATGCGCTTTTTACATTCTATTTGAATTTTGTCTGGCACCCTATTATTATTGTAAGCTTGTTTTATTTCTAAACTTGATTATATTTTAATCTATAATTATATCCATTTGGTTATCAGGCATGTCACAAACTCCGATCGGAATGATTTTAATTCCGTATTAACAATTCCGATCGATTTTGTTTTACTTTCTTCAGATTCCGATCGACTTTGCTTGTTTTTTAAAAGTGCTTAATCTCCACCTTTATATTTAATGTGGCAATACTGCGCACATCTAAGTAAATAACAAAGCTAATCTAAATGAGGACACATAATAAACAATAAAAATTAAAAACTGCAAATAACAAAATTTTATATAAACTAAATTCCACTTTGAAATTTAAAAGTGGTTTCATTCCGAAGAAATTTTTCGCTTTTTGTTTTCACTTTCGATCGGAATTGAATTCTGTGACATACCCTTATAATACTATAATAGTTCTGCTAAGAATTATTTTCAAAGTAAAAATTATTAAATTTAATTTTAATTTCTTTTTTGTAGTTAATCGTTATAGATACTCGGAAGTTTTTATCTTAGTATTGGTTCATATCGTTATCAAATTTAATTTATTTTTAGTATTTTAAAAAAATCATTAGATTTCTTATTTACATATTTGTCTGCAATGCAAATGAGTATTTTAAAGTTCTATTTTGAAGTAACTGTTTTTAAAACTTATGTTTGAATTTTCATTTGATTTAAGGTTCAATTAGACATTCTAGACCATAACTTCATAAATGTCATTTGTATCTTTAATTTTGAAAGCAAGAATTTTACTGCAGAAAATCAAGAAGACAATTCATGCTTAAGAGCGCAAATCCGAACTACTGGATACTTCCATTAAACCACGTCTTTTCTTCTCCCGACTCTTATAGTCGTAAAGACAGACAGTTTCGCACAGACTCAATCACTTTTTCATCGCCCACTTTACTATGATTGTTTGGAAATATATCAAGAAAATAAATCAGTAAAAATTAAAAAATATAATGCGCAAACAAAAAATATTATTATAACTTAAAAAAAGATGACAAAATTTATTTTTATAATTGAAAAACATAAACTAAATGTGTCAATTCAATATTCAAAATTTACGGTTACGGTAAAAAATCAAAATGTAATTGATATCTATAGTTATGGTCTACAGTTATTGTTTTGAATTGTCATCAATCATCCAATACAGTGTTTTTGTTTTTTTAAGAGAAGTATCACTTCAGGCAATAATACTTATGTAGTTTGTAACCGTGCTACATCCTTTAAGAAAGGTATAGATGAGAGTTAAGAGAGGTGGTGAAAAGAGACAGATATAGCATTTTTATTAATTATTTTACTTTGCCGGCGAATATGCTATAAAGAAGAACCGACGAAAGAAGCTGCATGTTGTAATACAAATTCAGAATTTTTATTTATAACAATAAACAGAAAAAACACATTTTTAGTTTTTGATTGCCGAAGGGGTTGAACCCTGGTCAACCAGATTTGTAGTCAACGTGCTTACAACCTTGACTACAGCAGCCTCATAATGTTGGTTGTTTTGTATGACTACGGTTATGGTAGATCTAATTTGACCTTTAAAATGCAGTCTTTTTTTCTACTTAATATTCCACACCAAAGGTTTGAAAAAGCAAAAAAAGACAACGATAATCGTAAAGATAAACTTTAGCGCATTCACTTTAACATCTTCTTAGAAACAAAGATAATGTGACTGTAACGGTCCTTGCAATATTAAAAATATCACTTGTTAAAATCTCAATATTAAGGCTTTACTTTGGCTCAAATGATCTCATTATCGAAAATAAGTTGGGCACGCATCAACATCAGATGATTCTTGAAAATAAAATAAAAAATTATAAGACACAGAGCAAAAACGCATTGCAATTCATAAGATGATAATAAAGATTAAAAAAACGCATTTTAAAGTCTTCAACTTAACAAGAACAAAAGCGTGGTTTTACATAGAAGCACGAGCGTTGGGTCATAGTCTTCAACTGAATATACAGCTGCTAAACTCACAAAAAATAATTCACGGCTCTAACAGAAAAAAAACTTATATTTATACAAAATTAATTGACTAAAAAACAATACAATCACCCAAAACACCGAAAACTACGTGCAAGTGCTGGTTAACAAGCTGTTTTGCATGAGAACATACAAACAGTAGCATGGCTACTGTGCCACTCACTGCACAGTGAATTAAAGCGATTCTATTTTTCCAAAGGGAATGAATATAAAATATAAAATTTTTTGAATTTTCGTACTCAACCCTTTGATTTTTTTTGCATAAACTCAAGTCAAATATATTTGTTTATATTTATATTTGTTTTTTTTTTCTTTATTCGAAACTTTTATTATAAACTTAATTGTTTTGAATAACTTTTAAAAAGAATTATGTATTCTGGGCATAATGTTATCTGGATAAGTCATTTATGAAAAAATTCATATCACAGGGCATTTTTTTTATTAAAAGTGATACTTTAGCTTTTTCGAGCCATTTTCGGGTAATGAAGATGTTCTTCGTTAATACAAAATCTGCAATAAAGAATTATATTTCCGGAATAAATTTTTGGACAAGCAATATTTACTTGGAATTGAAAATAGCACTAAGATCAATCCAAAATATTTTTCGTCCAACATTCGCTCGAAAAAGCATAGCACTGATATACCTTCCCTCATGGTTTATGAAGATGATACGTCTGATAATCCCAAGTTATTGTAAATTTTTTTTTGCGAATTTTTATAAATCAAATTTTAACCCTCGTTCATCTACGGATTATATTTTTGAAGATATTTACTCCAACCTGAATTTAAAGAGCAACTTGCCAATGCTATTTTTCGTGAAAAGAACTCTTTTGTTCTAGATGCTGATGGTTTGTGTTCTTTTTTAATTAAGAAATGTGCAGAGAAATTAGTTAATCCAATGTTACAAGTTTTCAATAAATCTCTTTCAGAAGAAAAGTTTGCTGATCGTGTGATATTTAAATTTGTGACCCCTATTTTTAAATCTGCAAATCGTATTACCGATCTATCTTTAAATTAACAACAATTGCTAAAATTTTTGAACAAGCGATGTATGATGTTTTATATTTTAACACAAAATTCCTAATAATTCCTCAACAGCATGGGTTTCGAGGCAATAGATCTACAATTTCTAATCTTTGCATTTTTTCTGATTTTTGTTTTTCTCAACTGGAGCTAGAGCTTCAAGTAGACACTATATACACTGATTTTTCTAAAGCCTTTGAAAAAATTTCGCACGAAATTCTGTTAATAAATTATTTCAATTTGGTATTCATTCATCTTTTTATAGTTGGTTGTCATCTTATTTAAGTAATAGGATTTGCGTTGTACAAATTGACGTTTGTCAATCGTTTAATTATGATCGAATTTTTGGAGTTCCTCAAGGAAGTATTCTAGGTCCTGTGCTATTTACTATTTTTATTAATGATATTTATTATTGTTTTCGATATTCTATATATATTTACTCTATGCTGATGATTTAAAAATATTTCATAGTATAAGCAGTTTCAATGATGTCAGTAAATTGCAAAGTGATCGTGACACATTAAAAGGTTACTGCATCAATAGCAATCTGACATTAAACTTGAGCAAATGTTTTCATGCATCTTACACAAGATTAATAATCCCATTATCTTCAACTTATCGATTTTCTAATGTTAATATAACAAAAACAAATGAAATCAGTGACTTTGGTGTTTTGTTCGATTCCAAATTGACTTTCAAGCCTTATTTAGATAAGCTTATACCTAAAGCCTACTCTATGCCTGCATTTATAAAAAGAAGTAGTGCAGATTTCGTAGACCCGTATACAACTAAACTTCTTTTTTTTTTGGCTTACGTAAGATCTAAATTGAAATATGGCGCGTCTATTTGGAGTCCTTATTGCGCCATTCATATAAATCGTATTAAAAAGATACAGAAACGTTTCATTCATTTGGCTTTACCATAGCTTAACCCATTAGAAGTCACTGTACTCAACAGAGTACAGCTGTACTTAAAAGCTCAAGTAAGAAAATAAAAAGAATTTGCAACTGTTGCACCGTTATTTGGCTTTACAACAAAACAAATAAAAGCAACAGAAAGAATAATTGTGTGTAGTTTGTATTTTTTCTGCAAAAACATTAGTCAGATTTGTGTCGCGCAAACAGTGTACTGGTAAGAGTACTATTTTGTTAATTCATGAATTTGTTTTTGTGCGTTTGTGTTACTATTATTATATTCATATCACTTAAAACTTTGTTATTCCAGAGTACGTTGGCAGTGCAAGAAATGCTTAAAAACACTTTGTGTAGAAAAACAGTGTTTCGAAAATTTTCACACATGATCGGTCAGTGTACTCAATCGAGTACACCCCTAAAACTCGCAAACAAAAATATTTTTTTTTATATTATCCCTATTTTATGTTTTATTGTACCTGTCTTAATAAATAAATAAATATGAATTAAAAAAATTGCATTCAGTTTTCGTTTGACCTCTAATGGGTTAATTTACTTTGTCCGGCTTCTACTTATTTGGTTCGTTAAAGACATCTGGGTTTAATATCCTTAGAAAAAAGACGCAAAGTACCGTCTATGCTTTTTATATTTGACTTGATAAATTGAAATATTGATTGCCCTGAACTATTGCAGAAAATTACTTTTTATATACCCTCCAGATTATCATTTCGCCATAGAAGATTATTTTTATTATGTACTAAATAGCCCAATGATTAGAGCTTTACATTATTTCATTTATTTGCTGTAGACTTTAATGCATCAAAAACTTGTTTAAAAATTCTCTAATCGCAAAATCTGAATTAATATTGTACAATATTAAGCATGTAATACTTTTACATAATTATAAACTATTTTATACACAAGTTATATTTAAGTATGTTATTTCATTAGTCTGTTTTGGATTATTTCCCTTAGACTTAAATAAATAAATAAATATTTACTCGTATAAGAAGTTTTCATTTGCGTCCACAGTGCGCTGCTGCCTTGATACTTGCACTTTATAAACTGCCATTGGCTTTAGCTGCTGCTCCGGTAATGTGGGAAAAAACGTCAAGGATGTATGTTAAAGCATAGCAAACACCACCTTCTATTAAGCAGAATTGAAGACGATGATTACGAGCACAAAGACGTATCCAATACAAAAAGTATGTGTTTTTAACTACGCCAACAATATTCTCATGATCATATGCAAACATAAAAAGTTTTTTAAAGCTTTTTAAAGGAGCAAAAACCTTGTTAAACTGAGAAAAGCGTAACAAAATGTTGAAATACATGCATGTATGTGCATGTTAATAATATCAATGTACTTAAATACCTTAGTGTTCAAGAAATGAATAGTAGTAGACCTTTAATAATCCTCTACTTTAATCTAGTTTTTTTTTTTTTTTGCTTTAAACTTATTAAAATAATTTTTCCAAGTTAATTAAGTTAAAGCGTACTTAGTTCCCGGCTAAACAATTTTAATGCACCGATTATAATTATTGAATGTGAAGGCACGTTCCGATAGCCATTTCGCTAACACTTATTTTATTTATATCTCTTGATTCTAAATTAATTAATCGGAAATTTTGCACGTTTTAATTAAATTAACGTAAATTAATTCCCCTGACTTAACTCTAAATATAAATGTTCTATTATAATGATAAAATGTTGCAACTAGCACAGAGTATTTGTAAAGTTAAAGCCGTCTAGTTATTAATTCTAAGGTATGAGTGTACTCTACACCTAAAAAATTTAGTTTTCCACAATCATGTTTATTTAAAAGATACTTTTGCATGTGTTTAAAATTCTTTATACATGGACTTCTGTTTGCAAACTCTTGTTGATTTTTTTATTTGTCTTTGGCTCTTATCTTTTGGTAAGTAAAAAGCGAAGACTGAGTGGCCTTAGGCAACAGCACAAAACGACCAAACAAACAGCAAATTTTGAAAAAGAAAAAGTTGCATGCGCACGCGCATAATCATCCAGATAGTGAATATTGTTAAACAGTCTTTTAAAATATTTTTTCCTTAAATAAATTTACAACCGGTGTACGGGTTGGTGTTGTCTTGTGTGGCAACCAGAAAGAAATAATGCAACAATATAATATTGTTCTCGTGCGTGTTTATTATTACTTTCAGCAATTGTTACAATGAATGTGAATGTTTGTTTTGTCTTAAATGTCTCGAGGACATCTCTTCAAAAATATAGAATATGGGTGGCTGAATTAGCGCATTTTTCGAAAATTTACTACGAATGTTTTAGATTTACTTATTTTGAAATTTCTTATCTCGATTATTATTTTAACAGATGTTTTAAATATTTTTTTAATCAATTGATTCTTTTGTTTATCACACAGATTTATGCATTATACAACTGTTGTGATAAGAAACATATGAAATGGTGCAAAACATATTTTTAATGCAAAAAATATTTTAGCGGGTTATTTTTTATCTAGTGTATGTTTTAGATGTAAAAAGAGTTCATCCGGTTTGAAAGTTTGTACACCAATAAATCAACTATTTTTATGTTTGCTTTAATTTTAGTCACATCGTATGAACTTATTATAATTGGTTTTACTGAACCAAAACAAAATAGTTGAATTATTTTATGCAATAGATTTTACGTGGTATCAGGACTCTTTTATTTTAAAATAATTTATATTTCCGTGCTCGGTTCCTTCTTTTAATTATAATGTAGTAAGACTAAAACGCCTATTAATACTGAGTATTAAGACTTGTCAAATACCTAAGTATTATATAAAAGTGGGATGATGTAAAAGCAAATATGATGTATATGTCAGAAAATACGGAAAAGAATTTGACATTCCATAATATAATTTCATTTTTAGAAATTTTTCGAAACACTATGATTTTTGATTTTACCAGGGTTGTTTTGCTGCTCATAACCCAGCCAACCACTAAATGAACACTGAGCACACTCATTTCTGAAGGTTTTCGGATGGCAAATGATTATTTTTGTACTCCTTATAAGCGTTGAAGCTCCGAAAATTAAATTAGGAAAGTTTCCTTTCTGATTCACATGGTTTGCTGGGAGTTTTCATTCTTCTTGAACTGTGATAGTGTAAAAACAAAATGTAAAGTTACGATGGATTTTTTGACAGTCTTAAGACTTGTACATTAGTCTGAATGGGCCTTAAGCGTGACATTCTGATCGGTTTGCTCTATGAGAATATTTAAAGTGTGTGACCAAGTGATATTTTTTAAGTGTAGCAGCAATTTCTGTTAAAACTAAAACTTATGAATTTTAAAGGTAGCACGGTCTTAGAAAGTTTATAGGGAATACGCATATTCAGAATTTTTCTACAATTATTTTCATTATTTTCTTATCATGAAAAGCATAATCATGAAATACTTCTGCAATAAAGTGTTTGTAATTACGAAATAAAAATAAATAAACACCAACAATAATTGTTGGCAATGTTTGCATTGCTGTTGTTATTGTTATTGCTGCCTCTTTTATACTAAATGTTTACCCCATTAATGCCTCATTTGAAATCAGACACGTCCGATTAAAATCTCATTTCTCACCTTAAGGAGTTCAATTCACATTTAAACTGTAAAAAATGCTTTAAAACACTACATTAACGACAATAACAAAGACGAAAATTTTATTTCAACATATACATACATACATATGTGTATATGTATATAAAAAAAAAAATATATATATATAAATTTTTTGGTTTTAAATTTCCAGTTTAAGGTTGGCTTCTTGGTGATGGTGTTGATGATGTTGAAGTGAACAACTGTGACGACAACGTATGAAATATTCGAAACGGGCGAGATGAACATATAGAGACTATCGAATACTATTAAAAAAAGAAAAAATTTAATCCAGGGAAAGAGTTTATGTTGCCATCTAAACTATGAGGCAACATTGATGGAAGTGTTTCTTAATGTTTTTCATTTCATCAATGAAATCACTTTGTGCCTTGATGACCATTAACCATTTTTATTTAAAATAGATAATGGGTGACTAAAAATAAATCAAATTAAAAAAATTTAAGATGTATTCCCGAGGAATCTTCGGTGAAAATAATGTAGGGAAAGTATAAAGGAGATATTTATCAACCAAGCGAGACACTGTAAGTCTTAGAGGTGGAACTAGTATGTAAATAAACTAAATAAAAATTTAACCATTAGCTTCGTATGACTAGAATAAGAAATAAAAAAAATGTGAGATTTGAATACTTAAAATTTGATAAAAAAAAAGCAGGTACTGATCATGCAATAATTTAACTGATTTAAAAGGTCAAAAAACAATAATTCTAATATTGCTTTCAGCTTATATTTGGGATACTTGATCATGGCGTTAATAGAATAATAAAATAATTTATATAAACTTAATAAAATTCAAAATCACTTCTGAGTATTTCGTTGTTTGGGTACAATAATATTAATTTTACATTCAAACATGATCTTATTTTCTGTAAAAATATGATAATTCCTGAAAAAGTATAAATACAGGGCACTTTGGGGGAAGTCTCCCCATATCAATAACAAGAACATGTTGGAAAAATCTTTCAAAAACGTAAGCACTATCTTTAACCTCAATTGTTTGTGCTTCGAGGAGTATAGTTTGACACGCAACAAAATATTTTCTATTTTTTATGAACGAATTATTCACTCTTCTATAATTTATGCTTTAAAAATGTAGCTGGCATTTTTGAAAAACTAAATGACTTTGACACGACAGAAAAACCAATTACCTGTTCTCTAAAATTAAATAGAGTCTATAAATACTTCAAGAATGTCTATCAGCTTTTTAACCCAAGATTATTTAAAAGGTTTCCAATTTTCTGCTAGACGCGATGCGAAGGTGAACGAGGAACTGCCGCATGTGCATTCTTACAGCAATACCTTTCACAAATGGAGAGCTTCTTAAGTCTAAATAGGCAAGATATGAGTGGAAATACAAACCGATATCAAGCCAGTTAAATGTTCAAGTCTTTTCGCAAAATTATGGAACTCCTTTCTGGAGTACGAGATTAAAATCGAAAGAGTATATTGGAAGATAAAAAATGTTTAATTTCGGAAGCAGTGCTTCTTTCTATTTGTCTAACTTTTAAAATCTTTGACAAAAAGTACACAAAGACCAAACAATTTATTAAAATTAGTTAGGAACTTGCGCAGAATAAAATGGACGACTTCAGCAATACGTGATATTTATAAATTAATTTCCCGTTCTATCCTTTTCACTTCGCTATGTTCAAGAAAACATTATCTATTGCACACTCAAGGTTACGAATTGCCTGCATTTAAAATATCATTTAAATCGCCGGAGGTCCGAGTTTTGCAACCACTCATACAAATAGACAACACATTATATGTGTTTTGATTTTTAAAGTTCTTATTATTGCGAACGAAATCAGTTTTTTACACTTTCTAAATTTATAATTTAGAGCGCTTTGTGATTCTCTGGCAAACTATGTCATGAAACATAACAAATACGTTTATATTTAACTACGAACACTACATATAAATTGACGACTGACTACTGCTGTTTAAAATACTTTTAAAATAGTGTTAAAATTTTGGTAAAGAAGTAAAAAAGACAGGCGTTTAATGATACAACCAACCATTAAATACTCGTATTTAAGCAGAGGTTTGTTTCACGCCTTTTTTCATTGTTATTGAAATAATCTTAAATAGAACGATGATGACAAAAACGGTAGCAATAGCAGCAGCAACACAAAAATGACAATAACAAAATTTCGCAAGTGTGAAATCCTCTAAAGCTTCTGGTTAGTTTTTATTTAGTTACGATAATAATAATAATCATATATTTGATCATTCAGCAAGGTTGCTTTACACGATAGTGTTTATTTTGTACTTATTAAAGATAGTTTTGAAATTTTAATAAAATAAAAGAGTTTTTTAACCCTTAAGCTTTTCATGAATCTTAAATTTATTTAAATATCGTGGAGATCTGTAAATAATCTAAAACTATAAGCTCGCTCTGACATAACGCAAAGAAAACTGTTAGGAAGGTGCCACATTACAAAATTGTATATTTTTGGCTGATTTATGAACATAATATAATTATCACTTTTATATCAAATAATAAAAAGGGGAACCTTAAGGTTTAATTTTGTAGCAAAACATAAATAATGTGATGACATTAAGTTTCTGTTGCCACATGTTGTTTTTCAATTGACAATTTTTGTGTGGGTTTATGGTCTTATTGACAATTACAGCAATACACATTTATATGTATGTAATTGAAAAATATTTTTTTTTTTTCAATGCATAAAGGTAATGCAACCATCTGTAAATTATAGCAATGCAGATACAGATATTTGTTGCAAATTGTTATTAACGGCAACCAGAAGAAATTTTTTAATTATTTTTTTAACAAGTTTGCTTTGAAAATCAGTCATCAATTGGAGCACCTTATAGACGACTTTATGATTTTTATTGTGCACATAAACTTCCGTCTGAGCCGTCAGTCTGGGCTTGTTTATAAGCAAAATTGCCGCATATGGAGTGAAACCAATCCACAACATACCCTGCTCACTCCATTACATCCAGAAAAATGCTCCATTTGGTGTGGTTTGCACGCTGGTGGCATCATCGGACCTTACATCTTCAAAAATGAGGCCGGATCTCACGTTACGGCCAATTGGCCTCAAAAGTCGTGCATTTTGAAACTCTCGATTATTTCCCCTGGGGACACGTAAAATCACTTGTTTATGCTGGTAAACCAGCAACAATTGACGCTTTGGAGGCCAACATTGTTCATGTTATTCATGACATAAGGCCAGCAGTAATTGAAGTGATCCAAAATTGGAAGTTATGAGCAGCCGCGGTGGTATATTTATGCCATGTTCTGATCTTTCGTATAAAAAATGCTTCATTACAATTTAATTTTTTGTGTTATTTTTTACTGTTTACACCCTTTACTTAAATGAATACGTGATTATGTTTTTTTTTTGGCTTTGATACCATTATTAGGAATAAAGAAGTTTTTACCGTGTTTTAAATTATTGTAAATTTGAAAGTGAGAAAATTTCATATTGAGTATATAAAACTGTAACGTTGGTAGCAGACTTTAAAGTGCCTCTAGGTGATTGTGTATCGTATATTACAATTTATCCTTAAGCTTTACATTTATTCTTTGAGCGTTTGTCAGTTGATGTTAGATATTGAAATAGTTTTATTTACGCAGTTATTTATTTGATTACTAAACTTTACCCCATAATTTTTGGCGACCACGATCTCTATTTTTTATATTTTTTTTAATGATATAATTTTGTATTTTCCACTGTATTTCCTAAGCAAACGAAGAGTCAAATAAATAAAATTTTAACTAAAATGATAAAAGATTTGTTAATTTCTTTAGCATTTTAAGTTACGTACTGCAAATAAGACGATATAATCATTAATATATAATATAAAAATATAAAAATTGAACTTCAAAATAGTCGAGTGCAAAATTTAATTTTACTTAATTAATTTTTGGCTCAAAATACGTTAACTTCGGAAATATTTTTTTAATGTGGAGTGTTCATGAGTCAGATATTAATGAATATTGTTATTTTTTGTGTTTGCTTTTGAATATTGCATGGATTTCTAATAAAATCATCCAATGAGCGAAAAATAATGAATTAATATGTGAAGCTAATCTTAAAAAAGTAATCCTTAAATAGTAACGAACTAACCAATTATTTTTTCTTTTCAATGTATTAAAGTGTTTTTATTAATATTGTTTGAATTCAATTAAAATCTCCCAACTCTAGATTGCATTTGCAAAATAACATTATTGAAGAGCTATAAGTTTAAGTTCTTCTCTATTTAAATAATTCTTGAAGCTAGCTAGATATTCTTACTTTTTATTTTTAATACCTCATCTTTATAGGACTATCAAATAATATTAAAAACTAGCAATAAAAAATAAATAAATAAGAACATTTAATTAATTTACTTTATTCGTGCTTGATTCCTTCAAATATAAATATTTCATGATATTCTCATGAAATATTTATTATTTTAAACTAAACTACAAAATGAAATGTATTACTGCGGGGAAAGCATATCCATATGGCCATTTCACTACTGCTCAAATAGCTCATCAGTGGATTTTACCCAAATTTTGTACAGAAAAACAGAAAGTCTTATATCAAAAGCCAAATTGATTAAATGAGAACTCCATTGAATCAATAAGACAAAAGACAATAACAACTCAAAAAAGTTCTATACAAAAACACAGCAAACATTCAGTAACTATTTTTATTTTTTCTTTTATTTCATTTTTGGATATGCTTTCTCCGCAGTAATACATTTCATTTTGTAGTTTAGTTTAAAATAATAAATATTTCATGAGAATATCATGAAATATTTATTATTTTTGAAGGAATCAAGCACGAATAAAGTAAATTAATTAAATTTTAAAAGATTCCGAATAATAAATTTTCACTTTAATAACATTTTAATTAAAAATTAAAAAAAAGATAAATTGAGGTTTTGGCTTAAGAGATGTATGCTGTAATAAAATTACATCTTATTCGCAAAAATTTACATACATATTTACATTAATTTATAATTAAATTACCTGACATATTCACTCATTTTATTGACAAATATCTATGAGCAACACCCCATGTTTCATCTTTAAAGTTGATTGGTTGATTGATATTAGACGCAATCAAAACTATCTTTGGTATCTTAGTGCTTAGGAAATTAAAAAAAAAAAAATTATTATAATAATATTTATACTCAGTAACATGTGTATTTGCAAAATCTACAATTTTGATATTTTAGTTTTTAAAATAATGTACCATTAATTTAAAATAGATTTTGTGAAATTTTATCGCCAAAAACCAATTTTTTTAATAAACCTTGCAGTGCGTGCTATAACTTTGAGTATAAAATTCAACGATTGTAAGATTTTTGTTTTTAGTAGTTGCGTTATTTTCTTTTTACTAATATTTTTTGCTCCAAACCAAGGCAATGCAATGAGGAAGCAGCCGAATGAGTGAAAAAATACAGGGAAAAAGATCTAAAACTTAAGACAACAACGCACGCGATTAAGTTAAATTCAGAACTCCCATAAATAAATAGTGCGAAAAAATAGAAACAAATTTAAAGGGGAAACTGGATGGTATGAATCATAAATAAAATTGTAGAGAAGAGTATACAACGTGATAAAAAATCAAAATCAACTAGTGTTGCCGATCTCTTTGAATTTAGATTATTATTATTTTATTTGTAAGTATACATTTTTGTATTTCCTTTGTATTTTCTAATAAATAAATTCTTTTTGCTTGAGAAAAAATAAGGGCAAGGAGTTACAAAGACATAATAATAATAAAAAAAAACATCAAAAAGTTAGTTTTAAAGTACAAGTAAAATTAAATAAGAGCAAGGGCTGCTTACCAGTTTGATCTTGTAAAAAAAGTTTGTTTTTTTTTTAATTTTTTATGAAGGCTTTTAGTACAAATCTTAATTAATATCTTATTTCCGTTCATGATAATAATTTAAAGTTATAAAAATCGCTATAAATCTGCTAACAGTAATATTTTAAATAATAAATAATTCAAGTAACAAAAATTATTTTACAAAAGCTCTTCTACATATAAAAAAATTAAAAAAAAAAAATGATAATTTATCCAAATAGTATAGAATAAATATTCTCTGATTTAACTTTGCTTCTATTGATCTGCTTTAGTGTTTTAGAACTTTACCTTATTTGAAAAATACTTAAAGGGCCGTTTTTATTGCTTTCCAACAACTAAAAGTATTTTGTATTGGCGACTATTTGAGAAATATTCTCATCAAATACAAAAAATTGCTATTTCTAAAATATTAAATTCCTCAAACATCTTTTTAATTTATAATAGGTAAGTCAAACATTTTAGCGAAATTTTGCGCAAATTATAATTTTAGTAATACCAACCTGAAAAAAGTAAAACCGACCAAAGTAACAGGCAGAATATGCAGAATAATTCCTAAAGCAATCTTACAAAGTTTTCGAAGTTCTTATGAATTTTTGCTAATTAACTGCCATTTCCTTGTCGGTTTAATTGCTTTTAAAATGCTTAATTCATCTTCATACTCTATATTATTTTTATTTTACAAATGCAAAGCACATTTTACTTTGGCATGATAAAATACATACTACAGATCACTAAATGAAATTATAATCAAAAGAAGAGTAAAAATATAAAATACTACTAATTCAATAATAAAAAATAATATATTACTAATAATGTAGAATTGAGATATATCGGATCCCTTCAAATATTCTAATCTTTCTTTCAATGCAAGATCATTTTAACATCTTACAAATTGTAATTTATTGTGAATTAACGTCTTATAATTCATAATACACAGCAAACAAAAATCAAAAATTCAAAAACTTGTTGCAGGTAAAAAAATTTTAAAATTATTTGTTTCCATTTTAAAATAAATTAAGACCGCCCTGCACGTTCTCCTTTTTATTTGAACCCCCTTAAACCGAAATATTGTTAAAGCAAAAATTCCTATAATTCTTAAAAAAAATTACCAGTTTCTTGCAATTGGGAATCAGAGAGGGTCTACTGTACGTATAATCAAAGGCAAAATGTTGGATTTAAAGATACACATACATTTATATATTCCAATTAAATTTTGGAGAACCGTCTTCTTATTTTGTTATAATAGTTATACTAAGTTCATACAGTTTATTCGGAGTTTCTTTGGAATGATAATAAAAGTTAAAATAAATAATTTGTAAAATATCCTGAGTATAAAATAAGTGTTGAATATGTATCTGAAAATTTTAATGCCTCTTACATTAATGTTGTCAATGCTTTTTGGACACAAACGAGTTTTCTAAAACATATTTTCAGACACTGTAACTATTGACTCTGTTAACACTGAGCCAAACTGAAAAAACTTGCTACAACAACAAAAATATAAAAATTAAAGCAAAAACTATCAAAAACAGATATTCACAATTAAATTGTATTACAGTTACAGTGTTGCAAAAATAATCGATTACGACAATGAACTTTTTGTGTTGGTAAAAAAATTTTCTTATAAACAAAAAAATAAACTTCTGAAAAGTAAAAGATAAAAGATAATTCCATTTTTGTAGATACTGTCATAACGAGCCCCTTCTCTTCTAAAAATAAACCACGTAAATAAGAGTTTGCACAAATATAAAAAAAATAAAAAAAGATATATTAAATAATCAAATTGATTTGTGTTAATTACAGTGTAATAACCTTCGTGTCTATTTTACTCTTGCTTGTGGAGCAATCGTCCCATATGTTGTTCCTCAGAGTAATTCCATATAATAGTTTTTGATCTCATTCCGACTATTTCTATATTCTTCACACTATGCAAAACTGCTAATAAAGCTTTTTATGTGGGATAAATAAAAATCATTTTAAGCTTTTATGAAAAAAGCTGTATTACATTGTAAATGAATACATTTATGTGTATATTTCTACATGTCTTATATCACTGATTCGCCAGATATTTATCTTATCTTGTAAACTAAAAATTCCATTTACCACATTCCACATTACCACATTTACATTCCAATTCCATTACCGATTAAATTTATTAATAAATAAATTAAAAAACTAAATTAAATTAATTAATAAATTAATTAATTAAAAACAACGATTTAAATATCAGAAGAAGCAATATGTATTTATTAAAACATGATTAACTATTAAAAAAAAAACAAGTAAGAGTGCTATATTCGGATATGCTCAATCTTATATACCCTTCACCATCTATGTAAATCTAGTTTAGTGAAGTAACTCAAATAAAAAATGCCAACATTGAAGTGACAGAGACTTAAAAAATTAAAAAATAAAAAATTGGTACTGCATATATGTATATTATTTTACATAAAAATACCATCGGCTCTTAATGGGTCAAGCATTTTTAAAATGTTTTAGTATTTCCTTAAAGATCTTTTCAAAACCTTGAAAATGATATTCATATTGGTATTTAAAAAAACTTGACAATTTCAGATGCCCCTAACTCGGAAAATATAGGCGAGCGCACAAATCTTTTCACTTCTTATTTTTTAATTTTCTATCGCCCCATATATTTGTTTCCTTTTTTATTGGAATTACTTTATTGTTCCAAATGATATGGAAAAAATAGAGGTAGGCGTGGGGTTTTGCCCGCTACCTCGAAGGGCATTGACTGATCGTCTGATTTCCAATATCACCTCTTTAGACACTGTCTGATCGATTGCCGTATTTAAATTTCGTGTAGCTGATATAGTGCCTTGGCGAAGTTGATTTCAACACAAACATAAGAATTAATCTCATTATATTATATATTTTATGGTGTCGGAAATGGACATTGTCAAAATTACAAACGGAATGACAAACTTAGTTATACCCTTTTTCCACTTCTTTTGGTGATGGGTATAAAAAACACATTTATTGTCGCTATATTTTTAATTAATAAACCATGTAGCACAGTGTTTTTTGTGTTTCTGAGTGCCTAAGACTTAGTTACAATCGTGGTGCTGACTGTAGTATTTTTTGAGCAGTATTTGCTTGCATTCAACTTATGACTGCCTCTGAATTGTTAAAGAATGACTTGGTTAAGCACGAGGTAGTAAATTGCTTTGTGCGAAGCATATCATCTTATCAGTATGTGTTGATCTTTATTCTAAACCAAATAAAAAAGTCCAAAACATAAAAAAAAACGCAAGTACTTTTAAATCCCAATATATTCACACTATTGTGAAGATTGTGAAATATAAATACAATCAACAAACAACAACACAAGCTGAAACAAAAAAGTTATAGTTATTTTTATTTTTACTATTCTATCATTTAATGAAGCACTTTAGAATTTTTCTTAACTGTTTGGAAATCCACTGCTGTCGTTTTGGCAGTGTAGGAGTCTGCTGACTATTTACGGAAGTTTATAAAGTTAATAAATTGCCTGTTTATATCTGAATATCTAAAAATAAAGAGGGAATATACTGTTCAGCATCATCTACGAATATTTTTAACTTCAATTAAACTTTATTTGCAGCAAGTGATCTATTGTTTTTTTTTATTATTATTAAACAAACTATGCGTGTTGTAGTATAAATTTGTATCATATTTTTGAAATATATTCAAGTTAGTTAAATATATATACTAATAATTTTGAGAGAATTTCTGATGCATTTTTTTATTTAAAAATTTTTTATTCGCGAAAACAATTATCTACGAGTTCTGTTTGTTAGAAAGACGAGTTTTGTTTTCAAAGAAAATTTATTTATTTATCAGAAAAGGTGTAACAGTAATTCCACGTTTTCAGGTGTGTAACGCTTTATTGCTTCTTGCAAACTAAATCTCTATCATAAGGACTTTTGCGGCCATTTGAACTGTTATAGCACACCCCCCTTAAGGCATTAGCTCTGATATTTGTAAGTCTAACGGCAAAATGTCCATCAACGTCCAAGGATATCATAAATATATTTTTTTGTATTCTTTGTAAGAAAGATGTAACGTTTTTATAACCTGGATTGCAAAAATCTTTGATAAGCGAAGCTGGTGTTGGTTATTGGCCCGGCCGAATGCCGGCTATGCAGGAAATCTTTGGTAAGCGAGGCAATTGTTGTTTTAAGTGCGGACATCATGACACTTTTATAAGTGACACTTTCTCCATACTAAAAAGGGCACAATGTCTATGAGCATTATGACATTTTTCAAAGCGGCATAATGTACATGGACATTTTCAGCTCAATTAGATATAAACAAAAAATCCGTACGAGTTTTATCACTTTTTTCTTTTCTCCTATTTCTCCCTTTTTGTTTACTGTAGAAAGTGAAAAAAATTCTGGAGAAAAAAGAAAGAAATTATAATGATCTTAATTTTTTATTATTTTGTTCCTACGGAATACGCAATTGGAGGGATCTTTTTAGAGAAAAATATTTTCCGTGAGAAATAAATTCCGTGCTTTTATCTGCATATATGCATGTATATATGTATGACTGTATGTAAGTATGCCTGGATGTACCAGCTACCACCAGAACACTTAAAAAACTAAAAGAAATGTTTGATGTTAAAACAACTTAATACCGCTTCTATCGTGAGGAGTATATAAGATTAATTAAAACCGAATATAGAACAAATAAGATTATTTTGATTTTTTATATACAAATAATTTCAAAGATATGATGATAAAAACTTTATGCTGTAGTATCGCTATGTCCCATTTCTTACCAATCCCTATTACTTAACAGCCTAATTGCTGGAATCCTAAGACTTTGACAAGTTTAAAACAACTTTATTTTACCATTTTAGGCGAGGGAAAAAAAATAAAATATTTATACCTTTTGGTCAGTGTCTGATTTATTCAACGAACTCGGAAATCATTCATCACAGTTTATTATGATTTACTTTGAATAACTAAAGTGCAAGCATTTGCCCATAAAACTCCTGGGATTATTATATAGAATTTATAGCAGATACACATACAAAATAATATGCCGGTTTTAATGTGTGATTACTGTGAGTACGAACAGCAGAATTTGTAAGAAATGAAGGCGTATGACTGTTTTTATATAAAAAGACGCACACACTCATATACATTGTTTGACTGCAGCATTAAAGTGTCTGTCACCCGCTTTAGTCATCAAACCAGTAACAGAATGTAAACAAATCCGCAAATGCTAATCTGCATAGAAATTATAATTTTTTAAAGCTTTAAAATCGTAAAACATGCTGAAATAAAAACGAACTTATTTCGCATTTCTCACAGATTCCGCAATGAATATCATTAATTAAAATGCATTGGTTAAAAAATAAAAAAACAAATTAACTAAATGCAGAGTGGCCAGGTGATTGACTATTTAATGTAATCCTCCAAGCATTCTCTATCAAAAAAGTCTCTTTATCGTTACTTCATAACTTTGAAATGTGTCGCAAATGATATAGAATTTTGATGTAATTATTCAGTCGGTAGGAAACTTGCAACTTATGGGAAATTATTTAGTGTCCCAAAGAAGGATTAAATTCGACAGTACTGGTAGTGTCAAATATGAGTGTGTGTAAGAAATGTAAAAAGGATGACTTAATGAAGCATCAAATAGATAACTTCCATTTTTCAAAAATGGAAAATGTTGATTTTAACATAAACGAAAAGCTAAAAGATAGAAAACCATAATTTAGTTTTATCTTTAAAAATAGAATGCATCTACGAAATAAAAATTAAGAAAATTCAAGACTACAGGATTTGCTCGTTATTAATAAACAAGTATGTTTATTAATAACAAACTTGTAAACATGATGGTTTACATTTTATTTTTATCACCTTTTTATTTTGTATTTTTTAACATCTTTTATAAATCACACGCATTTAACCTTACTGATTACCGCAGATCAAACTGAAAAACATTAATTTTGCAATTTGATTTGTTAATTTTCAAACTCTAAACTAAAAAACATTTGGTAGTGGAGAAAAAGTTACTCTTAAAATAACAAAGTGTATTTAATGTGTGTACGATTTTTGTATGAATATAAGAACAGAAGATCTTAATTTGATAATAATGTATTCTTAACCGACTTCAAAAAAGAAGGAGATTATCAATTCGATTGAATGTTGCTTTTATCTTTTGTGTTTGTGCCTGCAGAACTCAGTCATTTCTAAACCGATTTTGAAAATTTTTTGTAATTTGATAGATTATGCTAACAGATTGGTCTCGTTTTAATAACAGTTCATAATCTTAAAAATTAAATGGTGTCCCAATACAACATTCATGTTTTTTAAGTGTGATATGAACCGTAAAGCGCACTTCTTAATTAAAAAACTGCCTATTACTATATTTCTCAATAGTAAAAAGTAATACAAAAATAAATCTAAAAATTAAAGGGTGTCCCCAGAGGTGACGTTTCAGTTTTTTTTTGCAAGAATTATGTTTTTGTAAAATTGAAACGTAGAAATGACTTCTATCTAAAAATAATCTACAGAATGTTTGCAGGGAACTCTTTATTTAAAATATCTAAGTATCATTATTACTTTTACAGGCTTAAGGGATGTTAATTTTTATAAATCCATATGTACACACATACATACATACATACATTCGATAGAGTCTTTTGGAAATAAAATAAATGAAGAAATACTGGTTTGTACATATTTCTATACGTATTGTAAATATTTCATTTTTTTGCTGTTGTTGTAGTTGCAATTGTTTGTTATACAACAACATTGACCGACATTTGTTAATATAGAAGTGACAAGTAGCCATATGCGTAACATTGAAGTCAGTTACAAGTAACAACTTTTATCTGTGCGATAATAGATCATGTCAAGATCATGAGAGTCAAAAAAAAGTTCAACTGACGAAATACTTTTATAAATTAAGAAAAAAACTATATAAGTTTTTTGAATTGTGATTTTATTCCGTTTACGTTATTTGTATCTGATTCCCTCAACACCAAAAAAAAACGTAATTTATTAAAAATATTGTATAATAAACTCATTGTACAAATTTAAAAATGTTATTAGTTTAACCAGGGTTATTTTGTCTTCTGTTATAGCAATATAATATAATATATAGCAGGTGTTTGGTTAAAACTAAATTCAAAACATCCTTTAGTGCAAGATTTGGTGAAGAATTTCTTTAAACAACCTGATTTTAGTAAAAAAGGCAAAAAGCAGATGAGATAAAAAGTACACGAAAATAATATACATATGTATTTAATACAACTTACTTAAAAAAAAAGCTTTTTCAGATGAAGAAATGTATATAATAAATAGCACATTTAAGGCCGTTAACACGAGCAATTGTAATTTCGCTAAATAGTTCAATGCCACCGACCGCATTAAACAACATCATCAGGGAGTAAGCAGCACAAATTTTCATTAGTTTTGTTTTTGGACTTTGGTTTTGTTTTGAGATATTGTGTCTCAGTGCAGACAACATGTCCTCGTGTACCTTACAAACAAAAAAAAAAAAAAAAAATGGTCAAGAAGCTGATACACATCCATATAAATATTTGCGGAGAGTTTACAACTACAACTGTAACTGCTACATTCCCACAATAGACTCCCTGTTTAATTTAGCAAATATTAAGTTACCGTTGCACTGCTTAAAGACATTAAAGAAAATGTGAATCATTTTTAAATTGTTAGATGCAGAAACTGTTCCGTTACCTCTAAAATAAATTTAGAAGCTGAATGAGTATGCAGTTCAGAACCATTTAAAACGAAGATTCGAGAACCAATAGACAATATTATTAAATTAATACGAAACATTTTAGTGGAACTCACGCTTCGTAGCGAACTGTTGTTGAGATTATTAATGCGACCGAATGTTGCTTTTTTTATATGACTCAGTCATTTCTAGATTGATTTTAATTTTGAAAAGTGACGCTTTCAGATTGGTCCCGTTTTAAAAACAGTTCATAATCTTAAAAATTAAAGGGACCTATAAGGGCCTATCTTTTGACCAAAAAATTTAATTTTTTCCCCAAAAATTTATTTTTTTATATGGAAAACTTAAAACTCATTTATCTCGGTAAGTATGCGTCCTAGGAGGAAAAGGGCTTTTATCTGTGATCACTTAAAAAAATTTAATTTTTTGCCCAAAAATTTTGCCACATTCAATCCGTTATAGGCAGACATCTAAAACTTACAAGGGACCTGTATTGCTAAGTACCGCAATTTTACTACGTGGACCCCAAAAATAGTTTGTATGTTTTACAAAAAATTTATTGTTTGACCTACGTAAACACACACTACACAGTACAAGAAAATTAAAAATGGAGCAAATCAAGACAATCCTTTCGTCGTTGATAAATAAGTAACTGAATTATGAAAGACGAGGCCTGCTATATATATTTCTGGCCTGGCAACACTGAGTGCTGCCAAGTGCAATCTGACATTTCCATTGGAAATTTTGTCATTTTTAAGCATTTTCGTACTCAAAACGTTTTGACGTACGACCATTATTTGTGTTGTTTACAGTGATTTAAAGAAATTAATATAGAAAAAAATGGAATTAACTCGTGAACATTTTCGTGCCATGATTTTTCACAACTTTCGACGTGGATTATCACGACAAGAGTGCATTGATGAACTCAAATCTTTGTATGGCGATGAAGCACCATCCTATAGCACTGTGAAAAATTGGTATAATGAATTTAATCGTGGCCGAATCTCGCTCGAAGACGAATTCCGTGAAGGTCGTCCAAAAACGGCTGTTGTGCCAGAGAACATTGATGCCGTGCGTGAACTCATAATGCAAGATCGACATGCGACATACCGAGAGATAGAGACATCCTTGAGCATTTCTTCCACCAGCATACATTCGATACTGCATGAACGCCTGGCCGTAAAAAAGGTTTGTTCTCGTTGGATCCCGCACAATTTGAAAGTCGCTCAAAAAAAGGCTCGTGTCGATTGGTGCAAAGAAATGTTGCAAAATACGATTGCGGTGCTTCAAAAGACGTTTATAAGATCGTGACAGGTGACGAATCATGGATCTATATGTATGAGCCCGAAACGAAACAACAATCGACCGTGTGGGTCTTCAAAGACGAGCAAAATCCAATGAAAGTTGTTCGTGGAAGAAGCACTTCGAAGCAAATGGTCGCCTGTTTCTTCGGCAAAACTGGTCATGTGGCGACTGTTCCGCTTGAGCAACGTAGGACGATCACTTCTGAGTGGTACACTACAATTTGTTTGCCTGAAGTCATCGGAGAAATTTGAAAAACCAACAAGAGAAGACGAATCATTATTCACCATGACAATGCGAGCTCTCACACATCGGCTCAAACCAGAGCGTTTTTGACCGGCCAAAACGTCGAATTAATGGGTCATCCGCCGTACAGCCCTGACTTGGCACCTAATGACTCCTTCTTGTTTCCGCACATCAAGAAAAAAATGCGTGGTCAACGATTTTCGTCGCCAGAAGAAGCTGTTGAAGTTTTCAAAAACCATGTTTTAGAGGTGTCTCAATCGGAGTGGAAAAAGTGCTTCAACAAGTGGTTTGAGCGCATGCAAAAGTATATAAATGCTGGAGAATACTTTGAAAAACAATAAAACCATTTTTAATTATAAATATTCGCATTTTTACTATTAGGCCAGAAATATATAGAGCAGCCCTCGGAAGATGAGCAGTAATAAAAAGGACGATCAAATCTTAAAGGACATCGAAAACCAAACTAATCGATAGATGTTTGAACTGTTTGAATGTGGAAAACAATAGGAGGACATAAATGAATTGATTCAAAAACATACAATCAAACATGCGGCGTATAAAGCTTGTGTCAATTTTTAAAATGCTGCAATCAAACTCGTACAAATGCTTGTGACTGTTTTTAGCCGTGCACGTACAAAGCGAATAGCTACAGTCGTACGTACATTCACGTGCGTGTACGCTAATAAATATTTTAATAAAACGCATTCGTGGATGTGTACGGAAAATTTTAAAATTTAGAGACACACATAATTGTTATGAGAAGAAAAATATTTACGGGTTGGTTTTAGTTGTGTGTTTTTCATTTATGTACGAGAATTTTGTACAGTGAGTGTACTATTCTGAATTTTGGAAAAATACGCAATATAAAAATGCTGGAAGAATACTTTGAAAAACAATAAAACCATTTTTAATTATAAATATTCGCATTTTTACTATTAGGCCAGAAATATATAGAGCAGCCCTCGGAAGATGAGCAGTAATAAAAAGGACGATCAAATCTTAAAGGACATCGAAAACCAAACTAATCGATAGATGTTTGAACTGTTTGAATGTGGAAAACAATAGGAGGACATAAATGAATTGATTCAAAAACATGCAATCAAACATGCGGCGTATAAAGCTTGTGTCAATTTTTAAAATGCTGCAATCAAACTCGTACAAATGCTTGTGACTGTTTTTAGCCGTGCACGTACAAAGCGAATAGCTACAGTCGTACGTACATTCACGTGCGTGTACGCTAATAAATATTTTAATAAAACGCATTCGTGGATGTGTACGGAAAATTTTAAAATTTAGAGACACACATAATTGTTATGAGAAGAAAAATATTTACGGGTTGGTTTTAGTTGTGTGTTTTTCATTTATGTACGAGAATTTTGTACAGTGAGTGTACTATTCTGAATTTTGGAAAAATACGCAATACTCAAATAATTTGGCAGCAGCATTTGAATTTCTGTCTCCCGGTTAAGTAAACATATTTAAATTCTGATTACAATCGGCACAAATATATGGAGGTCGCGGGATCTTAAACAGAAATGCAAAGAATTTAGCGACGTTGCAGTTTATACCAACAGATATTATATTTAGGAATATAATTACGTACTTGTCCTAGGGGTAATGGTGTATGAGTTAGTCTAAGTTTGCGTACCTCGGTGTAATATTCTATTGTGTTATTTAAATTAGGGGGTCAATACTACTATATTGTACTTATTTACCTTTTAACAGGTTTATATTCGTTTTTCATAAAAGACTATACGAGGGCTGGCGAAGTTCAGTTGAGAAACAAGTTTTAGTTAATAATTACTTTCCTTGCAAAGTTTTGTGTCTCTGAAATCGTTGAAATTGTACGAACGGAATTCAGCAGTTATTTTTTTTTTTTGCTTGATCCTTTGTTAAATATTAGAAACTTTTTAAGAATTCCCTCGTAATAGAATGTGGGTTTGTTATACGTGCTTTATTAATTTTTTGTTTTTGCTGTTCCAATGTTTATGTTTTTAAGGAGTCTGCAATTTACTAAATACACATAATTTTCTTCACGAGTTGTAAGTGTTTCAGAGATGACCATTTTTAGGTTGATGAACTTTGTCTCTGCACTTAAAGCTGTAGGCATGTTACGTAAAGTTTTGACTTTTTTTTTATTGATTTTTCTTTGTCTTTTATATTTTCAAGGTAAATGTGCTGTTTCAGTATGACAAAAAGGGCAAAAATTAGGGTTAATAACCCAAATTAAGATGAAATTGAATGAAATTGATACATCTCGCGTTACAACATTTAATGTATTTTTGTAGTTAAAAGTCGTGCATTGTCCTTTTGCATTCTATAAAAAGTATTTGAGATATTTTTGTGCTTATATTCGAATAACATTATTATTATATGCAAACGTTTTAAACTTTTTTAATAATATATAATTTCTTTTTAGGTTCCCACTTTAATGCTCTCATTTCAACCCAGATGATATTTTCTCTTCAAATGAAATATTTTAATATAGACCTCTAAATTCAGGTTGAACTTTTATTTCATTTTGTTTTTTTCTTTTTTACTTGTATTTTTTAATAAAACAATTAAAGAATGTAGAACAATCTTATAATAAAGAAATCTAAAAATTAAAATTAATTTAACTTAATAACAAAATTATAATGAGTTTTAATCCCCTCTAAATAATAATTTATAATATACAAATATACAGAATAAAAGTTTAAAATAAATATTATGTTCCTGCAAAAGAAATTAAAATTCTACAGTTTTATTTAATGATATTTTTACAGTTGTAAATTTGAAAACAAGTGAATTGTTTAAATGAAAAAAACAGTTCTGAAAGCGACAATTTATACACGTAAATGTGTTTAAAAAAGTTTCCAAGCTCGTAAAGTTATTTAATAGAAAAAGAAAAATTATATCTTACGTACAGATAATAATAAAGTTGAAAATCTTGCGTATTCTTGTATTTGATCAATAATATTGAAAGGAGTTCTATTAGTTACTTACCTACTCGGATTTTTTCATTTAAACTTTAAAAATCTATTCAATTTTTGCAAAAATTGAATAATCATTTTAGGAGAGCGTGTGTAAACTCTTAATTGTGCGTATTTGCAATCAAAACTTTTGCATAACTTTATTTCACTTTGCTACTGTGTTTTTTGTTGTTTTTCTTTCACTGAAATCTTAAATTCCAGCCTTAGTCCCAAACATTTCAATTGGTGACAAAAACCTAATCATCAATGCAATAAAAAGACAGAAACACGCTCGCTCTGTATGGCTTAAGACTGCGTTAAAAAAAAATAAAAAAAAACAAAAAAATGCGTATGTAAAGGAAAAGGCGGCTCCAAAACATCATGGGCAAGATAATGCAACAAAAACAAAATATTTTGCAAAACTAAACAATTCATTCTTAAGATCAAGAAAAAGCTAGAGAAAACGAGAAAGAAAAAAACAAAAAACCTTGAACATGTCAACAAAAAGTGAAACCAAGAGAGAAGAACAGAACTTAAGCCATTTAAAATTTAACATTTTTTTGAAATGCAGTTTTCAATATCACTACAAACGCTTTTTATTTATGTGGGCAACAAAGTTAAATGCAGATAAACACACTCACACAAATTCATAAAATATGAGGCGGTGCTCTTTTTAACATCAAATCCTCATCTAGCAGCAGCGAAAGCTTGTTTAAATATCTCTTCGTGCATGTTATGGTGTTTGTATTTCGTCCTTAATTTTTAATCATTTAATATTTAGAGTCTTATTTATTATTGTTATTTTCTAAATAATAATTTATATTAGCAGAATATTAAAAATTTAGCAAAAATTCATTACTAGAAAGTTAATTTTAAATAACGGATAGATAATGGGATGGCGACCACACACAAGCATGCAAAGGAGCTGGTAACGAGTTATCATTACTTAAATCCAAGGAAGGTTTCTGTTGTTCAAACACGCCTCAGTGTACCTTTACTACGATTAACAACCATTTTTTCCTTGTTAGCAAATAAGTATTTGTCAATAAGAATGAAGTGGTCTGAATAGTTATTGTTCCAGAAGCACATCTTTGATTGTGTTCATGGCAGCAAAGAAACCAACAAAAAAATAAAAACTTAGCAGCACTTTTTGGGTGTGTTTTGTGATGCGTTGTCTACTTTGATATGCATCCAATCATATGATTTGTTTTCTTTTACTTTCGGTTTCTATTTCAGTTTAATCTGTTTGCTGTTTTTTTTTAAACATTGTTGTTGCCAAATTCTAAATGTGAGTTTCAGGGCATGACTGATGAAACTGATGATCGAGATGAAAAAAATTGCTCTTACTCTTAAAGACAGCAAAACTTCGGTGGCGATTTTAAATTGTTGGAAAACTTTTTTCGTTGACTCCATTTTTTTGTTTAAAATTATTTTAATCTTTGGATATCGATAGGTAGTAGGTATCTTCTTGGCTTCTGTGTTTTTTAAAGGATTACATTTGGAAATTTATGCATGGAAATGTATGTCGGGAAAATGTTTATTTAAATAAAACGAAGAATTCATCGCACATCGTTTTCGTGCTGTCACCAAATACTTTTACCAAATACGAATAAGAAATACTTAAAGCAATTTTTAAAGTTAAGTTAGATGAAGCTTTTGTAACCATTTTAAAATTATAGGTAACAATTTAGTAAATGAAATAAAGAGTGGCCTTACATTCACAGTTTAGAAGATTCATACAGTACGTCGAATTCGAGCCGTTATTTCGAAGTGCCCGTTGGGTGCGATAATAATGGATACTGTCACGGGCTTACGATACTACGCAGATCACTAGCTTTAACTTTAAATAAATATTTGGTACAAAAAGGCTGTGAGCAAGATGATTGCCGAGAGCACTTCCAATCGAAAAGAAATGCAAACAATGGATTTTACCATCTCAGTTCGCCGCGAAGAAAACAGAGACTGGAAAATAGTTATTAATGTAATTGTCACTGTTTTTTAATGAGCATAAATAAAAAACGTAAAAATCATAAATTAAGAATATTGTTCATCAATCCTAGACTTTACGTAAAGAAACCCATATAAATTACATGGCCTATTTGATCAAAATACGGAGTTGAATATCAGCAACATTTTCTATTATAATGAGATGATTGTCTTATCTACCAAAAAGGATATTATAAAATTGTTTTGCCGTCTAACTTTGCCGAATGCTATATTGATAGATAAAGCATATCTTGAAGACCATCTCAAAAATAATAAACTTAAATAATGTGTTTGTTGGATTTTGTTAAGAAATTATTACCCCTTTTTCCCCATTTAATTACGCATATATCAAAAAAGGTATTCCAACAACAACAGAATCGAAGAAGGCCAAAGTATTTTCAAGTGTAGCTGTTTTCGACCCACAAATAAATAAAACAGGACTTTAACATTTCTTTACAAAAAGAAAAAAGAAATTATTAAGGACCATTAACAAAATATTCTATTGAAAATCACTGCTGGTAATGCAGAATACACACGATCGTAACAGATTATAATGAAACGGCGCGAAGCGAAGAATTTCGGTTGCCAAACGGTAAAAACTTCGGAGAAGACATCTTCTCCTATTTAGATTCGAAAAAGTTATACTTGAGTATGTAGAATTATGTTCTTGCTTAAAAAAACCGTACTTATGCAACGAAAAGAAGGCATGTAAAATTACAGAATTATAATTAGACGAATTTAAGATAATGAAAATATCCAAACGTTTTTTTTTTTGTTGTATGTTTTTAGATGTAACATTAAACATCAAACGACTATAATTGAATATATGAATTAGATTATTTGGAATAGTGTTTATATTATTAAAACATTGTTATGGTATGAATATTAATATTTAATTATGACAAATTATATTTCAAGTCTTTAAAGAGTCTGTTTTAGAAGACGATTTTTTGCATTGCAATCAACGGTTTACTATCTTGTCAATGTTTTAACGACAACACTGGATTTTTTCTTTATTTTTTTTATTTCTTTTTACTCACATCAGTATCTGACCACATTACTTCATGATAATTGTTTGCAAACTATCTGTCAGAATGTTTTTCCCTCTGTTCCGTCTTATGAAGGCCTGCCTTTTTACCGATTCCAACCGTTTTACATGTTTTTTTTTGTCGCATGTTCATCATTTTGTTTTTTACATCTTGTCAATCTCATCTTCAGTTTTCTAGTCAATCTAGTCATGATGTCCTATAATGGCATCTCAACTCGACTATCTTTAGACTACTCCACTCCACTCCACTGCACTCGATTCAACTCGTTTCGAAATTTCAATAGCTTTGGGGCAATTAATGGATGAATACTTTAAGTGAGTGATGGAATGACACTTTTCTTGTGACAAAAACAAAAAAGAAATATTAACAAAAATAAACCTTTTTAGTTATAGCTGCCGTTTTGTCGGTTTCTGTTCTTGTGTTGTGTCTGGTTTGCAACATTTTCTTTTAAACATTTGTATTGGTAATAAGCACAGCATGAGAATAAAGCCAGATTTTGTTGTTGCAACTTTCAAGATTAATGGATGTTAGTATTTAAATTGTATTTGTGTTTTTAATGAGCCATAAATTGTCATAATTGTTTAGAAAGAATGTAAAACATTAAAATGGAAATATTTATACCTTTAAGACTTGCAGTTGGCAAACGAAGCATTTTCTGTCTGACTGATAAACCGATTTACAATTTTACTTCCAAAAAAAAAAAAAAATGAACAAAAATAATCTGTATCAAATAATAACGGTTCCATATCGTAATTTTGCTAGTGCTCGTAATTTTGCTACTGCTGGATTGTATCCAAATTCTTATATCTCAAACTAAATTGATCGAATGAGAGCTGTGTTTAACCAATAAAACAATGATTAACAACAATATATTGCTGACGATGGATGCACTGTGTTCTGTCGTAGCGTAAAAATAGTAAAATACCATGATTTAAATCCAAAGTTTTTCTACAATATTTAGGAATGTCTATTTTTTGTTTTAGTGTTGTTAACATACGACGAAGTTATAAAGCATTAAATTTGCATTTTCTAAGCATTTTGAATTATAAAATTTCTTTTATGGAATGATTTAATTAGTATAAAAAGTTGAACTCCGCCTGTTATACGATATAATTTGATGGTGGAAGTACAATTTTTTGCAGGTGATAGAAAAGAAAGATGGATGAAGATGCTGATTTTAGTGACAACTGACAAAAAACAATATCCTGAAAAAGCGTTGTTTATAAAACAATAAACAGTCAGTGGAAATTATCATTACCGGAAGGTTTCTTATTTGCTTGCGAAACGACTGGTATTAACTTAACTTTGGATTTCTGTTATTTGCACAGCTGCACTTATCTGGGTTGCGAAAAAAAAAACTTTTAGCTGCTAAGTATAATATTTTTTACATTTATGTCGTTTTTAATTAAAGGATATATCACTGGTAGGTATATCGGGGCTCCGATTTATTCCAAATTTTTTACATTTCCATATTTATTAAGTTCAATATTTTAACCGGTTGAATGACATGCTAAACTGTGCAATTTTTTAAAGCATTTTAGAAAACATAATAAAAAAATAATATTCTTCAACTTATAAAACTAGACTTGTTGAATTAAAGGTCAGTAATTTAGATTAAAAGCTTAATCTCTTATAGGTTTTAATTTGTGCAAAAATTTTAACAAATAAAATAATAGAACGAATAATAGTCCTTGATGGCTTCATGCGTTATCCACAATTCAAATTAAAGAATACCAATTTCTTTTACAAAAAAAAGCTAATATTCTTAAATCGTATTATATTTACTATAGAAATATTTTCAGCTTAAAAAAAGAGAAGAAATTATTTTGGTCATTTTACTTATTCTTAATATCTTCCAAATATACCGCAAATATGAATATGCTTTATGCTTTTTAGTATGTATATATAGTAACGAATATATGTATCTATGCATTTATGTATTTATGTATGTGCTGTGTAGTAAATTATTGAACGCAAATTGAATTGATTGATTTAATTTTTGTTTTAATGAACAGATGTTTAATTGGTTTTAGTTGAAAAAACAAAATTATTATTTTCATTAAAGATCTATTAATGCATTGAATTATCGAATAATTTGTTTCAATTTAAACAAAGTCTTTATTGACAAAATAGTTGGCCGTTTTCACTTAATTATTCGTTCAACTTCATTTCTGGCGATGTTGTTCACTTTGAACACAGTTTTAATTTAATTTTAAATTAATTTGTGTTTTTATTTTTTCTGTCACTGATCTTACAATTTGATTATAAAGCAATAAATTAAATGTTTTCAATTGAATAATTGGCCGCCTTAATGAATGTGAATACCGACTGCGACTGCGACTTACGAAACAGCATTTAGAAATTAATACTCTTAGTAGAGGATGTCATTCATTTGTTCATTTTCATAAACTTACTTTTTTCTTATTATCATTCGGGTGGTTTGTAATAATTTTTTCTCATTTTGATTGCAATATTTTTTTCTTCTTTTTGATTGTATTCAATATTTTCCCACACTATTTAAATTTTAAAATTTAGTGTGACTGCAACCGTTTTATATTTTTGTTAATCATTTTATTTGCTTCAGTAGACAATAAGTTTTTATTTAAAATATAAAAGCCATGTTCTACTTTCTACTGTTTGATATATTTTGGCGTTTACTATTTGCACACAATTTTAAGTTGCACCTTCTTAACTTGAAATGCAAGAATTAAAAGTTTATCTTTTTAAGAAAATATCACAATTAGGAAATTATTTTGAATATTCATAGATTTTCAAAAGGTTTAGAAGGTGTTGTTGGTTTAGAGGGGTTTGGCGAAGGAGTTAAAAACAGCTTTAGCTCGACTTTAGAGTCGACTTTAACTCCAAAAGTATATTTTAAATTGTCTATGAATGAGTTAGGGTCGTCTCTAAAGTTCCCTTCAATTATACTTAACTATAAATATGGGCCAATGTATTTTTTCTTTGGATGCAAATAAATTAACCGTAACTCAAAGAAATCATTTCCACAAATAAGACAGTGTAGTCCGTAAAGATTTCTTGAGTTAATTATAATTTTGAATTTAAAAATTACCATACAATTAAACAAATCAACAAAGCGTGCTACACAAGTTTTGACAAATTTGTAATCATGTTCTTTTCCTGTAATTTGTTATTGCTTTTATTTAAACAACAAAATATATTTATTTAGCAATAATATTCCTTCTTCTTCTTTTTAAAAACCGTCAGTGAAACCGTGAAAATGTAAAATTCATTATTGTTTGTTTTCTTTTGCCGTGTTCTATGATGGCCCTTATCTATTTGGTCTGTAATTATAAATTTTATATTATAGTTCTCTTCTACCTTCTCTTAATCGATAATTTTTTTTCTTATTAACTTACTCTTTTATTTTTTTATTCTCTACTATTTCCTGTAGTAACGAATTTGTATTTCTGTCATTCTTTAAAAAAACTCAAACCTGCTGAAAGTAATGTACAAGCAATTTTTATCAAATGCACAGAAATTTTCAAAATAGTTTTTTAGAATAAACTCAATTACTTGCCCTGTATGTAAAATATTTAATTTTACAGACGACATAATTTTTACTACTTGAATAATAATAATAATCAATAATGCCCTTGTAAGACTCTTGTGAATAAATAAAAAATTAAAAAGTTAAATGCATTAGAACCTTAAACTGATAACAATACATTATACACTATTTATTTATTTACTTATTTATTTAGTCACTTTTATAAATAATGATTCGCCTTATTAATCATATTTCTTTTAATAGTTTCTTAGAATTTTTAAAGTAAACATTTTTTCACGGGTGTCGTAAGACTGACAAAACTAAAAGATATAGTAGAAAAATTATTACTTAAAAACAAAATTTTGTTTCAAATATTTAAAGAAATGCCTTTAAATAAAAAATTATAAAAATCAAAATCAGTGCGAAAGTGAGAAAATTTTTTTTTTTAAATTCAATAAAATAATACATGAAATATATTAAAAATTCAAAGCTCTATAATACTTACTATAAAACATCTATTAGAAAATTAACGAATGAATGTATAATGGATTGAATGATATAAAATAAAAAAATATTTGAACAAATAACAAACACAACAAATTAAAAAATGTAAAACAATAATTACAATATAAAATATTTAAACATTAAATTGCACTCGATTTGTTAACAAATTTTCTGGAATTTAAGTGAGTTTTTAATTCATTTTATATAAAATGGATTTGGATTTGCGCAAAGTACTTGAGCATGAAGTAAAAAATCATGTTTATAATATAATCATTTAATTAAAAAAAAAAAAAAAATTATTTATTTTTCGATCACATGTCTAACAACGATTTAAGTTAACAACAAGTAGGCGGTTCTCAACCACCTTAGAATTTACAGCCGTAACTACTTCTATTTTCTCCCATTTATTGAGAATCACTTTATAGTTACAAGGCGAACTAAGAAGATTTAAATAAAAATTAAAAAAAAATTATAATTAATAAGAAACAATTAAGAATGTTATGAGTTACGAGAAAGTATGAGTAAGTTACTCAAATATACTAAAAAATATTTATCCAGAATAATTTCATTAATAAATATCAATCTACACAAAGCGAAGCTATTGTCTGATATCTTGCTGTGACCAATGTGCTCTATTAAATTGCAATTATTTTCTTTAAAGTTTAATTAGACTATCAAAAAGACCTGAACTCCTTGAATCATAAGTTGCTAGACTCGTGGAATATATACAATATATGAATGTAATAATGAATAGAATAGTGCGTACACGCAGAAAAAAAACATGGTTGTTACATGGTCACAATAACCATATTATGTTCTTTGCAACAATGTATAGTTGCGGAGAACCAATTATAGTTGTTTTCACCAAAACTTTAGTCACGATAAACATTTTTTGTTAACTTTTAACGATTATATGGTTACTGTGCTAAAAAAATGCAACATGGTTGGTTTTAACTTAAAAAAATTTCAACCACAACCAAAGTTTCATAACTTATTAAAAATAATATAAAATATTTAATCATAATATATTATTGTTAATCAAAGTATGTTTAAAAGCAACATAATAATGTTTACGCTTAAAAATATTTTGTTCTCGTACTTGACAGTTTAGAAATTTTTTTGATAGCTAAAATTTGAAATAGTTTTTTATTGTTAAAGAAATTGAAAAAAATAAAAATTTGTGTACAAAATAAATAATTAAAAATAATATGCAAAAGATGATAACAAATAAAAAGGGAACCAAAACATTTAAAAAAAGTTAAAGTAAATATGTATGTATTGTAAGCATATAAACCTTTACTTTTATGTTTGAAGCATAATTGTGAAATCGTTTATTTGTTATTTTAAGCAAATAATTTATTTTTTGTGAATTTATTTTTTTAAATAATTTTTATGACAAATCGTTAATAAATAAAACAATAATCAGTTTTTTATATCAGAAAAATTTTGCACTTACGAGACTATATTATAATTTAATTATATAAGATGACATTTTCAGCCATATTTTTATATTTTAATTTAACCATTTAATGTTTAATTTGAACATAATTATGTTTATACTTTGGACAATAATATGGTTGCAAATGTAACAATGCTATGTTTTGTTAGCAACCATATAATGCAACCATATTATGTTGCTCTTAGATTATGGTAACCTCAAACATATTTTTTGCGTGTAGAGCTCTTAACAATCCAAATATTAAAAAGTCCATTAGGAAGCTTCGAGTTCCAACTTCAGTTTAAACAAAATATTGTTATTCGTATTTATCCGGATTTTATTGCTGTTAATTTTCAATAAGGAAGCATTTCTAAGCCGTGCAGTGCTGAAGGGAATTAGGAAATTAAGCATTGTGAAATCTTAGGATACAAAATATCTACTTTAATGAAATTTATTTTATTTTAATTAAATTAAATTCAATTTACTTTAGTTTAATTTCAATAAAAAAACAATAAAAAGCACATACTTTTAATTTAGAATTTCTCATATTTTATATATACTGTTATCGTTTTTAGACATAATTAAGTGCAAGCAACACATTTGATCTAAAAGTAAATAAAACGAGATAGGACAAGTGTGTGAATCAAAGAAAAGAATTTAAAAATACAAATACAAGTAGTAACAAATATTTGATTTAATAATGATCCTGAGAAAAAATGAATTTAAAACATTTTGTACTGTGTTGTTGCTCATACATAAATGTAGAAAAACAAACATTTCCTGCAACATAATTTGATTCCAAGACACTCTTACATATTATTGATGATTAAAAATGCTTAAATAAACAGATAATGTCTGTACTCGAAGTCAACTTGAGAAGTTGCCTCCAAACCCATGACAACACATTATTAGATTTCGCCGTTAAATCAAAGTTTCTTAAACAAATAGTTTCTGTACGATCAGCGTTTATCTTGTTAACACAGTTTTCCTTACGATTTTCAAAAGTAGGATAGAATCCCTTCAGAATTTCTTGTGAATAAATCGTACCAGCCGACAATTAAATACAATAGCGAATGTAAAGAGGGTTACCAAACTTGAGGTAGATTAAACATTTATTATAGCCCCTACAGCCATTTTACATCCATGCTTAAATGGAAAACATTTCAGAAATCAGGTAAAGTAATAGTGTCTTATTAGAAATGAATTGTTAGCCTGTCTACGTTATCAGTACAGGCAGTATTGAGTTTTATGTGGTACATCGCAAGCACGTCATGATTAATGGGTTTTAAACATACATGCATACATACACACATACATGCATAAAGAGTTATTGCAAAAATGACACAAAACAACATATAAAATAACAAACAGAATAAATGTTGCATATTAAGTGACAAACTACTGCAAAATAAAAAACAAATCATTGATTATTTTAACAAACAATCATCTGAGACAAAAAGACAGTCAGTACAGACATACAGAAAATTACACATGTATATGAAACACAGGAATATGCAACATCAACAGTCACTGCAACAAAAACTCCAATAAACTCAAACAACCAATACAAAAATGCATAAATTATACTAAAGCAGACTGTAGAAGAAGTAAAAGAGGTGATATGAGAGAGAAAAAATAAAAAACAAAAAACTAAAAATGCAAAACTCACATAAACAGCAATTTCAATAAATGCAGATGGCGTCCAAGTGGAGTCTCCTTGGCACACAGGAGTGAAAAGAAAAAAAAAGCTCAAACATATAACTTCAATGGCTGCCACAGGTTGTGACACAAAGCTGTAACTGAATTCGAAACAGAAAAACATAAAAATGAAAAACAGTTGGTTTGCATTGGCTCTGTTTGGTTCTGTTGATACGAGTAACTAGAATTAATAATCATTTTTAAAACAACGATTGTCATTGCCACAGTAGTCTTATGTGTTTATGCAGCATCACAAACAAAAACTAGCATGCATAACAAACAACTTATAATAATAATATGTTGGTTTTTTGCACCTTTTGATGTAAATGATGCTGAATAAATACCTGCATTATCGTCCCCACCAATCCACTGCAAGAATGTCTTTATGTGTATGAATTCGATAAATGTATTTGTATTGAAAACAGTGAAATAAAAACTTGATTGATTGGTTGACTGGTCTGGTCTGGTCTGGCCGTTCAAAGATCTAGAGGCAGTTGAAAATAAATGGAGAGATCTGCAACATTTCTGCGTTTGATTTTGCATTTAGAAAATCAGACATGCAAAAACACATGCCGACTTTGTGGCACGTATTTGAGAAGACAAAAATGCAAAAATGGTTTTTGTGCAGACTTAAGGTTTTTTGTTTTTGTTTTTGTTTCTGTTTCTTTTTCTGTTTAAATTTAAGTTTTTCTACTCATGGATTTTTGCATGTTTACGCCATATTGAATTTAAAGGTTTTTGCATTTTTTTAAGTTGGACGTCAATGTAGTATGAACAAAAAAGATCCATTGGCCACATTCGGAAAAATTCGCAAAAAAGCAAAAAAATGTAAAAGTCTGAATGTATATTTCTTTGACACGCAAGTCCAACTGAAGTTGGCACTACATGACTTTTTTTTTTATTGAAATTAAGAAAATTCAACACATTGCGAAAACTCCAAATGAAATTGAGAATTTTCTTTTTAAATTGAGAAAATTCCAAATGAAATTGAAAGAATATTAAGAAATAATTATTTAAAATTAATATAAATTGTTGAAAGAAATATAGATACATACATATGTATATACAGTAGGGCCTCGATTATCCGTGATCCGGTTAACCAGTACCCCGAGAAACGCTGATGGCCAAAGATCAGTCTATTGTTTTATGTTTGCAATGTTTTCAAATTGTTTGCATCGGTTAACCGTGATTACCTCTATTCTTATTATAAACTTGGAATTCATACTCACAATATAAATGATAAAAATAAAAACGGGAAATTCTCTTGTTGGCATAGGATGAGGCAGAAGCATTAATTGTTTAAATATAAATCTGTATCTACACCAATGTTCACTTCTTAAATAATAAGAATATTTAAAAAAAAAACCGTATACTCAAAATTGTTATTCGATTAACCGTGAAAATCGATTATCCATAATGCTTCTGCCTGCGATCATCACAAAATACAACACCTTATTAATTTTGTTGTTAATTATCAATTTGAGATTCACCGGACGGCCCTATTGAATGCCCCGTGATATTGGAAGTGGTGGCTTGGACAGAGTTCCTAGCTGAATTCGTTATTCACCAATTGGTTCATTTCCAAACAATCTGCCAAGTTATAAATCAAAGTATTGGTAGAAATAAATTTCTTTACACCTGGCAAGATTTTACACCGTTGCAATAATAGCCTCGTTTTAATGATATAAAAGGCTCCCATAATATCCAGGAAAGTCAAAAGTTCTGAAGTTCTTTACAAAAATGTGTGAGCATTTTACGTCTTTATAATAAAAACCGCTGTTTCGTAGAAGAGCACGCTTTTCAAATAAACTATTTTGATGCACCACATTCTAGTCTGGTCCACCAGTGCGGCAAGGTTGACAGCCACGTTTGTAAAAACAGCAAAATCTTATAAGCGTGAGCCCATTTAAAAAGTTTTCATCTGGAAATATCTAAGGACAAACGAATTGAATTTGACTGCTTTAAGTGCTTTTTAAATTTTCATCATTTCTTATAATTTTTAAATGAATAAAACGTAGAATATTTTTTTATTATTTTAATAATTTAGCAGAAAAATTTATTAAATTTAAAAAAAAAGAAATTAAAAATATATCTAGTTTTTAAAATGTTTCGTGTTTTATTTTGGTTATAAATTCGATTATTTTTATTTTTGCCATAAGTTAAGTCCGCGAAAATTCCTCTCAATGGATTTTTCGGATACATTTGTGAATACCTATTGTAACCCAAGTTACAAGAGTTGGACCATTTAAACCTTCTCGCCTCCTTCTGTATCTCATCTAAAGCAAGTTTTGTCGGTTTTTGCTGCTGGTTTTATTTTCAAAGTTGTACTTTATAAGCTTTTCAATTCAGATGTCTTTAAAATGTTAGGCCCTAATGAAAATTTTCCCGCAATTGTTCTGCTTAGTTGTAACTCTGTTTCCGACAAAGGCACCTTCTTGCTCCTTAGTTTATCCTCGGTGTAAGATATCATTTGCGATATTGCATATTTTGCTGTTGTCAACCTTACTTTCATGCAGCTTATCTAAGCACATCCTTTCATTTAGCAGAAAGCCATCATATAAAAAAACAGTTTGTTTAAGACTTCTCCAGCTGTCCCGATTAGTTAAAAATAATTTAAAAATATGATTAATACGATATACTCGTATAAGGATGAAATTTGAATTTTTGAAAATAAAAATATTGATAAAATTTATTTGAACGTTAACACGTTCAGAAGAAGATATTAAGATCTATACTTTGAAAATAGTTATTAAATGAGAAAACAGTGATAGAACGTCATTTAACTCTTTTAAAATTCTGTTAAGTAGACAATAAAAATAAAATTTAAAATCCTTTCAATGAAAACAAAATATCCAATTATATCGTAAACGACATTGTAGTCGTTACAAACATTCATTACAAACAGCATAAAACATTAAATGTTTTGCTTAAACTATCCTCAACCACAGTTTGGCGTCATTATCAATTCACCCTGTCGTGTTCTTTCTTTTTTAACTTGTGGTTTCAAAAATTGTTTTTATAAGTCGTTTTTTATCAACTCCAAAGGGTGGTGAGAGTAAGGTTTTGCCCTTTTATTTTTTATCGTATAATGCACGCTGTGCTTGTTTGCGTTCAAATGTTCTCGAATATTTTAATAGAAGGAAGGTGTCCAAATATTTAAAATCGAATTGAAACAAAACTATATTAATGAACGACAAATATAAAAACGTTAAATGATCACTTACGACGCGTGTCTTTAGACTATTTTCATTAATTAGTTTCCAATGGGCATGTATTTATTGCTTTTTCTATTTGTTTTTTAATGCAGCGTTTAACGCTAGAATTAATTATACATTTATTCTGAAAAGGCGATTGTTAATTTATCCTGCATCAGCGCATATGCTTTGATGACATTTTTTTATTTGAAAATATTTTTATGGCAATTTGACATACAAATTTTCCTAAAAACTCTTAAATGTAAATGGAACTCCTTAAACAATGCCATTATTTAAAAAATAATTGGCAATTAATTAACTAGGAGCGTAACAAATAAAAACTATTTATCTATCACAATCGTATTAAATAATGGAAAAATATCAAAATACATTTTATTTACTGGATGAGAAACTGAAGAAAGTTTTATTATTATTTTGGTCGAAATATTTTTGTTTAAAAAAGTTTAACATTAAAAAAAAATAATTTCGAATGTCAATCAAATTAAAGAAAAGCCATTATGTTGCAAATTATAACCAAAATAATAAAATGGTTTTGAATCTTGTTTTTTTTTAGACCTGAAATCGTGTTGAACCGCGTGAGCGCGTGCATAAGCATCATCACATCATTATAAATATTTAACTTTTGTTAAAGCAAACTATTTTGCTTAGAATAAAAACGCCACTAAAAAAGTAGCAACCGAAACAAAAAAAATATATTAAATGTGGTTGCGATAACTTTTATTATGCGATGAAAAAAGAAGTCAACAACACAACCTTAATATCGACTGTATAAAACTCTTCCAACATGAGAGTGGCAGTAAGCGTTTACCGAAAAAAATCTGATTGCAAGTAAAGTAACGACTGGCTTTAATCAGATACGTGATCTTAAGAATATTTATCGTAAAAGATCTTTAAGCTTGAAAAAAGCTTTTCATTTAATAGATTGTAATGTACACGCTCCCTTAACTAGAAGTTTTAAACTGTTGTCGTTTTGATTGCAACAACAAGACGATCTTTAACTTTTTTCTTATAGTTTCCAAGGATAATCGCTACTTTTTTGCTTCTTTATGATTATTAGAGATTCTATAATGAAAAAGCTATTTGATGGTTAAATAAAATTTTTTATTTTGCGAATAAATTGCTGATGATGTTAATAAGGATTAAAAACAAAAACTATAAAAGTAAATGAGATAAAAATCATGCTGATATAAATTATGGAATGTGTAAAAATTAAAATTAAACTTTCCATAAATTTGATCAATTAAAAAAACTTGTTTTCTAATCATTCCCATTCATTTAAAAAACGTTCATAAATATTGCCTGTGTTTTTTTTTTGTTTTTTTGGCAACACCTTGGAAAAACATATTTTGCTAATAACTCGTCAATATTTTATAATAAAAATTGTACTTATTTTTGAGTTGGAAAAGCTAGTACTTATAAGTATTTCACTGGTCGCTTAAGCCAAAAATAAAACATTTTTCTTTAAGTACAGAAACTTCATCAACAATAGTTGATAACAAAACTGATATAGAGACGCCGATTAAGCGAAATTCTAAATTGATTAAAAGATTATGATAAGATGACGCGGGGAGAAAAATTGGTATTCTCATACTTGAGAATGACTCGTTGAACAAGAAGTTGGAGTGCATAGTAAAGATGCATAAACGTTTCACTTACGTAATAAATAGCATTTCTTCACTTGAATATACAGAAGTATTCTAAGCGAAGGTTTCAACTCCAGTAACTAAAGAACACAACTCAACAAAGGAAAAAACAACAATTAGCAATTATGAGAATAAGAAAGCAAAGTTCCGGAAAGGAAGCTGAAAAACCAGCAAGCGACTTAATCCCTGTTTTAACAACGTACGACTTTAACGTTTAGGTTACTGTAAGTTTAATATACAAATTAGGTCACAAGTACTATAGTGTAAAGGTTTTGGGGTAGAACGAAAGTTATCTTAAAAACCTTACAATGCATGTGTATGTATGTGAGTGTGTAGGTGTGTTAGTTACCGTTAATTGTTAATACTGTTCACTCTAATCTTAGTGTGTAATAAATTTTAATTTAATGCTTTTTCGTCATCAAATATTTGTCAAATTTATTACACATCCTGGCATTTACAATCAACTCATGGCACAATTGGAGGATAAGACCATTTGCGCCAGGTAAATGTTATGTGCATACATTTTTTTGATCATGCAATATCGGGATTGTATGTAGGCACTTTTATCAGCGCTGAAAAGCTGCCATAAGCAAACGCACTTCCTTGGAAAATTTAAATTATATTAAATCACTTTACCAGAAAAGAAATTAATCTTGTATTTGTCCGATGTTAGATATCAAAAACAAAAGAGCGAACGGAACTACCCTCTATTTGTTTACTGTGAGTTTTTCTTGGTGGGAGTGCTACAGTTGAATACCCCATTTCTATTAGTACTGAATCCGTTTTGTTTTAACTTCCGGTTTCCTGCCAAATTTTTGTAGCCTTGTACTTTGGCTGTTCTTTCTTTAGAAGTTAGGTATTTGATCCCAATTAAGATCAGCACATTTGTCTTCTTCTTTCTTTTGTAACTGACGCACCAAACGTCGTCTTCCTTGCGTTAAAAATATAATCACTAAGTGATCAAAATTTAGAATTTGTTAATGGTGAATGTTTGTGTTTACTTTCGGCCAAAGCCACTGCATGCGTATCGCTAGTGTCGTTAGTTAAGAGCCAATCTTTTTGAGTTATACATCTCTATTATCTATCAGGATGAGAAGAAGTAACGTTTTCTTCGATTCATTAATAGGAAGCCCCGTACAACCGTTGATGCATAAATATCTCTAGTAATTATTATTGGAATTGAGCTGATGCTAAATGATTTGATTTTTGTGTAGTGTTTTAATAGTGGAAAGAGTATTAAATATATTTTCCCCATATTTTCTCATAATGCTGTCCGCAATTATGATGATGTTCGCAGATAAAATGGAGCTGATCCTCTTTTTGTAAGGACAGATAAAAAAAAATTATTACTTCTGTATCATTTATAAACTTTTTTTGTTAGAAATTTATAAATATAAAATTATTGCAAATAAAAATAGAGGAGAGGCTAATGCTTGAGTTAAGCAATACTTTAATGAGGATTCTAAAGATATTAATTTATTATCTCCTGCAAGGGGGATAAAAGCTCACGAATTAATTTCTAAACATATTCAGGCTCTTAGTCCCATATTTCAATTTAAATTTATTTAATTAATTTTCTTCAATAAGTTTCAACTGAAAATGAAGAGATAAAAAAACAGAAATTTTACAAGCACTTTAGTATTAATAAGCACATGTAGTTATATTGGTCTAACATGATATAATTTGAATTGGTTTTGAATTAAGTTTTTTTCAATCATAATATTTCTACTATTAAATTGGATATCAATTATTGATAATTTCTTATGCTCCTTTGGTTACCACTACGCTGTTAGGTTTCAACACCTGTTCCAGCGTAATTTCTATGTCATATTTAATGAGACAATAACCATTTCCATCGGCATAAAACCAAAATTATTATTTTAATTTCCAGTTCATAAGAAAAACTAAGGGCAAATTATTAAAAACCATGTGCACAGAAACCCAAAAAAAACATGTATTATTTTTACATATTTAATGCAGTGATAAATTGTTATCAACAAAGTCAATAATTTAAGAACCCTTCAATAAAAAAACACACAAGGCGCTGACTAGCGAACCAAATCTATTTAAGCTGTCAAGAAACACAATAACATAGTATCCGTGAGAGTCATTATAACTATTAAAAATTATTTATATCGTGCTTGCCATTACATTTTCGTTTTATTTTCATAATTTAAAAACAAAAAAAAAAAAAAAAAAAACAAACAAATCAGGAATTACATGAGCAACATACTACTGAATTGAATTGCTTGCGTTGAAATTACTATTTTTATATCCTTCACCAAAAAAAGTGGAAAAACGGTATATACATATAAGTTTGTCATTCCGTGTGAAATTTCTACAACATCCATTTCCGACCCCATAAAGTATATGACTTCTTATGCATAGCGAAGTCAATTAAACGATATCTGTCTGTCCGTCCGTGTTAGTTTTGAAATCAAGTTTGGCTTGGAGTTGCTTCACTACATTTGAATAGATGGTGAAGGGTATATAAGATTCGGCATAGCTGAAAATAGCACTCTCACTTGTTTTAATTCGTTATTTCATAGTGCAGAAGGCCCAACAGGATAC
This sequence comes from Gymnosoma rotundatum, assembly GCA_916610165.2. Taxonomy (NCBI): domain Eukaryota; kingdom Metazoa; phylum Arthropoda; class Insecta; order Diptera; family Tachinidae; genus Gymnosoma; species Gymnosoma rotundatum. The sequence goes on along the minus strand of OU744337.1, from coordinate 152,073,858 downwards.
GTTTGTTAAAAAGAGGACAAATAGGGATAAGAGGAGGAAAAAACCTAGTCTACGAAATTGAAGAAAATCCATTTGCAAAGATATTTTAAAAATATGTAGACCAAATAGACGGAATGAAATTTATTGGAATCTATAAAAACTGTGTAAAAACCTTAAATATAAAAAAAATTATCGAATTTGAACACAATTTAAAGTTCTTCATAGTAAAATAGTTAAATTTAAAGGTTGTTAGAAATTAAATACCATCAGTCAACTATGAAGGAAATAGAGATGAAGAAACAGTACAGCATAAAGCCGTTTCTGGTTTTCAAAGGATTCTAATTTTGCTATGGCAATAGCTTTTACAGGAATAACTACTCGTATCACTCTACTAAATGGTGGATGAACGGCGCACTCCGTAATAAATAAATACAACAATTTTCTACTGCTGCCTCTTATTGGTAGGAAAATGAATAAGAATACCAGGAAAGTGCAGATACAGCCCTAAAGGAGTTGCCCTAAAATTCTATTGTTATAAATTTGTAAGGTCAAATATAATATGTTGTGCCTTGAATCTCAAAGCTAAAAATTCACTTTAATTTTTTATGAATAAACGAATGTAGACTTATATCGTTTAACCAACACATTGTTGATTTATTTCAAAGGCTTTTCTTAAAACACATTAGCGCCACAATGTAATTTACTAATAATAATGTTATTTACTAAAAGTAATATTCGATAGTTTAAAATTAGTTCAGAAGAACACAATTTCAAAATAAACATCCTAAAATAAATTCAGTATTTCTTTTTTTATTTTATTTATGTTCAAATAATATTTAAAATACAATCGAATAAATATAATTCACTTTTCTAATTTCCTCTGCGTATAGAGGACGGTGTGGTACACCGTAATCTTATTTGCAAAGCAGTTGCTGTTTGTGTGTGATTGTCTGGGGCGCCACTTGTTCAAAGGGAGTTGGTTGGAGCGCAATCAGGCAAAAAGAAATATATATTTTTTTTTTTTTAGTTTAACTCCACCTCCAATGAGCTGTATAGCAACAATAGCGAGGAAAACAGAATATTTTTGTATATTGAAAATGACTTCTTTCTTCCATTCTTGTTGAATTGTTTTCTGCTGCAACTATAAATTAAATCTTTGCATATTGTTGTATAAATTAAATTTGTTTACATCTCAACCACGCCTTTTTCCATTCGTATTTAGCATATTTACGCCCTCTGGATTTTAGCAAAGGCAAAGCAAAAATATTTGTACATTGGCGTCTTTTGCCAAGCAAATGTCATCATCATAATCATCTCAATCATCATCCTCGTTGCTCTCGTTTGCTGGTTAATTACAGTTTATCGTATTTTCATAAAATGAAAAATCTTTTTATGCGACTCGACAATACAAACGGTAACGTTCAGATGTATTTTCTGTGGTATTGTAACGATAATTGCAATCAACTCTTGCTGTTGTCATTTACGTATTGTTTGTAGAAGATCGCTGTCTGTCTACAGGTTGTTCCAGTGTATTTTTTTTAAATTAATTATCGGTTGCATTTGGCATTTTGCGGTTTCAATAAATCAATTCGCCAAAAGGGATTTTATAAATTTGAAAACGATCGCAATGTCTGTGTTGCAAAATAATTGTACGATATGTTAAATATATTTGTGGTCATCGAAAAATGTAAATGTTGAATATGTATAAGAAAGTGCAAAGGAAAAACGAGTAATATTTGACATTTATTTAAATAACCAATAATTTTTTTAAAAAACCCAAAGATTTTGTAATAAATTTTGTGGCAATAAATACGTTTGCAGTTTCAACTTCTTCTTCTTCTTTCTTTACCAATGAATTTAAATAAGCAATCCATTTCTTAAAATAAACACTTTTATAAACAAGATGACGAAAATTGCACACAAAACAAAATAGTTGGTCCACAAAGAAACTGTAGATTATGTTAAAGATTTCCATTTTCTTCAAACATTAGCGTACAAATTTATATTCCATTATTTATTGAGAACATGAGTTAGAGAAAAAGATACAAACAATTTCAAAGTAAACTTTTCACAATTTTCTTTTTAAATTTAAGCAAAATTAATCCACTACTGATTTTGGTATTTTGCCTAAGTTTTAATACTTGTGTATATTAATTGTTTTATCTGTCAATTTCGCATTTAATCAAAAATGTGATTAAAGTTTTCCTGACGAGCTCCGGTGGGTAATAAATGGCCAAAGGAACTTGCTCAACCACCAGTAATCAATAATAATAATTTTATTAAAAAGAAAATCATTATGGTGGAAAGTAAATTGCTTATAGTCTGCTAGAGCGCTTTTATCGTTAGCGTTAGAGCAGCTCTATTTTAATAGAAGTCTGTAAGTATATAAGATATGGTAATACTTTATCATCTGCAGATGAATTATTGTATTAAGGTGTAGTATTTGACAAAACGTTAGCCACTAAAATTATATAATGCCTATATATTGTTTACTTCCTATGTAAGATCTAGTTTAGAATGCGCTTCGTTTTTGTGGAAACCCAGTACTCAAATTGGCACTCATCGTATTGAGAAAATTAAAAAAGGCGTTTCGTTTTTAATTTTTTAAACTCAGTAATCAGTATTGCATCAATAATGTTTTTGGACAACCTCGTGATGTTGAACTGAATGTTCTTCAAGATCGCTAGGAAATAATAATTATTTATTCAAAATGCTTCTTATGCTACGAGGGCTGCTATTTATATTTCTGGCCTGGCAAAACTGAGTGCTGCCAAGTGCAATCTGACATTTCCATTGGAAAGTTTGTCATTTTTAAGTATTTTCGTACTCAAAACTTTTTGACGTACGACCATTATTTGTGTTGTTTACAGTGACTTGAAAAATTAATATAGAAAAAAATGGAATTAACTCGTGAACATTTTTGTGCCATCATTTTTCACAACTATCGACGTGGATTATCACGACAGAGTGCATTGATGAACTTAAATCTTTGTATGGCGATGAAGCACCATCCTATAGCACTGTGAAAAATTGGTATAATGAATTTAATCGTGGCCGAAGCTCGCTTAAAGACGAATTCCGTGAAGGTCGTCTAAAAACGGTTGTTGTGCCAGAGAACATTGATGCCGTGCGTGAACTCATAATGCAAGATCGACATGCGACATACCGAGAGATAGAGATATCCTTGGACATTTCTTCCACCAGCATACATTCGACACTGCATGAACACCTGGCCGTAAAAAAGGTTTGTTCTCGTTGGATCTCGCACAATTTGAAAGTCGCTCAAAAAAAAGCTCGTGTCGATTGGTGCAAAGAAATGTTGCAAAAATACGATTGCGGTGCTTCAAAAGACGTTTATAAGATCGTCACAGGTGACGAATCATAGATCTATGAGTATGAGCCCGAAACGAAACAACAATCGACCGTGTGGGTCTTCAAAGACGATGAAAATCCAACGAAAGTTGCTCGTGGAAGAAGCATTTTGAAGAAAATGGTCGCCTGTATCTTCAGCAAAACCGGTCATGTGGCGACTGTTCCGCTTGAGCAACGTAGGACGGTCACTTCTGAGTGGTACACTACGATCTGTTTGCCTGAAGTCATCGGAGAAATTCTAAAAACCAACAAGAGAAGACGAATCATTGTTCACCATGACAATGCGAGCTCTCACACATCGGCTCAAACCAGAGCGTTTTTGACCGGCCAAAACGTCGAATTAATGGGTCATCCGCCGTACAGCCCTGACTTGGCACCTAATGGCTTCTTCTTGTTTCCGCACATCAAGAAAAAAATGCGTGGTCAACGATTTTCGTCGCCAGAAGAAGCTGTTGAAGTGTTCAAAAACCATGTTTTAGAGGTGTATCAATCAGAGTGGAAAAAGTGCTTCGACAACTGGTTTGAGCGCATGCAAAAGTGTATAAATCATGCTGGAGAATACTTTGAAAAACAATAAAACCATTTTTGATTATAAATATTAGCATTTTCACTATTAGGCCAGAAATATATAGAGCAGCCCTCGTATCAGTAAAACTTTAAACAGATATTCTAAAAATAATATAATAATGTAGAAATAATCATTACACTCAACTTGATCTTTTTCCGATGTATTACTCTAATTTTAAAATTCTGAACTTTTTTACTGAATTAGCATGTACTTATATTTCTCAGTTGACCATGACCAAGCAGGTTTAAAAATCATTGAAAAAAAGCTCTTTCATGCTTCAAATAAAAGCGGCCGCCTTTTGATTTTTTGCACACAATCCCATATTTTCTTACCGAAACATATGCTGTAGTAAAAGATGTTAAAGAGAAGAATAAAAAAAGAGAAGAATTGTCAAAAAATCTCTGTGTCTAGATGCACATCCATCAATTTCTGACGCTTCGTCATCATAAACTAGAATCGAAATCCTTTGGAACCAAGACAATACAGCAGATAACAGAGTCAGTAAAAGTAATCAGTCTTTGACTGAAAGTACGTTTAAAAGAAACAGCAGCATAAGTAGCTAAATTTTAAATCTTTAGCAAACCAATAAGAAGCGGAAAGAAAACATCATTGTCATTCACATGTTAAAAAGAATAAAATCAGAACTTGGCCAATACACTGGATGCGTTCTTTTTCCAAACAGTAGCTAGACTAGAAATTATTCAGGCAAGATATATTGTACACTTTGAGAAGCTTTTGTTCGAGAGAACAAAACTCATCATTATTATGCTACCAGGATGTACATTCGTTCGTACATACATATACTTAGACCGAGGTTAATGATGATCGTCATGGAGATGACGTATAAAAATGATGATTTGTTTTTGAATTTGCTACTTTTGTTTTAGCCTTTTTCCGTTCTTTAAATTATTTTTGTTGGCAACATACGCATTTAAATAGTTCTGCTCGCGGCGTTGATCAAATAAAATTCCTCTACTTTACTTTAAATCACAAAAAAAGCTTTGAAATTTTTTGTTTACATTTTGTTTTAAAGCACGGAATTCTTTAGCACACAGTCTTTTTTATTTCATGCAACAAACAAAGCAAGTTTCTTTTTCCTCATTTGCGTTGGAGTTTTTTTTACAGTTTGTCTTTAACGAAATCTTGTCGCATAATATTGTCATTTTTTCATCAAGTCGCAAGGTTTCTTTTCGTCAAAAACAAGAACAGCAGCAACAGGAGAACATTTCGTGCATGGAAATCTCAGAAGCAAAATTTAAATCACAAACGGCCTTGTGTGCAGTAAGGATTCAAATACCAATTGAAGATGTTACTAAAAAAAAAGTCTGAAGAACTGAATTGCCAGGTTTTCTTTTTTTAAGATAATTTCCACAAAACTTTTGCCAAAAAGCTTGAATCTAAAGTCGTTGTTGCTTATAATAATCGTCTAACAACTTAATCTAAGTATTTTTTTATTGCTCCTCTTTCTTACTCGAATACTATGCTTGAATTGCCAGAGCAGTGTATGGATAATTTAAAGAGTTGCCAAAAATAACAACCTGGCAGGCTTTAGAAAATAAGAGCCATTTTTAGCTTTTAAATAATTCTAGCGAAAAAAACCCGACTTCAAAATATATTTCTCTGTCTGTCTCTAATGGTTCAAAAAAATGGCTACATACATCAAATTACATTAACTATTGGGACACCCTTATTTCCATCTCCAAACTTTATAAATGTAATAGCAAACTTCGCACTACTTCTTCTTTTTAATTTCAACCGTCTGTCTCCAACTGTTCAGCGGTTTGGCAATATACTTCAAATAACAGCAACCATAGGGGCACCCTTTAATTTCTAAACTCAAATTTAATACTTCCTATTGTAGTGGACTTAGCAATTAGGTTCTTTGTAAATTTCAACCGTCTGTCTGTAACTGTTCAACAGTTTGACCATATTAATTAATTTAATTATTTGTGGATTCTTGCTTTGTTTTCAGTTTTTGGATCAGTGAAAATTATTTCAAATGTTACTAAACAGCCAACCAGTCAAAGTGAGTTAATAAGAATGTGATAAAGTGCTTCTGATTTAAAATACATAAGTAAGCGTTCGAAGAAAAACTAAATCGTTAAATTATTACAATAGATGTCTTTTAATAAATTAATTTATGAAAAGATTTTTTTAAATTTCAGAAGTTTTTGAACATTTTTTAATGCAATTTGCTCCTTTCAATAAATTTCAAATTTTTTTAAAAAGAATTTAGTATATTCTGCACTGTTAAATAATTGTACTAAAATGATAAACGCTCTCAATTAATCGAACCCAAAATATTTACGTAAAGTCCTCCAAAGACTCATTTTCTTTCTTTTATTTATTATTAAATATGAAAAATATTTAATTGGGCTCAAGAGAATGCTGTACTTTTGATGTCATTCATTTTGGAAACTGTTTGAATTTGCCAAAACTATTGAGAAATCAAAACAAGGAATTTCGCGTTTTTTTTAAAAAGAAAGGAAGAAAATTTAAAAATAAGAAGAAGCTTAAATAGATTAAAAACGATTCACGAAATAAAGTTTATCACAATGTTTGTTTTCATGTTTTACAGAGAGGGCTGTAAAAAAGGTGGGATTTCTGCAATAAGAATTTGTCGTAAAGAAATCGTTGAGTATGTTTTAAATTTTTCTTCATTATATTTTCAATGCACACTAGCCACCTATGCAGACGACACTGCTATAATTACTGCAAATGAATGTCCAGTTGAAGCTTCAGCTATAGTCCAAAGAGAATTAAATGTTCTAAAATAATGGTTCAGTAATTGGAAGATTAAAATAAATACAGAAAAATCAAATTTTGTCACATTTACTCAGCGAAGAAATGAGTGCCCCCCATTATATATAAATGGTACACAAATACCCAAAGAGAATTGTGTTAAGTATTTGGGAATGCACCTTGACAAGCGATTAACTTGGAAAGATCACATAAAAGCTAAGAGGGATCACCTTAATATTAAAACAAGAAAAATGTACTGGTTACTAGGACGAAAATATCAGCTTAGTTTAGAAAATAAAATTAAACTTAATTTTAAAGCCAGTGTGGACCTATGGTATAGAACTGTCGGGAACGGCGAGTCACTCAAATGTTGAAATATTGCAGCGTTATCAGTCAAAACTCTAAGAAAAATAGTCGATGCACTATGGTATATGACGAACAAACAAGTTCACAAAGACTTCCAAATCCCTTCTATTATGAATGAAATAAATAGGTTTAGCTCGCGGTACATTAATCGGCTAAATAACCATTGCAATGTATTAGCAATTACCTTATTAGATGAAACAGAAGAAGTTAAAAGACTGAATAGATTTCATATATTAGATCTCCCATATAGAAAATAAAACTCCCATGTATTAGTTGTGGAAATAGTGTATTAGGCTTATTGAAGTTTAATACATATATAATGTAATGTAATGTTATATTTAACTTATCAGATTTACTAAATATTGCAAAAACAGATTGTAAATAAGAGAAATCAATAAAAAAAAATATTTTCAATGAATGTGTTTGAATTACTATTGTTACGCATGAATTTACTGATTTCATGTTGAAAACAAATCGAGCATTGAAATCATCGTCCTAATATATCTAATTTCGATAATATCATCCAGTGAATGCCCTCTTAATTAAGTCATTTTCCGTATTTTAAAATTATAATGGCTTTAGATAGTACAAATAAATATAAACGATGATAAATGTTTAAAATGTTGCACATAATAAATATATATATATATATATATATATATATATATAGAATCAGGTTTGAAGTGAACACAGTCAAGTAGTTTTATAGCAAATTATATTTTATAGACTGTGTCGCATTAGATGTTTTACTTCTTTGCGCGTACCTGTCTATTTATTTTTAATATCTGCTTACTTTGATTTTAAGTGAAATTAGTCTGAAGGAAGTATTTTTTCTTCTAATTCATTAAATCTTGGCAACTCTATCTGAAGCAATCCCGGAATTGATTCCCATAATTGCGATAAATGTGATTTTAGCGTATTTGCCTTTAACGCATCTTTCAGTCTTCTTCTTGTCATCCTTTTTGATGAAATGCCAATCTCTTGAACCAAAGATGTTAATGTGTTTGTTCTTAATGCTAATAAATATGACTACTGACTTTGATCGATTTCAAAGGCAAAAAAAGAAAGAAATATAATTATAAATAAATAAATAAAACAAAATAAAATAAAGAAGAATAACATTTTGCGTAGTTTTTTTTTTTTTTTTCTTTGATGTTTCTGCTGAAAGTCGGCAAATTTGAATAGTACTGTCTGTCATCGTGTTTAAAGTCTTTCAAAGTATAAACGTACATTTTTTGTGGTTTTGAAGAATTAAAAACTGTCCACCGTAGTTTTTATAAATGTCCAATATTTATTTCAATTTCAATTGATACTTTTTTCTTCTTTTTTTATATAAAAATTTTATTTGTACAACTTTTTGTGTTTGCAAAAGGCTTGAGAATTTAAAGCCGTTATTTCTACAACAATTCCTTTAAAAATTGGCATGAGAAATAAGTGCTTTTGAAAAAAAAAAATTAGTGCATGGAAAATCTTCACTGTTTTTCCTTTGCATTCATTAACGAAATAAAATCATAAATTCTAAACATGTTGCAAAATAAATAAATATATTTTAGAAATATTTTTTTGCTTTTGTGAATTTTTCTTACTTAATAGACAAAGTCATTAAGGAGTGAAAGTAGAAGCAATATCGTCAAGAAAAAGTTATAATTAGTATTGTGTGGTGTGTGCGGAAAGACAAACTCAAAGCATGTGCCACCAATGTGTGCTACATGGTAGTGAAGCTTTATTATTCCTATTATTATTTTATTTTGTTGCATTCAAATGGTGAGTTGAACTCATTAAAATGATAAAATGTTCTTGTAACAGTTTGGAATAATTAAATATATTCGAAAATGTTTAGTGACTGAAGGAGAAAACGTACGATATATTTAAGAAAATAAGACTGGGAAAAACTACTTAAATAAAGAAGATTCCTTAATCAATCTTCATTGTTTTGCTTTTGTGAAGCCAAGAAATCCTTGGCTTAAAAATACAAGCTAAATTTTGAAACCAGTGAAGTTTTGCCGTAAGCTGTACGACATGTCCCTACTGTACTGTATCAAATCAATAATTTATCAAATACAATCTTCCAGTTTCATAAATATTTAAGCTAAGCTTAAGCTTCGTAAACTTCTTATTAATTTAGGTGATGAGTTAATAATGATATCCACCAATTTTACTACAAATCAAGTTTCTATAAACTTAAAGACATTTTGTTTACTTCTGTAGTGGTGATGATGTCGCAGCCGCTTCTGTTTATATTTTTTTCTTCAATATAAAAGATTTAAATCATTTCAAGTGATTTAAAACTACAAAAACTAAATATATAGTTACGTTCTATCCAAATTTCTAATACATATTCGTAGAGTTTAGTTGTCTTTCATTATTATTTTTTTCAAGACAAAGTAAAAAACGCTGAAAGAATATTGATAAATTGGGCGTTGAAAGAGGCGTATTTTACCACCGCTACAGCAAGAAAAACGTCAAGTGAATAATTTACTACGGAGCTAAAAACATGTTTAAAACACCTTCAAGAAGCAAATAATCGTAGGAAAAAAACGTTTATAAAATACTATGACAATTCTTCTACAAGTTATTATTTTTCTGTTTTGTTTTTATTTTAAACCCCACCTCATAAATTGCAAACCAACTCAAAGCTTCAACACATGATGTGTATTAGATAAATAAATAGGCTTTTGGTTATTTCAATAAAGAAAATTTAATTGACATTTTAACAAGAAAATTTACTATTTGGAATCTTTTCTACATTAATTTACTTAAATTGTGCTTGATTCCTTCAAACTAAAAAATGAATAGTGAAATGTATTACTGTGGCGAAAGCATATCCTATGGCCATTTCGCTACTGCTCATATGGATATGCTTTCCTCTCCGCAGTAATCCAGTTCACTTTTAATTTTTAGTTTTCAAATAATAAATATTTCATGATATTTTCATGAAATATTTATATTTGAAGGAAACAAGCACAATTTAAGTAAATTAATATTAATATTATTACAATTGTTAGTATTATTATAATAATTATAAATATCACAATATTATATGTCCTTTTTTGTGTAACGTGAAATGTATAACTGTCTTTATCATGAGTTGCAAAGAATTCCACAAAAGTATAAAACAAAGAGATAAAAGCTTTTATTGATTTATTTTCACCAGCACAAAGGGGATGACCCGAACTTAAGCGATGCATTGTGCAAGAACAAGGACATAAGTAATGATCAAGAGGATAGAGCGAGTAACGTTTTCGGTCATACGATTTCATCTTTCCCATATACAAAACGACAGCATAATTATTTGCAGGAAGTTTGTTCCACGTACGAACTTTTCGACTCAAAAACGAATTCCTTTGTAGTGTGATGTCCGATTCACGAAACTATGGACTACAAATGGATGGGCGCTTAATGGAATGAAGTGGTTTAGTTTAATTTTAAAATATAATTACAAACGGCCTTATACGTTAATGATATGGAAAAAATATTTTAATAAATTATTAACAGAGGTTATAGTCAATGATATCATTACTGGTTACATCATGCTCACTGCAAAAAGCTTAGCTAATCCAATATACTTTTTTTATTGTGACTAACAAGAAACATTTTAATAGTATTTTTTTTATAGATTTTACTCAAATTTATTTGAGAACGTATTTCAAAGTTCAGTACAATGTATAGTTCTACTCACTTTGGTGCTATTTCAGCATCTTAATTTTTCCATTCATGAAAAAGCTTTTTCTTACCCCTAATACTATTAATAGAGATATATTTATAACATATTACAGATCTGTTGCTAAGTTTGCAACAACAAAAAAAACTTAATTGCTATTTGTTATTAGCTTTTAAGTTGATCATGTTAGTTTTTCTAACAATTCAATAAATTATTTTGTTAAGACTATTGACTACAAGTGGAGCAGTTAATTTTGAGATAAAATTTGTGGGCAGCAACCGCTGGGTGTTTTATTTTCTTATAAGTTGAGCACAAGCATATTTTTGATAATAAAAACGTCTGTCCAGAATGTCAGTCAGTCGTATTATTAAATAAACAGCAGTTAACTAAACTGACAAATGTCGTAATGTCGTTGTAATCCAAATTATGAACATTAGTTGTTACTAACGTTAATTTCGGAAGCTTAACTTTGTTTTATGATTTTTTAGATATCAACCCAAGTGCAGTTGAAGTTTTTTAATTAAGTTCAGAAGAAAAATGAACCTCTAATTATAAATTTCTAACTTATTCGCTGTATAATTATTTAAAGTTGTCACGCTGTATTTTTATATATATATTTTATATAAAAAGTGCTGTTGGTTATAGAATTGTCATATAGAATAAACTTCTAAAATTAATATTGCAACTGTATGTAATTAAAATGATAGATTGATTAGCAGTTAGAAATTTCAATATTTTTAAAATGTCATCTAATTGTGTTACGTTGATTTATCTTAATTTAAGAAAACTTTTATTTAGATAAATAGAAAATTCTGATTATATTTTTAAATAAAGCATGAGGTCAATGCTAATTTGATTAACATAACTTTAAGCTTATATTAGGAAAATATTTATAAATTTGATGTTTAAATTATCTTTTTTAAGAAATTAATTAAATATTTTATAAATAATTAGTTTTCTCTGTTGCTTTATAATGTGCCTTGTAAAAATCATGTTTAGTCTGAAAAAGTTTTAATACACACACATGCTTGGAACATATCAAGTTTTTCTAGAAATATGTTTAAACGGACTGCAAAACTATTGTGAAGCTTTTCTTTGTCATTTAAATAATTTCTTTGTACAATATTGACCATAAAAAATAAAATGGTATTTAAATAGATTTTTTTTATTTATGTCGTGTTAAAAAAAAACTACTTAATATTTATTTACTTTAAACAGTGTGAGTATTTTGGATTTAGCCAAGAAATAAAGTGGAAGATGCCTGTAAAATCCAAAACCTTAAACGCATCTCAGTTTTGGAGAATTATGTTTTCGTATGAGTGGAAAAAATATCATTAATTTTAAATATTTATTTTTAAACTTCGTGGTTTTTCTTTTCTGTTTAATTGATATCTTTTTCATTTTGTGAAAAATATTTTGCTCTACTTTTTTTAACTTAAAATAAAGGAAAAATCTTTATTCTTTTATATTGATATTAATTTGATAATATTGATTTGAACTTGGCAAACTTTTCGGTTGTAAATAAAATTTCAATTAAATTTAAAATTTATTTAGTATTTTATTCGCAAACTGTTAAATATATAGTGATGCAATTTTATAAAGCAATCGCAAACCTGTTCCTGTCTAAGTGTTTCAGTAGTACTCGTTTTATTCATTTTGTTTTTTCTTTATATTTAATTTAATATTGGAACACCCTTTAATTTAAAATTTGTATACTTGTTTTTATACTGACTGCGTAAATTTATAGCGTCAGCCTGTTATGGTTCGAAAAATTCAGGCCATAATGTGAAAATCACATTACTATCGGGATACCCTTCAATATTTTATTATTATTTAAATTTCGTGTACTTATTTTTATAGCAGGCATAGGCAGTACATCCTCAAGGGTTGCCTATAACCTTTTAAAAGTTGAGGCCATATTGGTCAAATACACGAATATTTGATAAAATGCTTTAATTTCTAGATTTCATGTTTACAATTTATTTTTATAGCGGACATACATATTTTTACATGCCCAGTGTGAATTCTAAATGTCAGCCTTCTGCGCTTGAAAAAATATATCTGGATACATATGTGATAATCACTTCAATATGGGCACACCTGCGACAGACGGACAGACAGATATTGTGACGAAAACTATAAGGTTACGTTTTTCACTTTATGACCCGAAACCTAAGAAATTTGCTGTGGATTTACTTAATACTTTGAATGTCATTGGAATGTCATTGGAATGTCATAAAAATTAAATAATTTAAAAGTCTGCAACTTTTTTCTTAATTCGACGATTAACACATAAATGAAAGTTTGTAACAAAAGCGATAATTTTCGAAAAAAAAACAGATATTCAATTAAATTCAATTCAATTAAAAAGAAATTAATTCACCGAAATTTTAACCTTTAAAAAATTTATCAAAAAAATCCATCAAATTAAATCTTGCAATTATAATTATATAATATATCAATACGTAATGTTTACCATAAAATAATATTTCTCGGTTGATTTAAATTGAAATGGGTGGATTATTAATTTAAGAACGAACAAAAAAGAAAAAATACTGAAAAATACAAATTTTGTTAAAAAAAATCGAAAATTCTAAATTTTTTACACTCACAAAATCTTGCACAAAAATTGCGGTGTAGGTCCAGAAACCCAATTTTGTCCCTATGTGATACGAGTATGTATAATATGCGGCGCCGCTTAATGCAGCTCTCAGCCAGAGTTAAAATAAGTCTCAGTTTAGGTTCAGTGCATTTCCAAGTGTGTTTTGGGAAGTGTGCCAAAAGTGTGAATTATTTATTATTTCATTGCAGTTGCCTTCCTCAGTCTCTCTTTCTCTCTTTTCTTATGTCTTTTTCTCTCGTATGAAGATGCGTTTCACATGGTTTTTGTGTCATTTACAAAACGCACATAAAAGGATGTCTCTAGTCTTTGTGTTGGTTTAACTATAGTTGCATATTTTGAGTGCAGGACTCCTACACTCTGTTGGCGTAAATGTGGTTCTGTGTGTATTTTAGAACATGTCTTCATTGTGCGTTGTTCCCCATAAACCTTGCTATAAATCACAAACTACTTTTTGTTATTGTTTAGTCAATGACCAGCATGTGTTGTTTCCTGTGAGTAAATTGTCATTAGGAATCAAGCAATTAAATTTTTTTGTTAAAATTTCAAAGAGAAATTATTTTGCACCTGGGTTGATGGCAATTTTTAGAAAACAGTTGAAAACATTTAAAATAATGTTGCCTTATAGATTCGTTTTTGTTGAGGGTGTTGCTTAATAGAGAGACACATTTGACATTAAAAAAAAACAAACTCTAGCTTCTCTTGACCATTAAAAGGTTATTTCGTCGTTAATAATAAAAACAATGAAAATAGAGCAGTTGTTTTTATTTCAATTACCGCCATTTGGTCAACATTTCTTATTGTTTCATTTGTTCATGATTTTCATGAGTCCTTCAGTTGCACTTTTATGAAAAATTATTGAACAATTAAATACATTCTACGTTTTTCATCTAATTTTAAGAAACACACCTTAATATATTGCGAGTGATGTGACTGAAGATGAAGTTGATTGTATTGGCGTTGATAAACAATAATTTTGTTGGATGACGTTTGATATCTCCATTTGTCTTGGTACTGGTTATAAGGAAATATTTGTTTAAATATAACGGTTATCGTAAAAGTAAAAAAATTTATTGCAGTTTTCAAATAATTTTCCAAATGTCTCATGGATTATAAATTATTTGTGCAACAAGTGAAATGAATTGTTGGTTTTGCTGACTGCAATACTTTAGCGCATAGCTTTCTTATTTTTGTTTTGAAGTAAGTTTTTGTTTTTTCTTATCAATAATTTTGTTTCGCGAAAATGTAGGCAGCAGACAGAAAAAAGACAAACATATATAAAAATAACGGCTGTCTCGATGTCGTAACTACTTAATTTAAATAGACGCGAAGAATGATAATGAAGGATGCAATGATATACAAAATGCATGACACTATGCAAGTGTCTAATGCATAACATAGACAAGTGTTGTTTGCTTTTCAGTCAATTGTTATTGAACTTAAGAAAGTGACAATTGTTACTATAACTCTGGTCGTGTATGGTTATATCTTTAATATTTAAATTTACTATAAAGTGCAATTGCCTTTAAATGATGAAAAGAAAATTGTCTTGTTAATGAAAAAACTTTTTGTTTATTTTGACGCTTTACTGGTGGGACGTGGATTTTTAGAAATTTTCTATCTGCTAGATGTATGCATTAGTGTGTTTAAAAAGCATTCAGTTGGTTTTTGACTACGAACTATCATGTGTTACAATCGATAGTAGACGCAATGTTAATTATTATACCATCATTTTAAAGCTAACTTTTCAAATAAGCTCTTCTATCCTATCATATTAATTGACAACATTGGTCAAAGCAACTATGTTTAAAAATCAACAAATGTATCTACATTAAACTCTTTTTTTTTTTGCAAAATGAACGTGTGGAGCCTTTTTTATAATTTTTGGCGAAAAATAAATTTTTTTTTTTTAATAAAACATACAACTAACAGAAATTTAAGTTGTTGGTAGTAGTTTTGTTTATTTTCTCCAAAATCAAACACATATGGTACGTTTACGTACAAATAGTAACTACCTACGGTTGAAGCCATCTGCAACGTTTACGTATCAGCAACGTTTACGTATCAGCAACGTTTACGTATCCGAAACATTTACGTTAAAGTAATGGAGCCTTTACTTAAATTCAATAATTTAAAATATGTAAAAAATAATTGATTTTAAAATTATGTCTGCGATAATTTTTTTGGGAAGAAAAATCAAAACTGCCTGATTTTTGACTTAATTATGAACTTTCCTATTATGTTGTACTAAACGGGAATACAAATACCCTACTGTCATGCGATCTGGTAGTTTAGTTTCAAAAAGAAATCCTTGAATTGTATTTCTAAATCTTTTTATGCCTTTAACGTATTTTTTGTGCTGCTATTAAAAAAAAGAAAAAAAACTATGAAATTTGGCAGACGGAATCTTTAATTTAACCATTAATTTTTACTTTGATATTGACAATTTTTTAACTGAGTATTATATCTATAAAATATAATGGTCTTAATATTAATACATTCAACGTGAGTACATATTAACAATTAAAAAAAATTGCAATCGATTTTTGTTTATTTCTTACAAATTTATTGAAAGTATTCAACTGTAAGGACACTCGTGAAAATGGCTTATTGTTTACAAGGAAACTTATCGTTAAATGGTTTAAAAACACTTGAATGCTGCACTCAAATTCTGTGAATGTTAGATAAAAACATTAACGCACAATACATTTCTTATAAATGCAAGTGAATGTTCTAATATAAAAATACGCACACAGTACCTGCAGTCAAAGTTAAGTGTTCTTCACCCACCTTACATTAAAGCAAAACAACAACAAAAAAATGTTTGAATAGAATTGCATGGAAAAAAAATGAAGGCGCTTTAACTCTTGTTATTTGCCGCATTTTGTGCACTTAAATATTTTGTGTTACAAAAGCAGAAACAAAAACAATTCGCATTGTAGTGTCCACAACATTTTCGAATGCAATTGCATGGCGGCACTTGTCAAAAGTTTACAAATGCCATACACAAAACATGATTGCCGAACAACTAGACGAAGAGCGTTTCGGCTTCTGGTGCTGCTGTCACTTAATTCGCTTATTTAAACTGGACAACATGATGGTCACCATCATCGTCAGCAGCCAGAACGTGTTCATTGTAGTTGTTGGGCTGTCTTTTTTTTTTTTTACTGAGCAACTATTTTTTAAAGATTTTCCTTGACTCAGAATTGCTACAGCAACAGAACACAACACAATGTAATGAAATACTTGCAGCACAAACAATCATACAACAAAAGAAATAAAGATTAGATTGAGGCAAAAAATAAAAAAGAAGCGAGGCAAAAACCGGACAAGATTTTTAAGTATTTATTTCGCATTATTTACGCATTGAACTGAACTTGAATTTAGTGATTTGTTGTTGCCGTATCTTCTCTTGATCCATGCCATCCGTCCATCCGTTCATCCATCCATCCATCCATCCAAGTATCAATGATTTGCTGTTTGTAACTTTTTTTCATTTATTCTGTTTTTCAATTTTTAAGGAAGCCATTACACGCATACGATTGACTCGTTTTATGATCTGATATAATTTTCCAATGTCAAAGTAAAAATGCATGTAGTTTTATTCTTTCGACATTGCCACTATGACGTTGTATTGAAATTCTCAAAAAAAGTTTTCAGTTGTTGTTTTCGAAGTTGTTTTAAGAGTGTTTGCTGCTTTATTGAGATTTAAATTTATTGCTGCAAATTTAAATGTGTTGTTTGGAATTTTTATTTAAAGACACTTAGGAAGTATAAATTCTGTAACAATAATAATAATTAATTGAACGCTTTTAAATAGAATGATAGTTGCCGCTTAATCGTTTAACTGCGATAATACTAAAATCTCCTGTACGACACCGTTTCTTAAGTGACATACATACACTCAAAAAAATAATTAACTAGAAATTAAGAAAATTTACTTAATTTTACGACATAATGGTTGTCGTATGGCGCCAAAGACAGAAATTACAGAAATTAAACAAATTTTCCTAAATGTAAGGAAAAAAAGTCTTCTTAAAACAATGCCGGAATCTCTCATTTCATGCCAAAGTTTCCTTAATTTTAGTAAAATTTTTACATATTCAGATTAAAAAATTGTTTTTATGCTAGTTCACTTTTTATCTGCAGATTTCCTTAAAAGCAGTATATAGTTCCTGGAAAAAAGTTCAGATAATTAATTAATGAAAATTTTACTGATTTTTAGTAAAAGAGATAATATATTTTACTAATAAGTAAAGAAACTTGAACCATTTTACAGCAAAATATTCTTTGAAAATGCGAAATGTTTACCCTGATTGAGTAAAAGCTTCCATAAGTGGTAATAAAAAAGATTTCTGATTTTCAGTTCATTAATTGCACAAATTTAGTAAAATGTGTATACTAACGAGTACAGAGGCGATATGAAAAAAAGGATGTAGTTTCTTAAAACTAGTTCACATTAGAACTGCTATTTAGTAAATGCTACTTATCAGTAGTTAGTATATCCATCCTTAAATTTTACAAAAACGTACGTACGTATAGATAAATTTAATAAGTAATCTTTGACAAAAAGTCGTAAGGCCTCAAAAATTCTATTTATTACTTCGAAAGCACTGATTCTTACAAAAAAAAAAAAAAAATTCATGCAAATTCCGATCAGATGACAGTTGTTGTAGCCATCCCAAACTTTCAGCAAGACCACATATTTGGGGTGTTCTATTCAATATATAATATCCTTACGCCATCAACTACTGCTTACTGTGTGTCCGATGCTAGTTCCTTGTAAAATATTTTTTTTATTTTTTTACTAATTGACGTTAATTTTAACCAAGGTAAAACCAAAAAGGTAGTGAGAAAAAGCGGTTAAAATACCCGTAAATAACAGTCAAAGTCAGGAAGTCAATATTCTTCATAAAGATTAAACAAATTTGAATTTAATTATAATAAAAGTATACTTTAATTTTCACCGAGAAGCAATTAAGATATAAAATAATTTTTTTTAGTGATTCTCAACCTTTTTTCGTTCAGTTTGCATCGAATACACAAGACAGAAATAATTATTTAAATATATTTACATTTATTTTATTCACAAAATCGTTAAAATGATTTTAATTGGTTGCATGTAAAAAACTGAACAAAAAAGTGAAGGAAATATTAAAAACAAAAAATATTTTTACAAACAAAAACATATAATTGATTTAATGAAAGGTTGCATAAAAGCTCATATAAAGCGATCAACTTTCAACACAATAACCAAGTTCATTAAAATTGTTCAAGTGCTTCCTTTTCGACATTTTGATAATGTTGCTCGTTAAAAAAAAAACACACAAAAATAAACCCCTTTAAAATATATGAATATCACGCTTGAGTTAATTGCAGTGTGAAGTATTTTTTTTTTTTGGTCGGACTAATTTAAAATTTGTTGTAAGAGCAAGACATACAAAAACACAAAAACACCCTACTAAAACAATTTGAATTTAATAGTAGTTTTTAAATCGAAAACCCAGCAAGTTGATTAATAATAATAACCAGATCTGAATTGAATAGTGTATCCTCCAGCTTTTAGTTGCTGGATACAAATCATAAATAATAAAATTTTCAAGAATGCAAATGATAAAGTCTATGCATTTAAACTGGCCACATATGCTACATATTGTATTCAAACCATGTTATACACATTAATGACCTGCAATTAATCTATATAATACAACCAACATACATACACATATGTGTGTGTGTGTGTATTTAGCGCTGTCTTTATTTGCCGACAAATATTTTGCCCGGTTTCTTGTGGAGTGAAGTCAAAACTGCAATAACACAGTCTAGCAATTATTTAATTAATTTAATACGTAGGAATACTGCAAAAATTTACATAAATTACCACTTATTAGCATTTGGAATATAAAATAATATTCATAATAAATCTAAAACATAAATACGAAAAAGGCCTTCATTTTACAAAATTAATAAATAATAAATGAAAAATGAAAAACGTTTTGCTCACCAATATTTTATTTTATAAATTAAATAATTTTTATAATGATATCGATAGGTCGACGTATACATTGTTTTTCTCATTAAAGGTCTAATTTAATTATGAGTGTTAGTGCTATTTTTCATTCCCAGCGACCATTTTGTTTTTAATTCAGTCAATATTTGTATTTAAGAGGTTTTTGATTTCGCATTCGACATCATCTATTAGAAAGCGTGCTATTTGAGACAGTTCCCAATAAGTTGAACCTTTGTGTAACTACCGAACAACTTAAAAACAAACTCATGTCTGATTGACTACTGTCAGACGAAAGTCTGATTATACGTCACTTATATGTAGACAAGAGTTTAGTTTTTTTAATGTAACGTTGTTTTTTTAATAAGAAAACCGGAACTTAAAATATTCGCTGTTTTTTTGCAAACTAATGTCGTGTTTAATTAGAAAATCAAAATATTCAAATTGATTTTTAGTTTGATTTTATATTGATTGAATGAACACCTGCAGTTTAAGAGAAGTTTATTATTACTATTATTGAAAGAAAACATAAATTATTTTTGTGGTGGTTATTTAGTCATGCAACGTTCATCATTGTAATTGCAAGTGTGTTGTGACTTTATAACTCAAGAACGGTCAAACCGAATTCAATTTAATTTTGAGGGCTTATTCGTATGGTCGTGTAGATGGTTTATTTAAAATTTATTTAAATTTAGAAGTTCAAGAGGGTATGCATATTTAAGAAAATGAACAGGACGCGTGAGTGGGGAAGAGGAAAAATGCGAAGAAACGATTTAGGCAAAAAACAATTTTAAGACTATTTGAAAGATAAATAACTCCTGATTTATAACGTCCAATACGCAGACGGAAATCTTGTATAACTTCCATATTAATAAAATAAAAAAATTGCTTCGAAAAGTTGTCGTGGTACAATTATTATCATTGGGGTAGCGAAGCGCCCCGGGAACATTTTAATTTAAATGCTCGCTGGTTAAGTGTACACTGAGTTGTGTTTAGTGTTCTGAACCGATTTAAATACAGAATAGATTATGCACATCTGCAAAAAATATTTTTAAAGTGGGTGAATTTTCCTTAAAATCGAAAAGATCGTCTTACTCATTAATTATATAGATGAATATATGTACATACTTAATCGGTTACCATGCACGGTGGCTTACAATATGAAATATGATGGTTTATATACAACGTCTAAGCTTCTTTCATGATTTGCATGAAGCTATTTGTGTTCTCTAGAGAAGGACTTACGATTCTCGGCTATTATACTTTGACACACCTTATTTTAATAAAGGGAACGTACCCCTGTCTTTGCTTTGGCCTTGTCGTAATCACTTTTAAGGCAAGTTATTAAAAAACATCTTTATTATTTGCTATGAAAAAGTGATTGAAAATCATAACCGAAAAAAAAACATGTTCTTAAATATAATACTTTGAATAAACAAAATAAATCTCTAAGACTATAAAAATTACGATAAAATTCTAATGACGATTTTCTAAATACAAAATATTTACAATCAATTCACATTTACAAATTTTTTTAGCTCTGAAACCACTTTGCTTATAAACACAATATTCGAAATATTCGAAAAGCTTCGTCTTTCTCTATAGCGCACAACTGTTTTAAAAATATCGGCTAAGTAAATTTTTATTTTGCACCACTGTGCAAAGTTGTGACTTAAGTTGTTTATAAAGCCATTCTATACTAAAAAAAAGACTCTCACACATATTAATTTTACTTGTGTCAAATTCAGAAATTTAAAAATTCACAAAGCGGCAAAACTTTGTATAATAAATATGAATTTTTAATTAATTTTCATTTATTTTGTTTTTATTACAGTTTGGAAAATGTGAGAAATTGGAAGATGCACCGTTTAATGAAACTAACTAATAAACAAAAATACTTTGTTTCACTTTCCTCAATTGTTTTCCAGGTCAATACATACATACATTCATACATGTGTACATAAAGTTAGCATTGAAATGTGCTGGAAAATTTAATTAAAACCCTTTAAGGCCACTTTCATAATTTATCGATAGTTAATGTTAGGATTTTATCTGTTATCTTGCGTTATTACAAGGAGATGTTAAGCACAATGGGACAAAAAAGCTATTGGACAAATAATCTTGCTTGTGTGCAGCTGCCAGATTTTCCCCGCTATGAAGGAAAATAAATCTAAGTGATTCATAATTAACGGCAGTAAAGGAAAGCCCACGACGAAATTCTTGCATAAACGAACAAAAGGAAGTTTATCAATATTCCCTGCGGCAAAATAAGGCGGCTAATCAAGTGGACTGCTTCTTATTATTATGATAAAGCTGAATTTGTGCAGAATTTCGATTGTCACATTTTCTTTTTTTTGTTAAGTAGTCACTACATTAAAATTTCATTTGCTAAAAATAATCGGTCTTTGCTGCGGTTTTAAGCTTCAAACTATAAAATTGTGGAAAAGAAAAATAGATAAGCCATACTTTTTGATTCAATTTACTTAAAGTTCTATTTAATTATAGTAGATTTAAAGATCAGTTGAAAGTATCGCCTAGAACACCTTCATTTTTATACCTTTCACAACAAAAAGTGAAAGTGAAAGTGAAAAAAGAATATAACAAATTTTGTCATTCCGTTTGTAATTTCTACAATATCCATTTCCGATCCCATAAAGTATATATATTCTGACATCCTATGCATAGCGAAGTCGATTGAGCGATGTCCGTTTATCCGTCCGTTTTTCAATACACAAGGTCACCTAGAGAAAATTTAAATACTTCAATCGATTCGATATAGTTTCGAAAATTTTTCTATTGGAAATCAGTATAAGCGGTCTACGTCCTTTGAGGCAGCAGGCAAAACACCACGCCTACATCTACTTTTTTCATATCATTTCGAACAATTAAGTAACTCCAATAAAAAATAATAAATGTATGGGGCGATAGAGAATAAAAAATAAGGAAAAAACATTAAGTAAAAAAATTGCCGTTTGCGCATATTTTCCGAGTTACGGGCCTCTGAAATTTAAAAATTTTAAAATATCAATATGAGTTTCATTTTAAAGCTTTTGAAGAGATCTTTATGGAAACTGAAATTTTTTAAAAATGCTTAAATCATTAAGAGCCGATGACATTTTTATGTAAGATTATATGCATGCAGTATTTAATTTTTATTTTATTATTTTTTAATTCTCTGTCACCTGACTATTTGCGTTTTTGATTGGAGTTACTTCAGATGGTGAAGGGTTTAAAAGCCGAATATAGCACTTTTACTTGTTTTATTAAAAAATGTAAATAAGTTAATATGTAACACCTATATAAATTTTAGATACAATGCACCAGGTGAACTAACAATTTTCTAATGGATTGGTAATTAATTAAATAAGTCCTAAATATCTAAAAATAAATCACAATTTACGTATTTTAAATATGTTTTTTGTTTTTTGCATCTCATATAATTTGGATTAAATAGTTCATCATTTAGTCAATGACGCGATTCTGTTAAATATATTTTCTGCGATTTATGTGTAACTAATGCTCTGTTGTAAAAATAAAAAATACTTGTAACCCAAAAAACTTAAATGCGTTCGAAAATAATAAAGAATTTATAATTAACCCTTTTTCGATGATCGTATCAACAAACGAACACTTGTTATGTTTAAATACATAAAATTACAATTTTTTTTTACATATTATATTTATCGTTGTTGTTGTTTATTTCTTGCTAAATAATGCCGAATAATTTTAATTTACATAAATTTTTATTCCTTATTAAATACGAGGCGTGCGAGTGTGAAATTTTATAATAAAATCTTTAGCTGCAGGTTGCCCTATTATTTCTTCAAAGGTGCAACATTCATACGTGTGTATGTATGTATGTCGTTAAAGCAACCAGCAGATGTATGGAGTGTTGGACTCATAGAATAGTAGAGAATCTAACAGATAGCAAGCAATTATTTGAATACTAAAAGACTATTATTTTCAGATAAAAAATATTTATTACCGTTCTTTAAAATGTGTGTTTGTGTTTTCAAAAATGTTGAAACGAATATCTTATTAATGCCATGAGATTTTCTGAAATTCTTTTTTTTTTATATTTCATACTCTTTATAATATCTCGAACTGTTTTTGACACTTACTACTAATTCTGACTTTAAGTTTGTGCAGTAAACTTTAAATACAAAGATAATAAATATTTCGCTTGCGAATATTACAATTTTATGACTGCAACAAAAAATAAATGATTCTAATTAATTCATTATGCTGCCGACTCGAGTACGTTGCTTCTCAGTTTGTTTGTTTTGTTTTTGGTGTTATTGCTTTTATCTTTCGTTTTTGGTTGTTTTTTTTTTTTTTTGAATGTTACGTAAATATTCTTTCGGTTTCTAATAGTGAATGAATGAAACAAATGCAAGCTTAATTGTATTGGTTGTTGTTATTCTAAATTAAGCAATGCAATGACTGTGTGTCTGTCGGTTAAATACCGTAAGTTCAGTGCAAGTCATATGCATGTTCCACAAGTTTTTCTCGTGTGTAGTAAAGACAACATGAATTTGTTGCCCTCTAGACTGGAAAAAGTTTGCATGTCACCATATTTTTTTTTTTTTTTTGATTTTTGTGTATACTTTTTTTAAATTCACTTTAATTTTTGTTGCCAAAAAAAAAAAAAGAATTTAAATGAAAGATTTAAGATTAATGTCTATTCGCTACACTATTGTGAGTCGCTTCATTTGTACATTTTCCAAGGGTAATTTAGATTTAGAAGCAAGCCAAGCAACTAAAATATTAGGATAGTTCTTTCCATATTATAATATTTTGGACATTTTAATTCGGCTATAAATACTAATCGCAGTTGCGAACAGTATAGCAGTATTGAGCCAAACATCGAACAGGGGAGGTACTTCTGTATACATGAGACAATATTTATGAGTGAAGTGCAGAATCATATTCTAAGGAATCATGAAGTTGAATTTGATTATATTATAATTAAACTTGATAAAAAAAAAGATTTTGCTGACGAAATACAAAATAGTTTTTACGTGCAGTAGATCCAAAGGACATGATCCAAGGTTTACGAAACATCGACAGATATGTACCTACATCTACACGTGTATGTTTAAAAACGAAGTTTGTTGTCATATTGACATCTTTCGAATTACTTTTTAATTTTAAAAATTGGCTGAGTGTGAACATTCTAGAAAAAAATATTTAACCTTCAAACGTAAAAACATGACGGAAATTCTACAAGGCCAGATTAATAATTAAATGAAAATATGGCTGTATAAAAAAAAAAATACTAATTCTCAACGATCGTCAATAACACAAGAAAATTCCGAAAAAAATTATTCAATACGACTGATAGTCATTAATTTTTATGTAAATATGAGTTTAGATAAAAAAAAAATTAAAAAATACTAAATAAATTAATGTAGTTAATAATAACTTCTTCCTTTATACTTTATTATAAATACTCTTTCCGAAAACTATTAAATTTATAGCAGCATAAGAAAATTTCAATACAAACATTCATCCGCAACATAATTAAAATTATAACACTCAAAAATTGGATTTGCGGTTTTATTCACAAAAACAAAAACTATAATTTTAATAAATAGCGACATGCAAAACATGAATTAATTCATAAAAAGCATCAATGATACTGAATTCAAACGTAAAGTTGAAAACATAAAACTGAAACACAATAACTCTGATTGGGGCACCGCTTTAAAAAACTCAATTAATATTTTTAAGCAGAATGACGGAAGATGCTTGTGGATCTTAAGAAGACCTCTGCTTACGTTTTTTTTAAAGTGGAGAAAACACACGCCATAATTATTTTAATAGATTAAATCTAACACTTTTTCTAATTGTTTTTCACGTATCAGAATTGATTTGAACAATTTTTTTTGTTAATTTGATCAAACAATAAACAAAGGATACCAAAACAAAACGTGCAAGAACGATTCAAATATGAAAGTTTTTGTTGTTTTGCTTCTCAAAAACAGATATTTTAAAAATGTGTACTAATTTTGCATTAAAACTTAATTTATTTAATTAAGTCCTTTTATCAATTATTCCTACGGGTTTTGGGTCGCAAGAGTTGGCATCACTGCAAACATAAAATCTAAAATACGAATAATTTAGAATGAGGGCATGCTGGCTGTATCTGTCTCTTGAGAAGTGGCAATCCTTCGACAGTTAAAAATAGTTTATATTTCTAATTTTAGTACAAAAATAGTTCACAAAAAATTTTGAATTTAAGAAGAATCTGAAAAATATCGGAAGTAAAGATCTTGGTTATTAATTTAATTCCAATTTACTTTTGTTGTTTCTACTAAATACTTACTTTAAAAAGTATGACTATTAAATACCATTAATTTGATTTGATAAATATTCCTTCATGCGAATTGAACTTTTAATATATTAGACGAAAAATAAAAAACCTAAATTCGATACGAGAAATCTAGATTTCTAAGACATACTGAACTTACCTTTTCAATTAGTTATTGAAAGATTAAAATATATTTTTTTTATTCTTCATTTATTTTCATTATTTTTGTTTTTTATTTAAAAAAAGTTTTTTTCTTGTGATGTTTGTTTACATTTAAAATAATTATTATTTTTATTACCTTTATTTATTATGTATGTAGCTATAAAATATATTTGTTTATTGGTCTAACAGCTAAAAACATTACAAACATTAAAAATTACTATCACAGTAAATATTTATTAAAATAAATATACGAAAAATAATGATTATTAGAAAATTCTCTAAGATGTAACATTTTGTACATCATTTACACACATGATACATTTACTTATACTACCTATGCATAAAAACAATAATTAAAAATAAATTTAATTTTTAGAGTCTAATTAAAATTTATTTCTGGTTAAAATTAATGACTTTTGGAGAAAATCGTTGAAATAATAGTAAAAGTGAATAGAAATATTTCATTAAGTGTTATAAGTTTCGAAAATAATTGTTAAAGTTTATAAGAAGAGATTAAAATTTTGATTCGACAAAATTAGTTTAAAAATGTAAACACAAAAAAAAAATTGAAAAAAACAACACAAGGTTGCCATAAGGTTGCATGGTTGACGAGATAGCTTTAACGAACGGTTTGATACTAAAATTAGTTTTAGATGAAATCGTTATACATAACTTTATTCTACGCGAACTCGTCACTTATGCCAACCCCAACCTGATGATGAGTTTTTGTATTTTTTTAAATATTGTTAATGTAATTTAAAACATATTTGATATAGTTTTTGGATCAAACCTTTCATTTCAGTTATAATTTTAACGTGACATAATTTTGATGTCTGATAAAATTAGAAGGAAATGTTACTTACGAATACAAAGAAAAAATTCTTTATTTTTAAAAACCTTTCTCTATAAAAAGGAATTCTAATACAATACGGTACAATACAGTTATATTTTTGTTAATAATTATTTAATTTTTTAAAACTTGTTGATGATCTTAAAGTTAATTCTTTATTTACATTTTAAACTCCTTTTATGTTTTTTAATTTTTATTTTTGCTTTTGTTTTAGTTTTTTTTTAAATTAATCTAATTTTTAATTAACTTATAATTCTAATCTTATACTTAAGGGGAGTTTTATTGTTAATAAAAATTCAATTATTAGAATTAAAATGTCTCAATTTAAAAGAAGAGATATTTAAGATGCTTTCGTTCCTTTTAAATTGTAGACGAGTTTTTGAAACTTAACTTTTTGTTTCTCTATTAAAAAAAATATATATTTTTTCTTACCTTTTCGTTTTAACGTAATTACGTCAGATTTTTTGAGACGTTAATTTTGTCAATAATTTTTGCTTTTTTATATAAAATTTAAAAATTCGATTGCCTTATTGCCCGTTTATATTTTTGTATAATTGTTTTTTTTTTCCTAATTTTTATATCATCATAAACGGTGAATCGCCCCCGTTATCCTGACTATCTAAAGAGGGATTTATACGTTTCTCCTTTTGACGACGATTACAGAACCATACTCTTACAACCTCTTTTTCCATACACAAACGGTCCGCCAATTGACTAATTTCTTCACTGGTTGGCTTTTGATTTAACATAAAGGATTTTTCGAGAGCTCCTCGTATCGAGGTTTCAATAGATGTTCTCTTTTTGCGACGTCGACCCATGATTTCGGGTGTAGTGACAGTCGTCTGTAGTGCAGCGGGATCGAAAATACTAAAATGAAGAAGGGATGCAGTTTAAATATTTGGAAGTATAGAAAATACAAAAATGTTTATGTTTTAAGTTTTGCATTATTAAGATGAAGAATCATTTTCTTTTTTGTCAAAATCATTCCAATTTACTCTCGTGCTTTATAACTAAAGAAATATTAATTCTTTTGTAAATTCAAAGGTATTATACAAATTGTTTCCGGTACTTACCCTCCTGTAGCTTGTATGGTACGATCCGCATCATCCAACCATTTTTGCAATAACGGTTTCAATTTGCACATGTTCTTAAAGCTCAAGTTTAGGGCTTCAAAACGGGATATTGTGGTTTGTGAAAAATCGTTGCCATAAAGTTTACCCATGGCAAGGCCAACATCGCCTTGAGTAAAACCTAATTTTATCCGTCTCTGCTTAAAGGTTTTAGCAAATTGTTCCAACTCCTCCAAGTCAGTTGTCTCTTCCGGTGAGGGTTCTGAAGCTCTAGTAGCGTTAGACAAATTTTTTGGCATTTGTGGGGTTTGTGCTCCCCCACCGCCAGGTGTGTTGGGCGTTAATAAGCCGCTCACTTTAATTGAACCTGAACTGTTGGATGGTGGTGGTGTTTGATGGGACTTGTTGGAAATATGACTTGATGTATACATATAGGGCAGGGGTGAAGTGGCCGGACTATGAAGCGGACTGTGACGTAATGGTGTAGAATTGTGGTGATACTGATGGCAGCTTTTCAAATGTAGAGGTTCATGCGCTGCTGTTTTAGAATCACTGCGATCTTTTTGAATTTCCTGTTGTTTTTGTAACGCTTGCAACTGTTGGGCGGCCTGCGTCAATGCTTGTCTCTGTAAAAGGAATTGGGCAGTTGCCATTTGTGCAGCTACAGTTGGATCATCAGAAGGTCCCAAGTTTAAGGAACCACTGCGCAAAATGTCTAAATAATTTTGAAACTGCTGTTGCAAAGATTGTTGCTGTTGGTGTAATGCCTGGTGAAATTGTGAAAAATCATGTTGTGATAAGGGAGAACTCATAGCTGTTCGAGATAATAAGGGATTGCCCAAACCCAAACCAGTAGCCGCCACCAGATGGGCTTGAGATGACGCCATAGCGGAAGCTAATACTGGTATTGGGCTGTTGCTTAAAGGAGGAACATTGATATCTGACTGCTGCTGTCGCAGATGTTTCTGTTGATGCTGATGTTCACGTGAAGGTGACGTTACTTCAGGTGTTACTGACTTGACAGATAATGGAGGAGAATGTAGTGATTGCTGAGAATTTTCACTTGTTAAGTTTAAAGCTGCTTCTGTTTCCGTCTCGATCGCCTCTGGCTTATGATATTTTAATAGTTTTGGCGAATGAGCTAATTGAGGTGTGGAGGTTGGCGGGGAAGAATATTGATGGTGATTGTGGAGGGAATTGGAGTCTAATGAGAGTTGTTTGCGTTTAAGCGGCGGATGTGTCACAGCTATAGCAGGGCTTTCTGGGGTACGGCAGCGATCACTAGAATTACTGATACTTGAGTTACTGTCATCGCAATCGGAAGCTAAAAAGATGTTTGGAAATAAAAATTCTCTTAGATTTTCTTAACATCAAAAGAATTTTATTATTATATTGTAAGAAAATACATTCCCTTTCAAGATTTCTTCTTATTTTTTTAAAGTTTTAAGCGTTCATCCGCTTTAGCGGCACGTGTATTATTCTTTAATTTCTTTTCAAAAGTATGCTAATTCTCAATCGAACTTCCTTCCTCTTTACCGCAAAAAATAAAGACCAAAGGTAACAAAACTTTGCATAACATTTTTTTATTTTATTTACTTCTTTAGATTAAATGTAGTCAAAACTCAAAACTCAAAAAAAATGGTCAATTTCACGGTTTGGTAAATACACAGTTTCTTTATTCTTACACCCTTTTTGTCCACTCTTTGGGCTTGATTAAATGGCATTTTCATGTTTTCTTTTTATTTTCTTGTATTTTAGAATTTAAAATTTAGTTTTTCCTTTCCTTACGCTTCGATTATTACTTTCACTTCTGTGTGTGTGTTTTTTTTTTTGCAATTTCCCCTACTAGAATAAATCTAACATACAACTGATTCAGTTACACACAAAGCAAAACAAAAAAAAAAAACAAAAAAAAAAATAAACAAAACATTTGAATATTTTGCAACTTTTTTAAATTCCACCCTCGTTTATTTTAAATGCAGTCATTTGAAATACCTCATAACATAATAATGCCAAGCAAGAACCCTTTTGAAACGAATTTATTTACACATTTAAATGTGTAGAAAAATGAAATTTCATATTCATGTTTATTTACCAATTCAGGTCGTTGAGTCGGTCAGCGCCTGGCCACCAACTTCAAATTCCCATATTTTAAAATAACAGTTTAAACCTTTTTCCCTGACGTCTTTTCATCCTTTTTCTATTTTGTTCATAATTGTATGCATCATTGCTCATTTTCAATACATTTTTGCATATGTTTTTCTATGAAAAACGTTGCTTCTTTATGCCAGTAAACATCAGTTCTGATGACTTCTACTTCAGTACAGGGGTTTTTTTAGTGTATAAAATATTTTGTTGCTTAAAATAAAATTTCTACGTGTGGTACGTGCAATATTTGTTATTCAGATGATGTGCAAATTTATTTTGATGCTGCTCCTTCTTGAACAATAAATGAAGTGAACACACACACATACACACACACACACCCACTTGCATATGTATGTATATATTTCTATCCAGCAAAAAACGACATATTTATACAAACAACGGACGGTCAAGAAAGTTTGCAGGAGCGTCACAAAAATAAATAAGACACAACATAAATAATAAATTTAGTTAAAATAAGTTTTGGATTCAGTACAACCGTTACCTGAAATTGATCTAGTTTATATAACCACCGACAGAACATTAACAAGAATCCATTTTTAAATTAAATTTTATTGCACCCTCTCTTCGAAATGGACCATCAAACATTAAAATCTTGTTGGAGTAATTGAAATATTTACAACGGCCTCAGAACGGGTTTTTTTTGGAACCGATTTTGCACCCAACCACTATTCAATACGCAGAATTAATATCAACATCCCTAATTAAAAACTTCTTTGGCTGTAAACGTAGTCCTCCTTCGTAGGAGGGGAGGCACTCACTTATTGCAAAAATTTAACATTTTAGTTGTGTCTTTGAATCACAAAGAATAGAAGAAACGGAAGAGTATGAAAATCTAATCATGTATGCAGCCAACTTTGAAGAGTAAAACCAAAAATGTTTTACTCAAGGTTGGTATAATTTTAGCATAAAATATATGTTCATATGTAAATTATGTAAAAAAGGAATATCAGCAATAGTCGTATAACAAGCCATAAAATCACGGACAAATTTATAATACAAAAAAAAAAAAAAAACAAAAAAAAAAATGGAACGAAGGGGAAAAAAGGCAAAAATGAATTTAAATGAAAAACAAATATAGACAAAATCAACGAAAACAACAAATAGTATAGAATATTAAATAAACCGAATAAAGTATGAATGAGAACAAAAATATACCAACAACTACAAACAAAAAAGGTGCAAAATATCTTATGAATACTAACAAGGTTATTAAAGAAAGATAAAATGATATAAATCTGCTCAATTCTTAAGGAAAAATTGACAATGGGATATTTAAAATAGAGAAATATTAAGTGCAAACAAACTGCCATTTCACTATTATTTATGCAAAAAAGTTAAAATAATGAAGATTTTCAATTTTTCGTTAAAATTCAAAAATTTATTTTAAAACTTATAAATCGCAGGTAATTCAACTATTCATTTATTAATTAAAGTATTTTAACAAATACCGGTCGCTTTGATAGTAATAAAACAAAAAAAACATAAATTTTTGTTACTTGAAAACTCTGTGTTTGTGTTAGTGAAATCAACTCACGCTTTTAATTCTAAAACAATAAATTCCCTACAATTTACTTTTTTTTAATTTCTTCTCAATTTCCTTTGACTTTTATCGAAGTAGATTTAACAAATTTAATTAATTCGCAAACATCAACAATTTTGTCGACAAAAGAATAGTTTTTAAAACCTTAAATTCTGATCTAATTTATTACTCTCAAGTGCCTTAAGAGGCTTTTGAATTAAATGAAAATATATCACTTACGTTTAGAGAACAAAACCTATTTCCATTATAAATCTATAAACCCTTAAAAATGTCTTAAAAACAAAGACACAAAAGGTCTTCTGAAAACATCTTAAACATCATATTAAAAATCTCATGTTTGGCACACTTCTAACCTTTTTCTAGTTGCAATAGGAAGGGTTGAATTGAAAGAACCCAATTTATTTACCGTCAACAACACCAAACAGTGTGTTATAAAACTATAAATGTCTGATGTCAATTCCATTGTGTGTATGTGTGTGTGTGTGTCTCTATTACACAAAACATAAAACTCCAAATCAAATTGATTCATTTCGGTTAAAAGTCATGGCAGCAGATGCTTTCAATTTTCTTTTAATTTCTACGCCACAAATCTCTTCTTTGCTCTCTGAAATAAAACTGGTGCGTCGACGACGACAAATCGTAAATTTATCACACGTCAACACAACATTTTATAGAATCCAGTTGTTTAAACTGTGTTTTTTTTTCAACTAATTCATTTCCAACTAAGAGAAAGAGAATAGAAAATAAATAAACAGCTGGTGTTTCAAAATAACACGTATCTGAATAAATATCATTTTGATATGAATTAAAAAATTTTAAATTTTAAATGTTAAATTAAGTGTTAATCGGTTAACGGAATATCTTGCTTGACGAACTATTCAAATATTGTAAATTTTAATTTTCAAATGTTTTTTTTTTGTAATATTTTTAGAATTGTTTGATAATCACTACAACTTTAATTTACTTATCAAAGTGTTCGCTTAAAATAGTTTTTTTTCAAGGCGAATTAAATATTTGGTGGCCGCACTGCTATCTTCTATCATCATTTGGTACTGTAAATAAAGTTTAACCACTTGGTTTTTTCTCCTAAAGATGCAGCAATACCCCATATATTCAATTTTTTCGTTTTTTTAATTTAAAATTTTTTAAATTATTTGAAATTTTTTATTATTAAAATTATTTTAAAATTTTGCCAACAACGTCGAGCATAAACCAAAAATCAGCTGAGCTATTAATACCACCTGTAAACCAATGCGCCTTGGATTTTCCTATTCATTTTTTTAAATTGAAATTGAATTGCCGACAATAAACGCAAGAAAATTTAAATTGACAAGTTGGAAGTATTTGTTTTTTTTTTAATGAAATTTATTTATGCTAAAAGCCTAAGTTCAGAACAATTTTTAAATCGGACGGACACAAAATGAAAAAAGTATGGCTTTTTATACAGGCATCATTGAAAAGGTTTCCCTGTAAATAGAAAACTTCGGACAGGCATTGTTATATGTAGAATATAAGGGATTTCCTTAGTGTGTTACCCTGAACTATTGTTACCTTGAACTATTTTTAGGAAGTTGCGATTTAAGCCAATATAATCAAAAACACAAAAGTAGGATCAACCAACTGAACACTATATTTTAAAAATTATCTCCCAAATAAATTATTTACCAAAAAATTTTGTATCTTACCCACTGTGAGGGTCTATAGAAAATCGTTTTATATCAGAACTACATATGTACATATATGAATATATAAAAATTGTTAGACTTTATATTATTTTTTACAATTTAAGTTTTATTTTATCAAAACACATTCACAGTAAAATAGCCAACGAAAATAACAAATGACAAAATGATGTTTCCAAAATCATAAATATATATATAAATAAATAAATATATTGTATTTTACTACCAAATCAATTATTATATCCTTTTTATTTTAATTATTTGATTAAAAATCTTAAATTGATTGATTGTTATTTAAACGCAATAACACAAAATAATTTTGAACTTACCATGTAAATGTAAGGGTAATGGAGACCGGGACAAACGGCTTATATCTGTAAATAGAAATGAAAGAATTTAGTTCAAATGTAAGAATAAAATGTGGTATTTGTATTTTTGTTCAAATTTGTTCCCTTTGTTTTTCTTTGCGATTTAATTTTTTATGATTCAATTTTCATTTCTTAAAATAATTTCTTTCAACGTTATTGCAATTTTTAAAAACATGCAAACAAGTTATTCTAATATTCATTAACTCATTCATTCATTCCATTTACCCAGAGAGTACCATGTTCCTTTATTTATGTTTTGCAAGAAATTTTGTTCTTTTTTGTTTTTGGGTTATAAAATTTTAGTACCACTCAAATGTTAGAGACAACCATATGGAATGAATTTTCTTAATTTTCAACAACGGAATAAATAAAATCTACAAATTTATTGACCACCTGGTCATAGTTGAATGAATATAGAAACAACACCGTACCACAAGAATATATTGATGGTGGCAGTACGTGGTTAAAAGTTATTTAAATTTTTCTTTCAATTTCTTTCTGTTCTTATGAGAATAAAGGATATAAGCAGTTGCACTTTTCATAAACTAAAACTACAGAGGGCTTAAAACTAAGAAAAGAAAAAGAGAGAGTGGCCGTCTGCAAACACTTTTATAGAGTCTAGTGTTTATTTATAAGCTCAACAGCCCCATGCAACAGCACTTATATTTACATGTGTGCAGTTTTTATGTTTCTGTTGAAGTCGTAAAATAATGTTACTTTGAAGGATAATGTGGCAAATAACCACACAATGTTGAAAAAATAAAAATTAATTAGATGATAGAAAGTGTTTCATTTTTATATTTATTATTAAGAAATTTGACAAAGTTACACACAAAGAATTATTAAAATACAACAGGAAAAAGATTTTAAAAATAATAAACTTTATTTAATATTTTGTTTGTTTGTTCCTGGTATTCCCGACACATTAAGAAAAGTAAAAACAACGAAAATAAACTGAAGGCATGCAAAGTGCCTACCAAACACGCACTCAGGTTTGTTCTCAAATTGAAAATGCTTTTATACAAAAACTTTTTTAAATAATATTTCATTGTTTGTTTAATATGCTTTCGCTTGCTAACTACTTTACCGATCTGCAATTTACGCACACATTGTCCATGGTGAAGAAAAGGACATTGAGTATTAAATTAATAGAAAAGGGTACTGTTTTCGGGGTAAACAAATTACAACTGTCTAAAAAGCGACTAAATATGTTTATCTAAGTTAAAACTCTTCGAATAGAGGCATTCGAAAATAATATAAAAAAAACTTAATAACGATTTTAAATTTAGAAAGCAGATTCAGTTTCGACGCCAAATTTTTCATATTTAAAAACTGCTGATCAATAAGTATTGTCAGGTAAATTGTCTTAAAATTTAAGATCTTCATTCGCTTATTTTGGTTATTTACTCACCGATAGGAAGACTCAGACTTTTTCGAAAATTTGAAAAGGCCGAAATAGAATTACTTTTTTTTTTTGGAAATAGTGGGTTTCAATTTGATATAAATGATATTAAATACATATGTTTTTCATATTGTAAAAACAAGAGTCACGATCTAGTTTATAAAAAGTTCCTATTTTAGGCTTACAATAGTTATCAAAATTTTATTAAAAATAAAAACGTGGTTTGTTTGTTTGTAATTTTTGTTTAAGCCTTAACTTTGAAGTTTTTATACTTAAAGGAAATGTTTTTGGCTTTTCTAAAAATTTGGATAAAGGTTTTCTGATAAGCTGGCTTTAGCAACCGGCGAAATACCTATAGATACCTGCTATTCCAAACCAACAAATAAATTGCGTTTTTATTTGAAAATGTTTCGGGGTATTAGCAAAATATAATAAATAATATTATAAAAATTCCCAAAATAATTTTACAAATAAAAACACAATTTTCGTTTAATAAACACAATTACAGTTTTTACCTGGCAACTCCTATTTAATTTTTAATTTTTAATTTTAATATTTATTGAGCCTTTTTTTTAACAATAGTAAGAGGAATAGAAACAACATAAAACAAAAGAATAACTTAAGACTATAATGTATTATCTTAATTAACAATAATGTTTGTCAGCACCAAGCTTTATCTTTGAAATAGAATAAAAATTAAATATTACAAAATACATGTCTAAAAATAGTGCGCCCTTGCTCCCGAGGCTTAAATAATTGGAGAGATAATCTCTATAAATACACTTAATTCTAAATGAAACAAAAATTACATACTAAATAATACAAAAATTAAAAAATCAAACAAACGAAAAATCACAAAATAGTACTATCCTCTGTGAGTACCAGGTGTACTTTTTGTAAAAAAAAACAAGTGTTAATATTTATATTAAAATTAGGCGGTTCTTCATTGATAAAAGTCACAGGTGAAAGGTAATTTGTATTAGACCAATTAAAATCTTTTTGTTGATTAAAAATGTTGCTAATATAGTTATTGTCATGAAGCGAAAGTCTAGTAACATACCTTTTTAAAATGTCACAAATATACAGACAAATTGAAGTAACTTTTGATTGACTATAAACATATCGATTAGTTTCTTTAATTATACTTGGCGAAATACTAAACCATATCGGAAAGCCATTAAGAAAACATGGCCTTATTCTTGTTTTGTATAATAAAAGTTTAGTTGTCTTCGGTAAACTTTTATTATACAGAAGCTTTGCAAATGATCCTAATATTTTATAAGATTTACTTAATACATTTCAACCATAAATATATTGTAAAGATGTGGTGCTAGTATGGAAACCTGAGGCACACCACAACTAATACTCTCACAATTTGATAATTTACCGTTAAATTGAACACAAAAGGTCCTCTTAAAAAAGAAACTTTGAAACAGTTTAACAGTAGGAGCGCTAAATCCCATTTGAATCATTTTGTAAATAATTACCGCATGAAATGCATGATCAAATGCTTTTCCACATCTAATGAAATAGCAATAGTACAATATCGCCGACGGAGATTGGAGATAAATCATTCTGAAATTTAGATAAAGCGTCAATTGTAGAGTGTCCACTTTTAAATCCAAACTGCAATTTTGGAATATATGATGAATTTAC
Source organism: Gymnosoma rotundatum (assembly GCA_916610165.2). NCBI lineage: Eukaryota > Metazoa > Arthropoda > Insecta > Diptera > Tachinidae > Gymnosoma > Gymnosoma rotundatum. The sequence goes on along the minus strand of OU744337.1, from coordinate 152,037,331 downwards.
TTCCATGTTCATTTTTTCCCGAATAATTTTTTCAAATAATTTACCTAAATTAGAAAGTAATGAGATGGGGCGTAAATTGTTTACATCAATAGAGTTTAATTTCTTTTGGATTGGCACAATCTTCGATGTTTTCCGAGGTTTTGGAAGATATGAATTATTCAAGCAATTGTTGAAAACAATTGTAAGATATTCAAAAGCCTTAGTAGGTAGCTTTTTAATTATATAATTAGAAATATTGTCTAATCCACAAGATTTTTTTATTGTTAATAACTTTAACATGTGCTAAAACTTCATTTAATGAAGTGAGACTTTCACAATTTTGTGTATTGATAGCCGAAAAATGTGGTGAAAACAAGTGTTTATTATCTGGCAAATTATTAAGGGTAAAATTGATGGTTTCAAAAAGTACCGAAAAATCACGGCCAGGACTAGATTTATTATAAACTTGTGCAAAATGTTCCTTCAATTTATTTAATTCTAATGAATCATCTTCAATAATTACACCATCCACAGAAAGATTTTTAAGATGTCTATTTTTTTTATATCCTATAATTCTATAAACCTGTTGGTGAGCAGTAGGTCCCGCGTTAATATTTTTAAGTTTTAACTTAAAAATGTATGATTGCTCCTCCGCTACTTGTTTCTTAATTATAATATTTAATAAATACATTTGTTTAGATAACAGTATTTAATAACCAGAATTTATTTGTTTAACGCAAAAAAGCACCTTTTTAGTAAAAAAATATATGTTTTGGTTACTGCAAAATACACGAGCAAGACACGTAATAATCAAATTTATAAATAAATTAATAAATATTTTTTGTTTATTTTGGTCATAGATTAAATAAAAAATTATTCGAATAACGAGTTCTATAACGAGCTGTTTACGTTTTATTTATTTCACGATTCAAATGAATTTCTTTTAGTTTATTTTTATTTAATGGAATACATCTAGTCTCGCCTGGTTGCTTAATATAAAATAAAAAGTTGTTCGGAGTTCAGAAAGCTATTTTGAAAAGAATTATAAAACGATAAATCCTTCGAAACCTCACATATTTTCAGAGTTACGGACCCCCAAAGTTCTTATTAAAAATTTGCAGTATTTCAAATATGCTTTGGCGGAATGGGCCAATGTGGGCCATCATAAAAAAGCCTTTCAATTAAACAATCAGGATCTTTAAACAAATATATCGAAAAAATGTTATTCCATTAGAACTATTTAGGTATGTACGTATTTCGCAGTGTTTGCTAAGACTAGATTTAATGGTGACTTTTTTATATTTATTTTTTTAGAAGCTTACTTGCTCGTCACGGGTTAACAATTTGTTTGTGATATGTAATGTGCTTGATAGGAATTTTGATAAGTTCTGTTGTGATACCCAAATTGACCCATTCTGCTACAAAGGGCTTGAAATACCAAATATGTTCTATTAACTATAAAGGTCCGTAAAATGAAACAAAATTGCCGACTGTTTATTCATTTAATATTTTTGCCTTAAAAATACTTTTTCTACCTGAGGACAAACTCTTATTTTATAACCGACTATCTAAAGAATAAAAAATCATTCTATATTTGGTTTAAAGAAGGGTAAATCCTACAATAAAATTTTGATTATGAAAAATAATTTTTTATGGTTTTTGAGACTGTTAATCGTGTATGAATATAGTTTGACCAACATTTGCTTGTTTTAAGTTTATTAAATAGTATTGTCAAATGAAAAAAGTTTTAAATATAAAATTCTTCAATTCGAAAATTTGTAAAAAAATTCAACGCGTTTGTTCTTTTTTATATGAAAACTTGCTTTTACAATAAAAATCATCAATTAGTCATTCATAGTTTTGTATCGTACACATTATAACAAGATATTAATTATCATCTCTAGGAATATCCCCAGGCGGTGAAAGTGAAGGCGAGAGATGACTCTTACGCAAATAATTAAATCTTATTAAGTAAACAGCTTTTCAACATCCCACAAGGACCTGATTTAATTCATATTTAGATATCATTTGGAAATTGCTAAAGGTTTAATATACTAATTTAAGAATTTGAAAATCTGCACATATTGCTTATTCAAAATAAATTTTATCTATTAAAAAAAAAAAAAATAATAAGTCTGCACGTATGTTCATGAACTTTGTTTGTGGACAAAATAAAATGGGAAAAAGTATTTAATTCAAATTTTAAAATTCGAAAACCGACTTTTTGGGTTTCAAAACTAGAATTCATTCATTCATTCATTCAATATTATGAAACGGATTCACAGATCTAGTCATGACTACGAAATAACAGGTGTGTTATTACTTTTCTAGATTTCAATTATGGGAATGTATACTATACTATACTATAATGTTGCAATAATTTGTATACATATATACATATACATATATGTATAACTAAACATCCGATGAGCTACTGTTATGAAATTTGAAATAAATAACTATTTTGTTAAAAAACTACCTCTTTTAATATTTTTTTACTTTCTGCAATAAAATATGTTTGTTCTTCCTTAAAAATCGTTCTTTCCGAAGCTGCTGGCAACACTGCTTGTTAATAAGATTGAGAAAAGTTGCCATGTGTAAGAGTACGACCCTTTTAGTTGTATGCGACGCTTAGTTAATGTTAATGAGTGCTATTAAAGTGTGCCTTACCCGTGCTTAACTGTCCTTTATTTGGGGTAGATTTTAGTCGCTTAACCAATACTCTATTAAACAGTTGAGGTCTAAAATCTGTTTTTAAACACTTTTGCTTTGAAAAGATATTTGTAGAATATTTATGTTAATATAAATATTAATGACTACACGTACGTATTTAAAAAACAGACGCAACTGGTTAACAATTTGCTTTTAGTTTTATTATAAAAATAGCTTATAACGATGCAGTTCCGAAAAAAATAAAATAATCTTAAAGCAATTTCTTTCTTAAAAAGTTCAACACGAATTAAATGTGAATGAACAACTCATAAAACTGCAAAAAGTACTTAAGTACTTTTTCATTTGAAAAGCAACAAGCAATAAAACTTTAAAAAATATACATAACTAACGAAATAAATTTATGAATATCTGTTATCATTGATTTTAAAACTATAGTAATTAACTTTAAACGTTCATAATAAATAACAACTGAAACGAAAAAAAAAAAATCACACATTACTAACATTTGAATGTTTTGAAACACATTGTGATAACTTTGAAACGGCATGAGTTGAGTCATTTTTATTTATTAGTGAGAATTTTTATCAATTACACGGTTCTGCAAAACAATTCGTTTCTCCTAAAAGACAAAAATTAAAACTAGTTAATAAATGGTAAAATAAATTTTATTTTTTTTAACCAGAAATAAGTTCTTGCACGATTTCCTTGTAGTTTTATGCGTTTAGGTCTTTACAAACCTGTGACACTACTTTACAAAAGCCAACCAAAATCTTTCTTCTGCCTGATTCAACGGACGCGGGCAATTAGCTCCAATTTACAGCTTTCACAATATATTCATTAGCCCTAGTTTTATACGAGGAGCGGTAGATAATGCAGCGTTCCTCAAAAAAAGATGTGCATGCAAAACAAAAACTTAAAGTAGATATTAATTAACCTGTTAACTGATTAGTTTTTCTTTGCAAGCTCGATTTAATGTGCTGAATTAATTTCAAGCAATGACGCGTATTTACGACATGAGCAGAGTAAGTTACTATACGTTATAAAAGTCTTCATAATTTTCTTCATTTTCACTAGTATCATCATCAGAAGATGAGGAGAGTATTAATAAAAATTGTCGCTTTCTTTCTGCAGAAAATATGTCTTCATTCTCATCGCTGCTACTTTCATTATCAGAAGATATTCGAAAGTTCTTTAGTTCTCTTGTATTCAAAATATTTTTTTCATTATTCTGGGAGGCATCCATCTAGGGGAGTATGTTAAGAAATAAATTTCATATCTAAATTGTTCATTCATCTTTATAATACCTTGAATTTTAGCTATTGAACCAAATATTGAAAAAAAAAACTCCAAAACTACACTGATTGCACTGTTATCGCCGCTGCACTGCAGAAGAAATACTAACAACTTGACGCTAAATGTTAGAATTCTTCATAACTCACGCTTATGATAACGGTAATCAGCAAATTCAGTGTTAATAACTACTTTATAATATCAAAATTACAGGGGAATTCTTATTTAGTGCTTACCTTTCAATTTCATAGCAAATGCAATTTTTTTTTTCAGCATGACGCACATATGCGACATAAAAAAAATGAATATTTGAAATTGACGCATATATACGACATAATCAGTTAACAGGTTAAAGAAGGATTTCTTTGCAGAACGGTGTTATTAAATGAAATAAAAATAAATATTAAGTTTTATGGGCTGGTGTTTTTCTACGTTGAATCTATAAATCTTGCACAATTCTCGGAATTGCCTTTAAAACAAATCTTATCAATAATTATTTAATTGATTCTAATCAAAAATAGAAAAAAGTTTTTGGTTAAAAAAGCATTTTTCTGAGAATTTGATAACAAAAATTTATGACGCATTTCTTATAAATTAAAGAAGTTTAACTCGGTGGTCAAATGAACTTTATAGAAAAGTAAAAATTTCAAACAGCAGTAACAGAATATAGATGATAGTTCGATACATATAACCAAGCACTACCGAAGATCCGAAATAACTAATATCCAAGTTTGTCTGTTAGCAGACTGGCATTTGTTACTTTTACTTTGGAAACCTTAAGCCTAATTAAAATAATATCAGGTGCCTTTTAATATACAATACTGAGCAAAGTTTTGAAATCATCACGCTATGAAATTTGTTTCAGAAAAACCAAAGGTTTAGTAAAAGTAATGACGTCTTTCTGTGATTAGGAACTTGTGTTTTTTGTGTGTTCAAAGAAAAATTATCATTTGACCAGTCGTTAAAAGATGCAGTACAAAGAGTTTATTTAAGCAATAATTTATAACGAGTTTTTAACCGCTGTTAGTTTATGATCGAAACATACGAAAAAAGTATTAATTCAAAAGATATTCTACAGTTTCAAGTTTTATGATTTAAACATTTCACATTTTGTGTTAATCTGATTCCATCTTCTTACTTCTTAAGTCTTATATGTAATGTCTGCTGTAAGTTCATCACTTGCACAGGCTCACTTTTCTACAACAGATAAATCGTAATACCTCCAACAGCACCAACGATAAATTCTCTGCTTAGTCGGATCCAACAAGAAAGACACATCTTGAATTTGGAAGGTTTTCCTATTTTAGAAGCTTGTTGCTACATTCCAGGCTGTTTTTTTATAGTTCTACAGGTTCAAATATTAAAGCTTTTTAACTTATTCTTTAATAGTTTATTTAAATCTCTTCATAACGATTTCTGCGCAATAGGTCCGGTTAAACCTATATGTCACTTTGTTTTTTCTAAGGGAATCAACAATTATTATAATCTTTTCTTTTGAACTTATATTCCTTATCCTGCGCAATAATAAAAAATAAAAAAAGGAAAAAAAAAAACAAATGTCAAATATTTATTTAAAAATAAATTCAGAGTTTACAAATTTAGCACGTTGATAACTGATATCATATCCCAACAAATCACAATTAACTCAAACGTCAACAAGTATTATAAAAATTGCAATTGATGTTTTGGTTTTTTAATTTATGCACACAAAAACATATTTAAATAAAAAACAAGTAGAAGAATGATTGGCATTTTAAACGAAATAAGTGTTCTCATGAAAAATTAAAAAAAAATCGGAATAGGTATATTCAATTAGACATTTTGTTCTAAAGTATTATTAATAATCAAGGACAACCCCACCATATCCGCAAAATCACGAAGCATTTCTATACAAAAATCATAAGTTTGTAAGCAAGTGTGTATTCCTTTTTTTTTAAACTACTGTTTAATTAAATAAATAATAATAATATTAAATATTTCCATCAAGTAAATCACAACATTGTAGCTTTACACTGTAGCTTTAATCTTAAGCTGACCCAAATTTGTTGGCTACAGTTTTTATGTTCATATTGGTCAGCCTTAGCAGTCCTTTTCTATTGTTCAAAGCGTCTAAAGCATTTACCGTTAACAATTGGTTTCTCGGTAAAACGGTACTTCTATGTTTTTATGATTCAGCTACCAATTGTTTTATTGTGGATTTATTGTTTTTTTTTTTGAGCCGACTTCGTAATACGCATCGCGCACAGTGATTTTCACGTTTCCTTTGAATTAGTTTTATTACTAATAAATACATACTCGCACTACTATCAAATCATGAGCCTTTCATGTGATTTTTTTAAATATCTACTGCTTTGCAGCCTCCGTAGGTGCTGACTCAATTACAACTCTTAAATAACACACTAATGAAAGATGCCTCCTTTCCTTAATAAAGTTTTGCAGAACACACATATTATGTAGAGAATATTCTAATTAGTAAATGAAAGCTTTTGAAATTAAATTATTTCTTATTAACGCGCCAGATACATAACGTCTTCAATCCAATCCTGATATTAACATGTTTCCTTTACTTTTGTTCCCAATCTTAATACATAAGCGTACGTTTACTATTTAAGTACGTGACAGGATATATTAATGTGATAAAAAATTTTTTTTTTGAAAATTTACTGTTTTATCATTAAAAATTTCAGAGTGATGAATTTGTAAAAAAATAAAACATAAATAAATAAAAAATTCAAAGAGAATGTTATTGCTACTGAGTGTAATTTTTCTGTTTATATTTGATACAGTGCAATTTGGAATAGGAATAGGAATAGGTTTTCTTATTTTGTAATATATAAGGTAAAAAGTCAATAAAAAACATTTCTTATTATTCAGAAAGTTGATCCTATAAAAACCAAAATGCATATGATGATTATTAAAATCTTGGTCAACTAACAAGAAATATATATGTACGTATGTAATTATTTGGTTAACATAAAACAAAAATAAATTAAATTTATTGGCTTAAAAAGTTTTTTTCTTCTGATGTCCAGGAATAAAATTCCAATTATCAGTTCTTTCTTTATTTGTTTTATGCACTTATTTGTCTTCTTTGAAGTAATCGAAAAGGGAATTTTGATTAAATAAATTATATTTCGTACAAATTTTAATTATACAATTATTATTTTTATTTTTAAGTTACGATTTTTTATAAATAGGATTTTAATTATTTTGTATTATTATTTTTTATAAATTTATCTCTTTCTAACTTACATCGGTTATGCATCGGGTGATGATGATGATGATGATGGTTTGATGTTGGCGTCTTTAATAAATCACGTTTAAGTGAGTTATTATTATCCTCCGGTGTTGTGTGCCAATGCAACTCTGACATAACCATTTTCACTTTGGACTTGTATAACAAAATTTAATTTTAGTTTTTTTTTTTTTTAACAGAATATTGGTTCAAAGTTTTTTTTCGTTCTTCAAATTTAACTCTGAATATTTACATACGTACGTGTAAATATATTTATTAAGCTCTTGGAACTTTTTCGAGTTCTTAAATGTTCGTACGTTAATTGGTTGAATTGTTGTAATATTTTTCAAAATAAGATTACATTATAGGTATTAGTTTTATTTTTTCATCACTTCTTGCACAGCACCATACGTACTTACACACATATGTGTTTTGTAGCAATAAAAATTCACATAAATAGTAAATATTTTTTTAAGTATATTTTAGTTTTGTTTAATACAAAAGTAGACTTTTGACTGTGACGATGTTTTCACATTAACGTTTCTATTGAAACTAATTTTGGATACAAAGACAAAGTGTTAGAATACCTTTGTGTCAAATAAGATTTCTGTTAAACAGTAAATAGTCTGCTTTAAAATTCATATTTACGAATTCTTAACATTTAAAAATGTTTCTGTTTGCTAAAAAAAAAGAAATAAAAAACTGTCTTTGTTTAAGGGTTTTTTTTCTGAATTTCTTTAAAAAAAATTGCAAATTTGTTGGCAGATTTTTACTTATTTTTGTTTAGATATTTTGTTTTAAGGGGTGATTTTTTTTCTTTTCCTCTTCACATTATATTTTCAACTCAAGTTTTTTGCTTTTCGTTGTAGTTTTTCTTTTCAAAGAAGAAAATTTTGAAAACATGCTCTTGATGTTTCGCAGGGAGAGTTTTTAAGCCAAACAAAATAAGACATTTGTGTAGATATTTCTGCGTTTAAACGTCTGCTTACTTTGTTTCATACCGTATCTTGACCGTAATACATTCACTTCGTTGCACGTTATATTTCAAACTAACTTGGCACACACATATCAATTTTTACCAGCATTTGCCAAAACGCAATAACAACACAAAATGTGCTCTCATTCTTTATTCATTCTCATGCATTAAAAAAACACACAACTTATTTAAAGCCTCTCTAAATGGCTTCTTTTAATGGTGTGTGTAAAGAAATAAAAAAGTTTTACCGTTTTATCAGGCATAAAAAATAGTTTCCTTTAAGAAAACTTTATTAAAATATGGACACACCATATAAGAAACAGTACTGCTGCTGCTGCCACTCTATTGCAACCAGGCAACCCCTTTTTTAGACCTCCAATCAAGTTCTAACTAGATTTTGTAGAAAAAGGAGAAAGCTAAAAAAAACATACCATCCACACAGCGTTGCCACACAAGAAATTGACTTCCTACCAATAATTTTCAAAAATCCTACCAAAATCGTTCACAGCCTACCAAAAATTTAAAAATGCGTTTCTTGCACATAAACTCTGTTATACTCACTTGGTTTTTTTCCGTAATTGTTGAGGTGGAAATTTGTCTTTTGGTGATTTTTAAGATGGATGTTATGATTTAAAATAGTTTTAGAGCATATTATGCAGAATGAACACCCATCCCTTTCCTGGAGCCAATCAAATTCGCTCAACCATTCGGTTCTAAATTTTTTTGACTGTTTCTTTACATGCAATATTAGTAAATATTTATGTAATTAATAGGTACATATATACAATTAAAAAAGTTTACTTACTTTTCCATTTTGTCTGTTAATTTTTTTAATACAAACACTTGTAAATAAGACTTCACTCAAAAATATTTTTAATTTCAATTTCATAATATTGTTCGCGTTTCTTAAACCAGAGATGGTTATAGCTTTAATCATCTTTATGCAAAAAAGCAGAGATGTTTTTTATTACACCTAAAACAGTTTTTGAAAACAGTGGTAAAACTATTCACAGTTATTGTTTATTTAATTCAAAGTTACATTTTTTTATTTTATGTTCTGAATTTTTAAGGTAAAAAATTTACTATTGCTAAAAATTGCTACAGGAGAAAAACCTACCAAAATTTAAAAAAAAAATGCAACAAACCAACCAAACTACCAAACTGTTTTTTAAAAACGAAAAACTACCAAGTTTGGTCCGATTGGACCAAAGCGGCAACGCTGCATCCACATCAAAAATGTCAATGGATTTCCCCACAATGAAAGAGAGAAACATGCAATTGATGTTCTTGATGAAATGAGTTTCAAGCAAGTAAAAGTTTTCTTTCATTGTTTGAATTTTTCGTTTTCAATTATTTTAGGTCTTGTTTTATCTTATAGGTAATGGACGAAAAAAATTTACATGTGTGTGCATATGTACGTATATTATATTTAGAACAAGTATTATTGTTGACAAAATTATATTTATAATTTAAACAAAATAAATAGGTATATATGTATATGTTTCTGTTAATTTTTTATATCCACAAAACAAGATTGTACTTAAGTTTAATGCATTAATTTAATTAGAGTACTAGTATGGCAATTGTAACGTATCCTACATACGAATCATTAAATGAGAAATTATTGAACCTACCCACGTAAGGAAGAATGTATTTTAAGAAATCTATAAAGTTTTGAATAAATGAACAAATAAATAAACAAAAAAATATGAGATTTATTTAATGTAAAATTAACCCAATCTTTTAAGCTACTGTTGTCGCATATGTAAGTGTTGTAATGAACGAATCTATCGATTTAATATGTAATTAGCATATGGGTTTTTATAATAATAAATCAGTTTAATACCATATATTTTAGAATGATTGATAATTATTTAGTTTCTTTTACTGGCAACACTGATATACAGCATAATGCATTATTCTCTTGACAATTTTCTCTCTTTTAGGTACAATAATAGTAACATTTGCAGATCTGGTTTTTTACTCTATCGCTCTCTTCTCTCATTTCTGGGTTATTGTTACTATTGGTTTGTTTTTTATATATTTTTTGCAGTTGCAGAGTGGCACGATATTTTCTCTCCTGATGAAAAGAACTGTTTGTTCCTTGGACGTATTTAATTTTATAACATTTTATACTTTGGTTATTCCATTTACTTTAAATCACGTTCTTATTGTCAGCCCATTATGAGATGTTTAAACTTACACACAACTTTTGTTTGAAAGTAGTGTGTGTGTGCGTGCATAAGCGCCTCTATCAAATAAAATTTTTTATATGAGTTGCGGTGAGTAGGTGTGGCTAAAAATTTAAATTTTAAAATTGTTTTTGGGTTTATTTCTCTGAACATTTTAAGTATGCTTATTTTTAAGCTTTTGAATGCGGTGGGATGTAAGTTTCTGTATTTGAAGTTGTGTTGTGAGTATAGAAATAGTTTGTTTAATTTTTCCTTTTTGCTTCTACTGTCATAGATAGTTACTTAAATTATGAATTTTAAGGAATTCCTTATTTGCCTGTTTTATTTGCTTTATTTAACATGTGAGCATATTCTAACTTTACGATTGGATCTTTTTCGTATATTTGAATTTTTGCGATAAAGAGGGCAGCAATCCGAAATGTTACATTTAGGTACACACATGTATGTACAAAAAGATACATCTACATCTTACAAGTAAGAACATCCTAACATCTATTCATAATACGAGTACCTATGCATAAGCTTTTGCATTAAATAAAAAGACGTTTATTTCTGGTATTTATATAAAATATGTATTTAAAATAAACGCTTATAAGTAAAAATAAATATGTTTGTACGTACATACCTACGTATGTAACTATGTAGGTATTACAAATTTAGATCAAATAGCAACCTAAAGAATTTTCTTAATGCACCAATAAATTAATAATTAATTTTAATTTAGGTACCTAGGTATTTAAAAATTAAGCTTTTTCAGCTCTGAGCTACTTCTTTGCAGGAGTTACAGTACAAGTTTAGAAAGTATGTATGTAGGTACATACCTTTGTAGCATAGTAATACTATTCAAATTTTTCTGGAGAAGATGTAGCAATTCTCGAAAAGGAAAATTATTTCATGTACCTATACAAAATTCCGAAGATACCTAATAAGAAAAAAAAGGAATGTCGTCTTTGCTTAATCCATGAATAATTTTGCCCTCTGGAAAAATACCTAGTTATCAAGGCAATATTTAAATGAATGGTTGTCCAAATCCTGATATTAATTTCCAATTACAGATTTTATTAATTCATGATTAAAGTCCTAATGAAGTAAATCAAGAGAAAGGCTTATAAGAAGGTTCAAAAATCTTTTCAAGTTTTTATTTTTAAGTAATTACCTAGTTCTTGGCGCATCAAAACCATCAGTCGACAACTAGAATCGAATGACGTTATTTACTTAATATCTTATTACTTTGTAGGTATACATAGGTAGGTATAAAAAATTTGTACTTTGCAATACCCCAGAAGATTAATTTGTTTGAGATATACCACATTCCAATTCTTTATCATACGATGGGAGAATATAATGATTGAATGCTGTTTTATAATGAGGCTGCTACGACGAAACCTTTTAGCTGATCTTTCTCTCTTATTTACATATTACCTAGATACATACGAGTATATCGATTTAGCTATCAGATTTCTGTACAGTTGTCTTGCTTAAAAATCATTAAATTAAATTTACTAAAAGTAATTATTATTAATTCTTTCAAATTTTCTGATGTAATGTCCAAGCTTATTTAATGGCGGTTAATTTATTTTTTTTTTATTGTCCTTTTGACAATGAAAACTTTAAATTTTCTGCACACACTATATTATTATTTTGTTAAAAACATTTTTAATTTCGTACTCAATAGATATTTTCTTTACGCCGCAACGCAATAGCTATAACAACAAAAACTATAAAACAACATCATCATTGAACATGCAAACCCGATACGGACTCTCTCTACGAAATTATTTAAGAGCAGTTGTTTTTTAATTTTTTATAAAAAATGCATTTATATTTGTTTTTCCCTCAATTTTTAACACCCCTTAAATGATCATTGTGTTGTTATTCAAAGATTTAATGTAAAAGTAAAATCTTGATGCATAACCGAAGAATACATAAATTAATAGAATATTTGCGTGTAGAATTTCCAGAGAACGTAAAAAAACAATTTCATCTTTTTATTCTATGAATCATTTAAGGAAAATAAATTTTAAAAAGCATAAAAAATACAAAATTTAAAACATTTAGTTCAGACCCTTACATTCTTTTATAGAATTTTATCAGTTTTAAATTTTTAAGGGATGATTTTACTGTATAATTTTTGCATTTTTCTCGTATTTTTTTTTAACAAATAAAGGCCGTTTATTTCTTATAAAAATTCAGTTTTAACCGTTTTCTAAATTATTATTGGTTTGCCCTGCTAAAATAAAAAAAAAGAAAATTCGGGTTGCCGCCAGTTTTTTCATTAGATTTCTTAACATAATGTTTAAATTGCAAAATTGAATTTATTTTTAGTTAAAAAAGAGTAAATTCGATAATAAAATTATTTGTTTTAATAACGAAATGGCCATCGAGACGTTCTTTGACCCTCAATAATCAATATCGGTAGTTTAAATAAAAAAGATTTTATTTTGAAAATTATTTGTTTTAATAATTAAGCGATTTTTAAAACTATTGATCGTTTAGGCTTACTAACCTCTTTTAAGTTTTTTTTTCAAGTACTATCGTTAGTATTTTTTTTTTTTTTTTTTGTTATTACTAAATTTGTGATCTATCATATTTTAGTAAAACAAAAAAATAGTTTTTCTGTGCAGTATTAGTAAAAAAAGAATTAATTTATTACTATTCAACTTCTTATATTTTTGCATAAAGTAAATAAGGAGATTTACCACAAAAATTTTATAGGAATAAATAAATTTCGATTCCTTTAATAGGCGTCGCAGTGCAGTTATGAGGTACAATTATTTAAAAGGCAGCAATGATTATGTCTAAGCTATTGAATTGTTTCTTTTATTTAATTTTTAACACATTATGATATTTTGCTTTTCGGTAAAGGGCTGAGCCACCAAATATTAAACAGTAAATGAAATCCAGAAAATTTTTATATTATACCTAACTAAAATTATTCAGACAGATCAAAGGTCTCAAATACGGAACTGTTCAAAAGGATACAGAACGGATAGTAATGGTTACTAATAATAATAATAATAATGATACAATAAATGTTTTAAAGAAATTAGTTGAAGTAAATTAAATTAAAATATCTTTTATTGTAAAAATACGTAAGTAATAATTCAATTAAAGAAGCCGCGATTTCGGAGAGATAAAGTCAAGGTTATCTCTAATCAGCTTACAAGACTGGAATTATTTACATGCAGAACAATATGAATATCGAATACAAGAGACATTTATTTATTCTGCCTGAAATTAAACCAAATAAATATTTTTTAAAGTTTTTTTTTTTTTAATAATACACAATTCCAAAACATATACAATTAAAAGGAGAGCCCAAGTTCTTTGAATTCCTTGTAACATTTATATTAACTAAAATAAAATAATAAAATAATATTAAAAAATTTTGCCTTTTTAATAAAATTCTTTTTTTTTCATTTTCTAGGAAAAATCATAAAATATACTTTGTGTGCAACGAAAAAGTCAGTCATAAAATACTATTCCTATTTCTTTTTATAGTTAAGAACAATTGTAAGCAGTTATACCAACTACAAAACTCAGCATCATTTTCATTAGTATGAGTCTAAATATAATAACAAATACACGCACACAATTCCATCAAACTACAAACAACCGCAATCATGTTCAGTAGATACGCGGACATGATGACGTGTTTGTATGGCTCGATTCCTTCCGAAAATTTCCTAACATGTACATAGTATGTATGTGTTTGGTTTTTTTGTTTGCTTGAACACATGTTAATTAGCCAAGCAGTAGTGGATGATATATAAAATTTTAAAAAGGATTTGCCAGATATTAAAATCAATCTTTTATCTCTCACGTTTACACGGAGTTGTTAATTTCTTTCTGTTGTTGTATTTATGGTTGACTTTTACCTTTCTTACAGGAGGATTGTTTTTATGACTTCACTTTTGTCCCTTATAATTATTGTTTTCTGTTTTTATTTTTAAAACTCTTTCCGATTGAGTGTAAAAAACGCTTGCTTATTGGTTATCATTTTTGAATATCCTTGCGGCTACTTTGTAATTGTTATATTTGTGTTGTCATAAAACTCTTTTTAAGAAGAAAAATAAAAAATATATTTAATTCAGTATTTTTAGTTACGCTAGCCATAAAACACATCTTTACAGATCTCTTTTTCCATAAAAATAAAGGTTATGAAAAATTCCATGTAAAACATTTAAAAAATCCCGCTAAACAATTTTCTTTTCCTTTGTGGCGAAAGTAAAATTTTTTATAAAGTTAATTATTAATAGAAGCCGTTGTGGAACAGAAGTTTATAAAATTTTCAAATAGTCTACATATAACAAACAATGAATATAAAAAACTTGGGTAACGTTAATTTTATTCAAAACGAAATGGAATTGCATTAGAAACAAACTTAAACCTTGACTGTTGCGGAGTCAAATGGGTGACATGGTTGCACAAGTCGGACGATCTCGTCTCTTGCTGTTTATAACTCATTGATTCCATTCATTATAATTAACAAATCAGTAACTCTTAGAATGCCATTCATTGTGCATTACATTACTTGGGGAACGCTTCCGGCAGTTACATATTCTTCTTTCGAAAATTATTCTGGAAACAGTCATATTTCATGACTATATATAAACGAGTCAAAGTTGATTCTGCCGCATCAAATTACCCCTATGGTGAAGTCCTGTTTGCCAAGAGACTGCAATGGCGGTTCGTAAAATCTTATTTGGTTATTTACGCGTATTTGGTTCTTTCTAAATTTAATTTCATTACCATATTGGTTTTAGAATGGGGTTATAAAGACGAAGTTTGCAGTATAAAATTAGGGTACAGTTTTTGACACTAAGAAAATTTATTTCTACTGTTTTAGTTTTTGTCTGTTTGCGGCCTTTCGAAAATACTTGGGAAAGCTATATCGTCAGCAAATATCGATGAATGTAAGAATAAAACTGGTATCTTGGGAAAAAAGTTACTTTAACTTTAACTTTTCTGGATGTCATACTCTGTTAAATAGAATGCATATTAGAATGTATTCTAAATATTTCTCAAAAACATTTCTACCACATTGACTGTCTTGTGAATTTTGCTGGAAAATTTTCTAAAATAAAAATATAAAAGACTTGTTGTTTTACGAAGGGAGGGGCTTGAGCTTACAATGAACATAAAAGAAAAGGTTCATGAGTTACTCTAGCACATCCTATGCAAAAAAGATGAATAAAATATTTTCATACGAGAAATTTCTCAATTTAGTTACAGAACAGAGGCACAGAATGCGAATTGGTGTTTCGGAATACATCCTTACGACAACAAATGACAACAGCTACAACAGCTTAAACAAAAACCAGCAAGCAATCATGGACAATTGAAATCATTCACATACTATGCAAAAGTGCCGTTATATACGTATGTTTGTATATCCCTATAAATTCAAACATTTTGCAAAAACTTAATAACGCACTATTGAAATAAAATCAGAATAAAAGAAAAACTATTGATCATTATCAATTTTCAACAACTGTGCAAATTTAGAATATTAAGGAATTAAAATTATTTTGATGCATAATTTACCGAAAAAAAACAAACAAACAAAAACACAAATGAAAAACTCCAAACTTACCCTTGAAATTGGTGAAATTTTTATTTTCAGCCTCTTGTTCATTTTTCATACACTTTTTGTCATCTGATGAAAACGTTGTCTTCCTGACAACGCCACCACCCACTTTGCAACCAGTTGAATTGCTTGATTTGCTGGAACCATTCGAACAGTTACTTGAACTACGTTTGTGACATTCTTCTTCATTTAGTTTCTTTGTGTTTGTCAAATCAGGCTGCTGCTTTTGATGTCGAGGGTGCCCACGTATTTGTATGTCATAAGCAGGAGCATTAGGATAATTTTTTCTGTTACTTTGGCGTTTTAATTCAAAAAACTCATCACGTACTTTTAAAGAATCAACAACAGCTATTGTTTGCTGTTTGATACTATTTGTGAAAAGTTCTTCCACATTTTCGAAATTAGAGAACATATTATGTTCCCTTGTTTTTATTGTTGCTGCTACTTGTGTAGGGGAAGGGAACTTAACTTTTGATCCTCCTGCTTCATTTGCTCGCATCATCAAACACTCGTCGTGCTCATCGGAATCACCAATATAATTTTCAATATTTGAATTGTAATTTTTAAATGAATTGCTTACAGCGCCGACAGGTTTTTTGTTGCCACTACTATCACTATCACTACCGCCAACACCAAGTCTGTTTTTGCTGACATCGGGTACATTTGTGTCAACATCATATTTAGCTTCAATGCCATAATCACAGTACTTCTTTGTGAAAATGTCTTTTGCGACAATATTTGCTGATAATATTGAGTTTTTCGTAATTGCAACGTCACTTTTATTACTGTCCGTTGAAAATAGACAATTATTAGGTGAGTTTTTTTCGTTGATACATTGTTTCATTGAGGGCAATCCAATGGAAGATGATATTATTTCAGTTTTTGGTTTTCTTTCTTTCTTTTTTTTTTGGAAAACATATTTATAAATTTAAGAGTGGCGAATTCCAATCGTGATGGAATGCGGGTTCCTGTAAATTTAGTTATTTCAACAAATTTGTGTGTATTTAGATATGTTAATTTTAATTTTGTTGTTGTTTTAATTAGCCTTTAATTGAATTGCTGAATTGGAATTGAATGTTATGGTTTTCTATCTTTCTTTTTGCCATGTGTTTTTGCAAGATGAAATGTCAGAATGCATATTAGTGTTGTTTAAATAAAACGATAAGATTTTAATCTGACACTTTCGAGTACATCATTGAAAGATATTATTTTGAAAAGGTTAAAAACAACATTATTTATGGAAACTTAAAGGGCTTCTGTAGTCCCGAGTGCTGAAACTAAACTAAGTAAAATTCTGATTATATGATCGTGTCTGCACTCACAATTTATATTTTACATTTTAGCACAGAAATTATTTCAGCCATTCTTACTTTATTGTTACAAAAATTCCTCATTAATAGTAGAATCAGTTTCTAATCTAAATACGTTTTCTTTATGTAAAAATCGCCATGCATTCGTATGATGAAAAAACCTGCATGATGCCCATTCTTCCACTTTTACTTCTCAAAATGTTGCTTAACCCTCTTTCTTAATGGCAATAAAAAGGTGTTGGTGACAAGAGTACTTGAAATGCTCGTTTTTTAGCTGAAGTATTATTGAGTTTGTATTACAAACACCATGGGAATTTATTCAGTTCGTTCATAATTTTATGACGACTATAAGGTATTTTTTTTTCCGAATTTTTTTTCTTTGTGATTACAAATATGACCTTAATGGCACGTCACTTCAAAACACTGATATGCTTATCAACATGGAAACATATTTACTTTTTCAAGAAATATTTCAATGCATAAATGCCGCAGGCATTTTTCGTGTTTTTTTTTTTCACGCAAACTCATAAAAAGGATCTAGAATTGAAACCAGTCCTTAACTCTTAAATATTCGTAAAATAAAAAACGTTGAAATTGTGTTGTTTGTGAAAAGCTCCAATCACAGTTGAGTTCAACGGTTGTTATTGTATGAAAGAATGAATGTTTGCAACCACCAGAAAAATAAAAAATTAAAATGAAGTTTGAATATTTAAATCAACCCTCTTTCTCAATTGTATTTAAATATTTTTATGTTTTTTATGCAACCCTTTCATATAAAAGGGGAACGAGTCTTAAGTTTTTTTTCTTTTTTTTACAGGGTGTTTTTTATGGCGAGAACTGTGATTTGTTTACGAAATGTTTATACATCTAGTATGTAAATTTATCATTAGTTTTTTGTACGTACATATGTACTTATGTAAATTTCAACCCTTTTCAGCATGATTTGAATAAAAAAGGAGAAGCTGTATAATTAAAAAATGGCCTCTAATATATTCGACAAAATCTTTTATATCCTCCCCTGTGAAAACCAATTACGGCATATTATATTACATTTAATCTTAAAGTATATTTTTTATCTCCTTTTTTGTGATTTGGAAATATTTTTTGGCATTTAAGTAATATATTTAAATATAGTTTTTATAATTATTTTTTATATATTTGATATTTTGAATAGCCATATCTACATTTGTTGTTGCAGTTTAAAGACTTATCAAATGTGAAATATGTGAAAAATTTTCTAAATCTAATAGATAAATATAACAACTTTAACTAACAAGCAAACAATCAAGAAATGCAAAAACCTTTAATTGATTTTTTAGATAAATTTTGGAATTTCTTTGATATAATAGAATCTTAATCAATATTGTATTTTATAAATTATTATTTTTCTAAGATTCTGTTTTTTTCTCATTGACACACTTTACTGGGGTTTTGTCCAAATCTTGCTTTACCAGACGGAAGGGTTTACTCTTGTGAGGTATGCCATTGTTACCTTTGGCCAGCTCACTGCTAATTTTTTTTTAGCAATGTTTCAAGCCATATTTAGTAACCAAAGCAGGTGTTGGAAATATTACAGAAAAGAAAACTTAATCTTCAAATTAAAGCTGATATTTTGATAATTTTAATTTACGCATATGAATGAATTAAAAACAATTCACCTGAAATATAAAATAAAATAAGTATAATGAAGAAGATAAACATAGATTTGTAAACTCGGTGAATGTTGAAAAGGAGAACAACATACATAAATAATTTAAAATGAAAATAATTTGTTAATGCAGTGGAAACGCAAAAAATGGAAAAAGAAAGATAAACATTAAATGCATTAGACTGAAACTGCATTAAAATGTTGTTATTGTATTTTGTAATTGCAACTAAATGGGTTTAAAGCACGCAATTTATTGCAACAGCTAATTCTGGCACAGAAGCACACAAAAATACATTCATATAAATTTACTCAAACTATTAAGGAGTTTCGTATAGAGACAGGTAAATTTTGGCAGCCCATGGGGTCGTATTGTTGTTTTACTTTTTGTTATTTTTTTGCTGCTTTATTTTATTGTTGCAATTTGCAGCATAGATTATCACGTCCAAATAGCAATGATGCTTCTTTTCTACAAAGTTCTTTTCGAACGTCCAAAGTCGATTATTCAAGGTTTGGTGGACAAAAATCTAAACCGCTGCTTCAGTTACCAATCAACCCAGACTCACACTTGAACAAAATGCAAAATGTAACATTAATTGTGCACGGGAAACCAGATCAGCTCTATTCTTTATTCTGATCTACATATGTATGTGTCAGAGTCAATGATGCATAGAGCTCTCCGAAGACTTGTAACCATTAATGGTACAGCACCTTTTTAAGCACATAACAACTTTTATTTAGTTTTAATATCTGAATGTCCATATTGGAAAAGCCTCCATTCAAATTCAAAGAAAAAAGACCTCAAAAATGCACATTAACACTTGATGTTTTAAGCTGAATTCCATAAATTGAAATAATTTATTTAGAGACTTAATTTTTATTTGTTTATAAGTTCCAGACTAAAATATTTTATTGGATATGTATGCATATGAGTAAAGTGAAAACTAATGCATATATGCAACAACAACAACGTAAAAAACAAGAAAAATATTATTAATGGTATTGATAAGAATGTTTGTATGTATGTATATACATATTTACGGTTTATATTTTTGTAATGTCTTTCAATTTCTAAAAGTAAATTTCTTTAAATCAAAATATGTATGTGTGTTGCTTAATTTTCATATTAATTCAGGACTTTTTTGTTTTCATTTGTACGTTTCTCTTGTACGCAGGTTGCATTATGACATATTCGATCAATAGAAAAACCAAAAATTTCTCTTGTTTTTTTCAATTTATAGATCATATAATAAAAACTATATATAAACCGACACAGTATGTGGTGGTGTTGCATTCGTACATATTTTTGCAGTGGCCGCTTTGTCTCATTTTCTATTCTTTTCTTAAAGTAAGTTTTTGTAATTTAAAAGACAAGAGAGATGAAACCTGTAACAGTATTTTGCGCAAGATGCTGTTCCCACGCTGCACACATTGTAGTGCATCAACTACTGTTCGAAGGATATTTTTAAATACGGCATGTCTTATCGGTAGTGCCGTATTTACGTTATACGCACCTGGCTGTTTTTAACAACAATAGTTTTTTACTCATTACTTTGATTCTCACTGACTCCTTGGATGAATGCTTAGCTGACTGACACATTATTGCTGGCTGCGTTACTTTATTATTTTTTAATCAAAAGATTTCCCTGTTATTATCACTTTTTTTGTTTATAATGACACAAAAGGGCGATTTTTTTTTTTGTTTTATTGAAAAAAGTAAATCTTATATTTGATTTTTGCAGGTTCTTTTCAAATATTTCGTCGGACATTTAATTGCAGCACACAGAAAACATAAAAATCTTTAGAATTTAGAACTAAGAAGAGTGACATAAATTTATGTGTCCTCTAAAAATACAAAAACCTATAAATCGTCCGTTTGCCATATTTCTTTTACTGGATTTAACTGACTAAAATTCTTTGTAATTATATTTTTACAAAAATATTTCACAGACGATTATTCACACCCAGTATAACTGTAAAAAATTACCTTAGTTTTTCCTTCCAAGTTGTTTGTGGCAGAGTCCTGAATTAACAATTGTTTATTGTTGATTTACCAAAGTTGTCGTGAAAAAATCCTCTGAATCCTCTATAGTGAAGAATTGTTATTCTTAAAATATTTTCCTCTGCTCGACATAATTCCGGACATGATAACTATTAAAGTTTAATTTTTGTTTTTCCTGACAATAAATACAGTTAAGATCATACAAATTCAGTCAGTGAGCTAAAAAGTTAAAATTACATAAAATCCATTTTAGACCCTGTGACTTGGGGAAAGCTGGTTCGAACTTTGAAAAATTAGAAAATGATTAAAACGGATCCTACTAAACAAAAATTTTAATTTAGCTGCAATTTTAAAGAATACTAACTTATTTATATTTCTTCGTCTACTAAGACACCTCTTCAATTCATCTAAGAAAAGGAAAAGATAAACAGAAAACTATCTTTGTGAATACCATATCTAAAGCTTTATACATTTAAAGTGACAGTCAAGACCTCCTCCACAGACCAACTGTTTTTCTAAAAACTCAATTACGCCAGAATGTAAGAAAGTCGTTTCTTAATATTAATTCTTGTTATAAAAAACATTTTTATATCCGAAACAAATGCAATTAGGAAATTTAAAAATTAGAGCTCTTGATATTATATTTAACGTTTTGATTGTACTTCGGTTTGCGTTAAATTTTTGAACTTGATTTAGAAATTTGTAATAATATTTTAATGACAACCATAACAATAGCAATTTTAGTTTTAAAATTAAAAACTAAAAATAACTTACGTATTTCTAGTTGTAAAAGTAAAAGCTTAAATTAATAAATGATGTTTGTTTTTGATAATTATTTGAATGATATAAAAAATGCACATAAAGTGTGCAGCGCCTCAAAAGTACATTTATTGTTGCTTCACCTAAAAATTATGTATTTTAAAAATATAAAAATTTTGTCTTTGAAATGACCAGACCTGGAATGATATTAGTGAGAAATTTTGGATCCCATTACTTTGATTACGTTTACCAATTTTCGCTTACGCTTTCAAGGACACTGTTCAATGCTGGTAGCAAAAACAATACAACAGAAGTTAAGTCAAAACTCTATAAAATAATTTCAACCGTTTTTTTTCACGTAAAAAGCCATTAAAACAGAACTAAAAGTGTCACAAGTATAAATTTGTGCAATAAATCCTAAATCCTTTTAAAAAGTTTTAAATGCAATAATTTTCTAAAAAAATATAAGGGTTTATTAAAAAGAATTTATTTCTTCAAAAGAAAATATTTGCAGTTATTGTCCTAAAATGAAAATCCATTTAATTTTGAGGAAAATTTAAAAATTTTAACTAAAAAAAATTCTCATAAAAATCAGCATCTGCCTCAAAATCTCACTTTCATATAAAAAGGGTGACATAAATTTCAACCCTATTTTAGATTCATACAATGTAAAAATTTGCTTAAATAACTAATTCAGATTTTCGTATTGATGCTTCGTCTCGAACTGACAGTGGTAGTGGTAAATATGTGTGCGTTTGCGATTGCGTGCAAATGACCTGTGACATTTCAAATTATAAAAAACCTAATGCTCCTAATGTTGAATATTTTCGTTTTCATTTTATTTAAAGAAACTGAAAAGAGGTGTTGTCGATACATCGGGGTAGGGTGACGTGTAAAAATAACAGTTGAAAGAAAATGAAAGGATTTTCATTTATATTGCGGCTTCTGTTATTTAGCAGTTTGTTTGCTTGTTTGTTTTTTTTCAAAAGGATATGAAATTTACAAACGCGTGCTTCTTTTATGCGCACCTTTTTTAAATTTTTTATTATTTGAATTTTTTTAATTCGCTTATGTAACTGTTGTGGAAGTGTGCATATGTATATATATGTGTATGTGTATATGGGCATTATAAGAGTTATCTATTTCTTTATTGTATATCAAATGATATGAATGGGTGTCAGCTGATAAATGTTGATGCTGCTCTAAACTCTTACGGGTTTTTTATTTAGTTTTTATTTTTAATGAAATGTTCGTGCTGTGCGCATGCGTAGCACCCCTTTTTGTATCCATACTTTGTACGAATATAAACACACATACATAAAAGAAATACTTAGATATAAAAATGTAACTGAATACGTGAGTTTAAAGCGTGCTACTCAAGGGGTTGGAAATTGTTTGCCACTTTCGCTGCGCCTTTTTCTTAGTTTCGATTATTTTAAAATATGTATCTCTTTATATAGTTTGTAAATAAAATCTGTTTGAGTGTTGTACAAAAATGAAATTGAAAGGATATTTAAGGATGTCATGTTAAAGGGATGTTTAACGCGTATTTTGTCTTTTGTTTAAAAAACTGCGTAATGTGCTGAAATGTTTTAACTTTTCAGCGCAACTCAAAATAGTATCGAAGCAGCCGAGTCTGCCAAACGTTTAACACATTTATGATCGTTACTATAAATACAATTTTCGTTTAACAGTTGTTGTAAATACTACATACATATATGTATATGTATGTATGTTCATATTGTAAAAGTAGTTTTAAATTTTATGTGTTTCTATTTAAAAGTGTGGGTACAGTTTAAGAAGTAAATCGTTTTATTTTTTTTTTTTTGTCAAATTCAATACCTAAACGCAGTTTGTTGAGAAATTACATATGTATGAATGTATGTGGAAACATTGAAAACAGAATATAACATTATTTAATTGGTCTACAAGTGGTGCGAGTTTTTAAGAGCTTCACTTAAAATTCCATTCTACTGTTGTTTTCTTATTGCAATTTAAGTGAAAATGAGCGAGCGAGTACGCATAGTTATGAGCCAATTAGTAATGTCTTCAAAAATATGTAAATCTGCAATAAATAAAAGAATTTGGAATTTTCGCACTCCTTCAATAAGAAAAGTTTTCAATTAAAAACTATATTGTTGGAAGGTGTAGCGATCCAGAAAGTTAATTACATTCTGCTACAAACTTTGTTCTAACTGAAATTAAAATTTTTTGTAAAAATTAATAAAATTTTTCATATATAAATTTGCTAATTTCTAAGAATAATTCAAATATAAACTTATTACATCATTATTGGTTAATTTAGATGATATTTAGATAATTTTATTTATTTTACGATTTTATTATGAATGTCTTTTAGACGCAGATGTTTTCGTCTCTACGTGTAACTCGTGTTGACATGTATCAAATATCACCACTCTCTTAAAGTATTTATTGCCACTAAAGTATTAAATAACTATTTGGTATTAATGTTATCAAGTAAAGAAAAGAAGGTGTTAGAATATCAAAAATTTTTCGTTAGAGTTCAGAGTGAAATTCGATCATTTTCGTTTCAAATTTGTATTCTGACTTTCCTTTTTCATTTAGAAAATATATTGTCTTTGCCAAAAGTTCGCTTCATGCAACAGCTGTTTTTGCACCAAGAATACTTCTAACCCTTTAATTTATTAATTTGGTAGAAATATTTACTTAATTGTATTACATATATAACAACAACTCCCGTATACTTATGTACATTTATTTCGAAATAAATTAATTTTTTACTTTTTAAAGAAGAACGATTTATTTCATTGTATTTGAATGTTGTCAGAAAAGCGATTCCCCCTCAACACGCAAATATTTTTGAGATCGCACTTGCAGATAATTACAACTTGATAATAAAAAAAAAGAAAAATATGTTTGTTTTTGATGTTTCATTATTCCCATTTAACTCTTTTTTTTCATTTTATGTATTAGATTTGTATTCATACTCGTATTAACTACAAATACTGGTACAATAAGAACATATCAAAAATTTCTTCGAATTGCTAAGCTATAGATAGGCAAAATTAAAAAAGTACAAAGGTTTTATAACCTAAAGTTTTTCTACGTAACCTTAAAAAAACTTTTTTCTTTCATTAGTGTGTAGTTATTTTTTGATAACTTTGCTTGTGTTTAATTTCTGCAAAATATTAATAATTTAAATTAAATATGTTTTTCTGCCCTCATAATTCTCTAGTGCGTGATTACGTAGCTTATCAGCGAATACATTACTATTGCATTTTTTACGCGTTTGGAAAGGAATTATTGTTCTTTAATATTTGCAATTGTATAAGTATCACTACCTGCGATACCTCCCTTTTTCTTCTTATGTAAATATAGAATTATTTTTAATAATAGCTTTCACAGACCCATAAGTTTTAATGTGTCTATTTTGAAAACAAAAATTAAAAAAATGTATGCAAATTTTAAAAGTATTAAGTGCAGTCGTATGTGTGTATTGCATGTCTTATGACGATTATGTTGGCCATCATGACTTGTTACGACTGCACCACTTTTAATCACAATCATGTTTCTTTATTATTTTAATAAAAGGGCTTCTCAATGTCAAAACATAAATTATAGATAATTAAAGTTAATATGTATATGCTGCTTTAATTATAAGTATGGGAGAGAAGGAAAGAGCGAGAACGAGAGATAATTTTCATTAAGATTAAATAAAAGAATTGATATCTAATATGTTTTTTAATTTCTTAATAATTCAAAATTTGCAAAAAACTGAATGAATAATTTATTAAAACAAGAAGACGAGCTTATAATTGAGAATAAAATATACCGAAATAAAATAATTTCTAAATTATGAGTATAAAATAAAAAATAACGTTTGATATTTCACAGCATTCACAAAAAGTGAGTAAAATATTAATAATCAATCAAATATAGAAAGCGCCTTATCCGTCAGTGATAAAAATAATGCAGCTAAATTATCAAGAAAAATTAAATAGTTCTTCAGTTTGAGCCCGAAACGAGTTAGCATGATATGTTCAGCTGTTTCGAGTTTTGCATACCCTACACCATTAAAATAAAGTATGGTTTTGTAACATTTTTGGTAACTCGTATTCGTTTGCACTTTATCAATGATTTTTTACCTTTAAAACATTCCGTTTTGCACTTTAATTTTTCTTTTTCGAACTTCTTCCAAATTAACACGGCCTGAAAAAAATATTTATTGACAAAATAAGATTTTCAGTGCATCAACAAAGACATATAATTAGGAATTTTTCTACATGCGATGTGTTTTTCATTGTTCGCGTGTTATATTATATACATATGTTATAAATATATACATATGTACGTAAATAAAAATTTTGTTTAATAGAATAATTGTTTTATACAAGAACTTTCACAATTGCTTCTAAAAGTTGCTCCCTATTGAATTGCGATTTAAAAAATATTATTCTTACCAAAATGGTCGTAGTATTGAAGACTGTTATAGCAAACAAACCTGAATATTCGCAAATGTTGTAAAATTAAACAAGAATGACAAACTGATAATTTTCGTTAGTAAAAAAGGGTGATACAAATAATAATAAGTTTAAAAGTAGCAGTTAGTAAAAAACCAGGGCAGTTATAAGGGAGGGTATTCTTCGGAGGAAACAATAAAACTCTTTTATTAACTCCTTTTATTGATATGGATATTGATATCGTTATTACTTTTTAAAGTCTATTTAATTTTAGATTTATTGTTTTCCAATCAATTCATAATCATTTATAAATCTAAAATGTATTTATATTTGCTTTAATTTTACTTGTAGTAGTTTTCCAAACAAACTCGAAGATTGATTTAAGAAATCTCTTACGAAACGTAAAAAATTGCAAAAAAAAAAACAACCTGCCAACACACACATCAACAAACTTTTAAGAAAATTTTTCCCACGTTATAAACGCTAGTGTTCTCCTACAAAAAGAAGATTTCTTTTCTAATGAAATATCAATAGAACAGGATTGCTTTTTTCTTTTTTGTTTAATGTTCCTTTGTATTTTAATAACAAATTGTTTGAAATTATTTTGGTATTTAATATTCTCACAGTATTTCTATTCATAAAAAATTATGTTAATTTTAAAGAAACCTACAATGCAACAGGATGATAATACAGTGGCGTAGGACCGGTGTATAATACTTTTATGATGATTTTTGTAGTTGCATTAATGTTGATGATTTGCAATACTTAGATTTTAATTCTAAAAATTACGAAGGCCACTGCCCAGCTTTTGCATTAAAGAGTAACGTATTGACTTGTTTAGAGGAATAAAAGAGTAAAAGGAGATCTATCAGTTTTCGAAACTAATTAGCAGATTTTAAACAATTTGACTAAACATACCAAAATTTAACAGCTCATCCCAGACGTGTGTTTGAGCTTAAATTTGCAGAAACTTCAAAGAGCACCACGGATATGTAAAAAGTTTTGGCGATTGGCATGTTTTTGTTCTTTTTTATATAGAATGAATAAATTTGTTAAATTTCCAAGTTCCTGTTAAATTAAATGTTTAATAAAATTAAAAAATTAATGAATATAATGGGAAAGGGTTAAAAAATATGAGATCCAGCAACAACTGTATCATTATCATTTGGCCATACTTCGCGACATTCCCACAGAGCTACTTCCGTTAATTGAATGATGTGGACGTGAATGATCGTGGTTCCAACAACACGATACCACCTGTATGTCACACAAACTGTGAATTAATTCAAATTTCTTGCTTATAATAAGAAGTATGATTAAGTGCCACTGGAAAAAAAATTTGGCGATGGCAAAAAATATGGTAAAATTATATAAATAAAATTTCCTGCGGGTTTTTTCACACGTTAAGGTTCATGATTTTAAAGGTGTATTTCTCTTTGCCTTTCTTGCAAGCCCTTCTACGCTACTGGGGTGATACAGTAAATATCAGTGATAGTTTTTTTTTTTTTGTTATTGCTCTACGGCAAAAAGTGAAAGTAGAATTTAAATAAATTCATACAATCTTTGGCAATCATTATTTACATTGACAATAATTTTGTTTCTTTAAAGCAGCCTAAAATCTACCTGCTTGCCTTTTACAACCTGCTTCTGTGTGTTATTCATCTTTAATGCGTTTTTTTGCAGGTGATTTTCTTGACAATATTCCACAAGAACTTCTGAAATTGCGTCTTAAATACTTATGATTATTTTGTATCTTTAGCACAGGATATCAGGGTGTATTCAAAACAATACATTTGCATAATTTTAATGAGCACAAATTATGGGTAAATATCTACCTATTTGATAGCAAGTGCATGAAAATGAGGGTCACGTATATAAATATTTTTCTAAATTCTTTTACTTTGATTCGCGAAATTTCATTTCCCAGATTTTCTTACGCAGTAGAAAAACTTGCAAAATATTTTTATCTTTTCGAAATGGCACAAATAACAATCAAATTCATGTAAAATATACAAAACATTTTCTGCTTCAAATACCTATTAATCTTAAATAAATGTCATAGATATTTACATCTTTACAAATACAACAATGTAAGAAGTCGATTATACAAATAGCTTTTCCATGAAAAATCAACCGCAAAAAGAAAAAATAATTTTATAAATGAAATAAAAAACTATTGAAAACCTGAACAAGATTCTCCTTTGGTGAAAAAGTTATAAATATTTTAAATCTGCATTTGGAGTTTGTGACCTACATAGAAAAAAAAGTACGTCCAATACTTTAATGCGTCAACATTGAAGGATTAATGATATTGTGTTCTATTTTAAGTCATAGTCTTCTTTTAATGATGAATAACAAGACACCAACTGTTTGTTGATATTTCCCAATAAGCCTGAGTCGATAACCTGTTAATTAAAATTATTTAATTTGTCTTCGTAACATAAATTCAAAACATAAATTCAAAACAGTTATTCTATAATTTATTTAATTATTTATTTACTTTTTCTTGTTGTGTGTTTTTTTTTTCATATTCCTCCATATTTAGCATATAACACCATTTAAATATTATTTTCTTCTTAAACAATTAACTCACAACACAACTACAGTTGTATTAGACTGACAGGCAGTCTGTCGAAGATTGTAATCGTTGGAGAGTTCATGTAAATTTTGATAAAATAAAATTAAATGAAAAAACCTTTTCCTAATTTATTTTTTAGACACCTGCAGTTAGTGAAACCATTGATTTATCGCACATACCACGTCAACTTGTAGAAAACTCAGTTATAGTCAGTCAAGTCAGTCTGTATTCTAAATACTCTTGTTGATTCCTGTTCTTTATGTATGCAACATTTATCCCACCACTAATGGCAGTTTACCATATACAAAAGTCTTAACATGTTTTATGAAATTTATCGTGTGTAACATGTTTAGCTACAAACATTTATGAGTGCAGACATTCATACAAATACTCCAACATTCAATGAATTCAAAATAATTCCATAAAGAAATAAAATAAATAATTTCCAACCAACCAACAATCAAGCGACTACAGGAATAAAAAGTTTTAGAAAAAAACCTTCTAAATTTGCATTTGTGTGTTTTACACTGTAAAACATGTTGTGTGTAAAGTGTGTAAAATAATCCATGTTTACCGTAAATTTCCACTTTGATTTGTATCTTTGATTTTTTTCTGTTTTCATTTTTAATCGTGCAGTTCAACGTCAAACGCAATTACTTTCGTGGTTCACTTTATCTTTGTAGGAAATCTTTGCAGTTGCACAATTAGTTTTGTACTGTCAAGTAAAATAAATTAAGTAATAAATATTTTTATTTAAGAAGCAGAGGGATAGGTTATTTTATCTATAAAGATATGCTATTTCGTATTAGATTCGACAAAATGTTTTTTTTAATGTTTAATTTATATCAAATAAATAATGGTTAACAAAATTTATCTTTATTAAATTCAGTAAATATATGTTGCAACAAGTTTTTAAAGAAGAGTGATGAAAGACCTCTTACTTTGAATAAAAAAGCGTACAACATATATCTCCTATCTACTATATGGCCGATATTCATAAATAATATTTCAAAAACATTTTTATACACAATTGTATGAATCTTACACGATCTGAAAATAATCGGAGTTAGAGATCCAGAAAATAGATCTCCTGTAGTGTGTAATTTGTTCCATTTTCTTTAAAATAAATTAAGATTAAAATTTTCAAAAAAATTTTTGTTCATTAATAAAGATAGAAATTAAATTAAGTATAAAAATTATTCAATCAAATTAATTTAAACATTAGAAATAATAATAAGGATGTTGTTATGTAACTATTTTTAATACTTGAAAAACGAATGAGTATAGGATTGAGGCCTTGTTGAGAAGATAATGTTTGATTTTTTTTTTTTTTAATTTTCGATATAACCTTAACATCGGAAGTTATTGATAAGATACGATTTTTTAACGAACCAAAAATTTAACTCAATCATTTACGTGGAGATTTGAAATTCAAACGAATTTAAACAAGAGGGGAATAAAGGTGTGCGAACAGAGAATTTCCAGGTGACCAATTTTTCATGGAGATATTTTTAAGAAAATATATATTTTTAATTTTTTTGCCTAGGCGCCTTTTTTTGTAAAACTTTATTCGAAACCATCTTAAACGAAATCATTAAAGATGGGCCAATATGTGAGTTTATTTCTTTTTAAAAATGTGTTCGAAATACTTTTTGAGATTGCCTTTTAGGAATGTAATTTAAAAAAACTCTCCATAGTATTTCAATGTTTTAGTCTGGCCCCTTAAATTTCTGTTTCGGTTGCACCGATTGTTTTATATTTATCTTTTCTGTTTGTTTTTGATTTAGAAACTGCAATTACATCAGCATATTTATACAATTCAGATGTAACAGTCTTCTTATGGACAATTTTACGATGCTAAGCCTTTAGAGCAGAACACACGTATTATGGTTGCTAAAAACGTACGAATTGTCAAAAAAGTGTCTAAAGCATCAGCCAGAGTTTATTTTTCTTTAAATATAACCGATGCTTTTTGTCACAGAATAAAGCACAAATAAAACAGATATTATTTCGTTTAATAAACTCTGCAAAAGATGTGAAACGCAATTCATATTTTCGGTAACGTTAGGTAAACTTCCTTGTTGGTTAAATTAACTACTTTTGAAATTAACTATCTTTAGAGACAAACCTTCAACTTTTTTTGTCTTTCTTATCAATAATTTCTCATTTCTTAAACAAAATTATACAAAAAGAATTTAAAGAAAGACATTGTGAGTCAAACAAAGAATCAGCCTTATTATTGACCTTGTTTTAATATGTGTATATATTTGTGTCCTTCCAAATACCGTTTTTTGATTTCAGAACAAAAAACCGGCAAAAAAAAGAAGCTTTAGAATCTACAATGACGGATGGTTCATATGTTTGTGTTTGTATGTGTGAATAAAGGAAATATATTTATTTTTTTGCACATTTTTTATTTTTAATTCCTTTTGGCTTGAAACATGGTAGTTTTGGCTTTAAGCCTTTTTTAGTCAACATCTTACAACTGTGGCTCAGAAAAGTAGAGGCAGTCACGCAAGTTTTTGTGAGACATCAAGTGCAATCTGGTTTGTTTATTTGCTTTTGAATTTTGTTAACGCGGCTTTTGACAAAAGAATTGTTTTGAAATATTTTCAAAATCAGTTTTTATTATTGTTTCTGTTATTTTCTGCTTGTGTTTGATGTAGACGTTGTGCCTAAATGAAAAATTTTAAATAATCAAAGTTTTTGGCGGCAAACAGAAGCTATTTGTTTTGAGTTTTTACAATTTAATGATATGAACCTAACAATAAATTGAAAGTTATTAGACAAAAATTATAAAATCTTGTTTAATAAAAAAACTAAAGTTTATAATTTCAATCTTCTGTTTCACAAAATACTAATGTCCTTACGGTGTTATTTTCTTAAAAAATGTAACGGTGTATAAAACAAGAAATTGATTCTTTTCTAGAAAAGTGAGGAGCTGGTCATTCGTTGTGCCCTCACTTTTATGTGTAGGTTACTATGTGGGTGAAACACATCTGTTACCTGATTAAGTAACACCATTTTTAAACTTTTCGAAATGAACTGGTCGCATTTTATAATTAATTCATTTAGCAGCAAAAAAGGAAAAGACTGGAACTACAAATTCTACTTTATTTTTTTTTATAAAAATGTCCATTCTATCTATCGTCCTTAAAATTTTTCATTTATATTTTATAATTATAACAATGAATAATTTTATAAACTTTTTTCGTTAAGATTAAGGTATAAAAATACTTTTCTTCTCATTTATTTAATTCGAAAACTCTTAAGGATTATAATTTGCATTAAACGTTTATAAAACTCATGAATACACGAAAATACACACTAATTATATTTAAAATTAACATACAATTAATTGCAAACTAAAACGGTTGTATCGTAAAGCAACAGCAAAAACTAACAACTAAAAAAATTCCTAGGTAATTTTTTAAATGAAAAATACTCAATGCAGTTGCAAATAAAGCGCAGTATTAAAAATGTTGAATGTGCAACGGCTTCTTAAGTCTGTATTAAATATTTGAGGACAATATTTTAGAATCATCTTAAATAATAATAATATTTAGAATTCTTTACTTTAATACTATTTGATTAAGATGATGATTTTTTTCTATAATATTTTTATTGAAAAAAACAGGTTTTGAATGTCGAAAATACTGACTAAAAATGTAAGTATTCTGGACTAAATGTGTGATAATCTATAATATTTCTAAAAGGAAAGCGATTGAGATAACGCCATTACATATTTTGTTTAAAAAAAGAAAATCACATTTTTGTTCACATTTTTATATTTTTTAAATGTTATTACTTCCCACTCTACGCAACTTAATTGAAAGCTTAATCTGACTCAAAATTAGTGGCTTAAAAAAAGGTGCACGCTATTTGCAAATAAAAATTATTTAAAATTAATGAAATTTTACTTTATTTTCGGCTTTTGGTTCTTTTTAATTAATTTTCTAAACATTTTTAGAAAGAAAAATTGTTTACAAATGTATGCGGACGTTTTCCAAAGAAAACAAGAAAAATTAGACGCTAGCAGAATGAAATGGTTGGTAAAATAGATGATGTTTACGATGTACATAACATAAGGTAGATAGATGCAAAGAATGCTGATGAAGGATGTGGCGGTCCAGAAAATGCTACATTTCATTCTGCTAGCGTCTAATTTTTCTTGTTTTCTTTGGAAAACGTCCGCATACATTTGTAAATAATTTTTCTTTCTAAAAATGTTTAGAAAATTAATTAAAAAGAACCAAAAGCCGAAAATAAAGTAAAATTTCATTAATTTATAAAATCGATGGTTCGAATCCTGGTCAGGGTAAAAATTAAAAAAAAAAAAAAAAAAATTATTTAAAATTAAATCAAAGCACTGGTTATACCATATGGCAAATTGAAAACAAGAATATTTTCCATTTTTAATAACAAAATTATAATCATTTGGTAACACTGCTATAGCTAACAAATATGAGTTGGGAAGTCTGACTATGAAAAATATAAAAAAAAAACATCCACGGAGATGGCAACGTCTCTAAAACGCCTGTTATTTTCGTGAGTTTGTTATTTGCAAATGAAGTATTAACTCAGTTGGGCCTCGATTATCCGTGATCCGATTAACCGATAACCCCGATTAACAATGATGACCAAAGATCAGTCTATTGTTTTTGTTTGCAATGTTTTCAAATTTTTTGCTTCTATTAACCGTGATTACCTCTTTTATCCATGATGGCATAATTTTTTATTAACTTCAAATACTTAGGGCCAGTTTCACTATGTCGCAATCGTTCGTTCGTTCGCACAATTACATTCAAAACAAAAACAAATTCTAAAATATTGTTTTTGTTTTAAATGTAATTATGCGAACGAACGAACGATTGCGACATCGTGAAACTGGCCCTTATATTTATACATACTCGTACATACATAAAATATACATAATAAATATGAAAACGGGGAATTCTCTTGTTTGCTTTTTTTAATGTAAATCTGTGTGTACATCAATGTGCACTTGTTAAATAATAAAAACATTAGAAAAAAAAAACCGTGAAAATGTATTATCCGTAATCCTTCTGGTCCCGACCATCACGAATAACCGGGGCCCGACTGTAAGAAATAAATACGTATAAACATGTAGTAGTAATTTAGTATACTACATATTGAACGTAGGGTGCAACAGCAAATCGCAACGGTTATTCAAATCACAAATTGCATGCAAAACACAAACAAAAATCGTGTTAAAATTATTCCGAACGCAATAACATACATCCAAACTTATTTAAAATAATAAAGAAAGTTATGAAAACTAGTATGTATGTATGTATGTACGAGTATAACGCAATAAATTTAACATATTTTGTTGCCACACAACAAAAGCAAACTTAAGCATTTCATCTTTTACGAGTTTCTTATGAATTGAATGCGCGCTAATTAGTTGCACAACAGACCAAAAAATACGCAAATATAAAAAGCAAAATATAAAGCAGCTCAGCCAGCAATGCTCATAAGCTCATTCACATAAATACATTAGTTTATATTCATTAGTATGTAAGTATGTATGCATGCATACATACGAGTATGTGTCAGGAATGGTACACGTTATTTTAAAACTGTACCCACAGGCTTCTCTAATTGTACCTTTTAGAGTCGAATTTTACTAGCGAGATTTTTATTTAACTCGTGTCTTTACTCATTAAAAACTAATAGATAAATTAATTATATATTTTTTAAAATATTTTTCCAAATTGATTTTATGTGTTTCACTATTTTTTCACAATTACTATGTCGTGGAAACTTCATAAAAAATTACAATTTATTTAAATGCATTTTAGGTACAAAAAATATTGTTTTACAAAAAGTGTTAAAAAACAAAAAAAGAAATTTTAAATGATAAAACTAAAAGTTTTTATGATTTGGTACTACTTGTTTGGCTGATGGGCCAAACTCAACTTGTTTTTTTTAGATAAAAGCACATTTGTAGGACAACTAATGCAAAACATAAAAAATAACTTTTTTAAAGCGAAAAAAAAACAAATTAAAAGCGTGCAAGTTTTTAATTGTAACAAATGCGTCCGTCATTGGTGTACTATGGTACTTTGCATGTTCGAATCGTATCAACAAGAGTACAATTGTCTGATGTGTGTATATGATACTATTAATAGGTAACCAAGCACTAAAAGATACTCAACGAAAAAAGGGCAGATACTCAGCGTTTGCATTTACGTTTAGGAATAATTTTTGTTGTGTTATTGAAAACTTTTTTCTTCGGCAACACAGGTGGTTTTTAAGCAGCATTTGCATTTAAATTCTTGTTGCAACTACAAATAAATTGAGTATGTGGTGCGAAACTCGCAAACTCTTAGAAAATGCGTAGAAATGTAATTAAAGTAATTAATTATAAAACTGTAAATCTAATATACGCAATTTTGCTTTCACGTCTTATAGTATAAAAATTCTTATTATGATTTATGTAAAACTATTTTTGTTTGTTCTTTCCTCAATATTCTGCATATGTATGTATGTTGACTTTATAGACATTTTATGTGTCGATACAGCTCAGCGGCATTTAAAATAAGTTTCATTTACGTGCCGAACAGTTTGATTTTTTTAACGTTAGATGATTATAAAGTGTTGAAAAATATTTGTCTTATTCAATATTTTAATTACTTTAATGGAAGAGTGAAGTAACAATATTGGAATTTGAATAAATTTCTTTCATTCAGTGCAGTTGCGTAATTATAAAAGGAGGTCATAAACGAATACAGGATTTAAATTTGCTCATTATGGTTAAATATATATATATATATATATATATATATATATATATATATATATATATATATATATATGTGTGTGTGTGTGTATATATATTTGTTTAATTTTTCTTCCAAAGTGTAGGGTCTAAAATTATTATTCCACTATGGAGTAGACAATTGTAGGGTGCATAATTGGAAAGAGTTTTCTTGCTTGGAGCACAATTTTTATATATTATCTGAAATATATTTTGTCTTACGTATCAAAATAACAAATTTAAAATAACAAATATATACTATTTTTTAAACTCTTGTATTTTTTTTACAAATCATATAAAAGATATGTGAAAAATTACATCCGTTGTGAAAACACTTTTGACCAGAGCTGCTTATTTTTAATTTTTATTAAACAATTTCTTTACTAATTAAAATGAAAAATATCTTAAAATTAAAAATTTGTTCATAACCGTAACTAAAACTGAAATAGAAAACCAGCCAGGATAACCGGGTACCTTAGTTCAGTATCTCCGTAGTAAAGGAGTCTGTTCTGACTGGACAGTAAATCATTTGACGACAGACACGCCAAGTAGTCTCTGCCGCAGATCTTACGATGCGTGTGAGATGGATAAAAAAAATAAAACACGTTGTGACACACCTCTACGTTGTTGCAATAAATAAAAATTAGCTCAGGGTGATACTCTATAAGGAACTACATAAATGAACTTGTAAGTCAAAGTATATTATTGTGTTTTCAATAACTAAAAGAGCTGATTAACTTACAAATAAAATTTAAAAATGGGCTAATTGCACTTTATTCTAAAAATAAGTGATAAAATTATAATGTCGCATTTTGCAAAAGTACAATTGTGCAAAATTCATTTGTCCCTGGTCTGCAATCCTACTAAGCAAGCACATGCTAAATTATGATATTAAAAAAACATGCTTTTATCTTTCCAAGTCTTATGATTTTTTTTTATTGGATATCGAGTGGTAAGGAGAGGAAAAATATCAAGAGGCTCGTGGTTGGTGTAGAGAACAAATTAAACATTTTGAATTGAGGTTGGACGATTACTATTTTTTTATATTTTTAATTTGATTCCTCCTACTGTTTTGCGGCAAAAAGTAAGACTGCAATCAATTTCCTACGTTTTAGAAAAGTAATGGCTACATTCAAGTTGAAAAATGAAACAAATAAAATTTTTTTGCATTTTCCTGATTTCTATAATTTCATAACAAAAATAAAATAGGCTTAATATTTAAAAAAAAAATAAATAACAAATAATAGGAGTATAAAAGATAAAAATTTTATATCTACAAGTATTTGTCATTCTCTGAATGTGCAAAACTCCAAAACTAATTATAATTGACAGGCAAATACCACAACAAACGAACAGACAAACATAATAAATAATTAAAGCTTTAACGTTGTTGTGGATACGAATAGATTTTCACTCTTCAAGAAAATCACTTCTTTATTTTTTTACATTAATAAAAAGAAACTTTTATAAACAATTGAAAAAAGAATTTAGTTTTAAAATGTATTATAACAAAATTTACATCTTCTATGATATACCACAGTTGCGTACAGAAAAATAGCAGCTATGGTGTTTTTCTACTTAAAAATTTTTGCAACGAATGCAAATTTAATATGTTTAAATTTAGAAAGTGATTCTTGTAAATTAACACTACTTGCAAATTATTGTTGTTATTTTATTATTATTTTCATTTTTTTTTAATTTTCAGTTAATTTTCTAATTTTTTTTTTCTGGAAAAAAATACTTTAAAGTTAATTATGAAATGTGAAATATTTTTTGCCGTTGATCTTATCTCGTGTCATGTATTAAGTATGTTTCTTTTACAAATTGCTTTTAAATTATAAACACTCGTATAGATTTTGCTGGCATTAAAACTTTAAACATTTCTGTTGCTATTAACAAGTGTTCTTCTGCAACAACAATACTAAGTAACACAATTATAAATATGTACGTTCGTTTTACATAAGTATACATGAACAAAAACGACTGAACCACCTGACTGACAATGCATCATCTATTTATCAGGGTAATAACAAATAAGTAATTAGTTAAGCTAAAAACAAAAACATATACAAAAGACAACATAAAAGATACTCTCCAACAAGACATATATACAACAATCGTTTAAAGTTTTGTTCATTTTTGTGGCAAGAAGAAAAGAAAAACGCAAATAGCGGCATTAATGTTTTTTTTTTATTATTTGCTAATTACACAGTAATGTGCGTTCGTTCAAAAAATTACCACCTTTTTCAAGAGTGACAATTAAAGTAATGAGAACTGTATAATTTCAGAAATTGAAAGCAAGCTAGTGACATTTTGTGATATATAAAATTTATAGGGGGCTCATATTTTTGCTCATTTTTCTTAAGATATGCTTTCTTGCTTTCATCACAAATAGAAAAATTAATATAAAAACCAAACTTAAAACTGATTTAAGAGTCTTTGAAGATTAAGATAGGAATTGATTAAACTTAATTAAATTTCTTTTAGTTTTAGTTGCATAAACTTTTATGTTAAACACCCAGTGTACACCAATAAGTTTTATGAAATTTTGTTTTTAATATTTTATATTAAGTTTCCTTTAGACCACTGTGCTCAATAATTTGTAAAAATAATGTCTTTTATGTTTTACATTTGATATTGTCTAAATACTTCATTATTATCTACATGTAGTAGTGCAATATAAACTAAAGAAATATCCAATATTTGAAGATGTGTCAGTTCTACACACAAAAAAATGATTTGTAAATATTCGGTTGATATATTCGAAATTTAACTACTACTATCACAATTTATTTCTTGTTATTAACAAAATATATTAGTGACATACTTTTTATATTAAAAACTAAAAAATAATATTTATTACTGAAGGTTTGCTGCTACAACTGTTTAGAAAGTTCACCTTAGTGATTTATGGCTTTACTCAAATTAATTCTATTAATTGAGAGAGGCAACCAAACTAATTCAGCACATTACTACTGAAAACAGAATTGTTGTAGTCAGAATTATATAAATCGTTTGCTTTACTTCTTCAAAAAAGATTTTGACATAACTAAAAAAAATAATTATAATAAAAAATATAATAAAAATGTATTTAGGTTTACAAAATATAAAGATTTAAAGAAAATAGTGCAAAGTTCCGCAAGATCCTTCAAAGGTAAGTTTTAAATTATCTCAAAAAGACATTTGCAAACAAAAATAAAATGTTTTATATACTTCGTACAGACAAGAATTTCGGTTTGTGCAAATACAATGTAAAATTAAAGAAAGTAGGTGGAAAGAAAGAAATCGGGAGAACATAGAGCGGCGTTGTTGATTGGTATGGTTCGAATCATGAAATTTTACGTTATATTATTGCTGTAACTTATTTTTTTAAATAAAAGTACATATGAAAGTTGTTAAAGTTGTTTTATTCACCACACAATAATATTTAATATCGACTGTCGAATGAATTTTTGAAAAAGTTGTGAGTACCATATTTATTCAGTCATCATAACCGAATTTCAAATAATACTCACAACCGCCCAAATTCGATTGGAAACAAATTCGGTTGTCGTAACGAATCTCTTTTCTCTGTGTACATATTAATGTTTAAACTTAATTCTGCAAAGCAACGAAACCAAAAAAAAAAAATAAATAAATAAATAAATACTTACTTACTTATATACACATATGTATGTATGTATATAAGATAAAAAATGCACAAACAAAAAAGAATTTAGGAGTAAAATCGATTTAAATTTTGGTCAATATGTTAATTTATTTATCCCAGCAGGACTTTATAAAGTCATATGCAAACAAGTTAACTCAGTTATTATTCCTCTAAAATTCTTACTTACAGTGGTTGTAGATAACGATGTTAATGTTATTGTGGTTGGAGGTGGGAAAGACGGTGCCATATGCAGATTTTTTTTATATTCATTTCACTCTGCGTGCATAAATTGCTTTTAGTATGTTTTCTTTTTTTTTCGATAATTCAATATGTATCCCCTGTGTACACCATTTATATGGATATAAACATATTTTATTATTGATTTAAAGAATATTTGCATATGAGTTCAATATTATTACAAAAAACTGCATATATGATATTCTTTCGTTACGATAGTGTCCGCTTGTGAGATTTAAATTTAAAATAGTAAATTTCGTTACATTGACCTCTTAGTAACAAAAAAATATTATGAGGATAAAATATATTGTGTATTTACAATGAACATAACTTGAACATTTATGAGAGATACTTTCTGATCTCCTTATTATAAAAAAAAAATTTTTAAAATGATTAGACTCAATTAAAAAACCAATAATTTAATACAATACTGATAAAAATTCAATTGATAATTACTTCTGTAAATTATATCTCAATTGTTTCTTCTGGACGTGATTTCAAGGACTCTAATGATTAAAAAATTATATTTTAAATTAATAATCTTAGACTCTACGTCTAAGACGCTCTTTTTCAAATAAAAGACTAGATATAAAAACTTTTCAACATTTTTTAGGAATGAACGTAGATTTAAATCATGAAAACGAAATATAGAATTTTGAGGCCGAAACTCGATAGAGCACAAAAAAACTATGCATAGATACTCATCGGTTTCGAACCACCTAAATCGATTTACCATTGCCTTAAATTATGTATATCAAATACTAATTTGTTAACCGACAGGCAGTGGTTGTGACTTCTGTGTTTCTGTTCGGAGTTTACAACACACCAGAAGATGTTATACAATAGTACCGCTTTTTAAATTATGGCAAAAAGTTTACCTAAAGTTGTAACTTTTGCGCGTACAATGGAATAAACTGGGCGATATTTGCCAATTTATATTTTAGAAGTAAATAATAGATAAATGGTGTTGATTTATTCGACTAAATGTTGGAAACAAAATGTTGACTAAAAGGCCATAAAAACTCCAAAAATTTTAATTCAAAACCACACTAACGTTATTGATTCAATGGAGTTCTTATTTAATGAGGTTGGCCTATGATTTAAGACACTGCGGTTTTCTTTACAAAATTTGGGTAGAGTCCACTGATGAGCTATATGAGCAGTATCGAAATGGCCGTATGGATATGCTTTTCCCGCAGTAATCATAAAATATTTTTATATGAAGGAATCAAGATTAATTAAAGTAAAATAATATAAAAAAGTTTCCAAGTAATAAATTTTCTTGTTAAATATAATTTGTTTTTAAAAATTTTATTAAGTTTTAAACGATTATGTTTTGTATGGGCCTTCACTTATTTGTGAATAAAAAAAATTTGTGAATCGATTTTTATGAGATGTGATTTATTTTGTTCTGAATAAAGATATAAAACTTTATAAAAAAACCGTCCATTTTTGCCTTTTGAATTTTTAGTAAATTATTAAATATCATTTTGATGATTCTCCTATTCCCTTCAAGCGGTATTTTTTCTCAGTTCACAGATAGAATTTTGATAAAATGAGATTGATTTGTGAGCAAAACAACTGCAAAGCAGAATGTTAGTATGAGAATGAGCAAAAATAATCTTTTCTGAAATTTTTCTATATTTAATTCTTATTTTTAAACAGTTTATGAGCAATAAAAGGACTTCACTTTTTGTGTTCGGTTGCCGAATCAGTTTTCAAGTCTCGATCTAAATTTCTGTCTTAAAAGGTACCAAAGGTAAAAATATTGTTGGCATGTCATAACGACCAAGGACTTAACGTTTATTAACGTAGATTTATAACGTCCATGAATATTATAAGTATATTTTATGGTATTCTATGTAAGAAAGTTGCAACGTTTTTATAAACTGGCTTACAGACAATATTTGGTATGCGAAGCTGTTGTGGATTCATAAGTGGATTCATTTATAAGTGACACTATGTCCATACTAAAAACGACATTATGTCCTTTGACACTATGACATGCAACCAAAATATTTAATAAATGTCGTGCCTTATAATGTCACCACCAACAATTTATAATTATGGTGATTTCACGTGTCTGTGTTAAAGGTTTGCAAACAAATTCGATTTATTATTATTGCTTTATTCATAAACAAAAATTTCTTATAATTGCATTTGCTGATATAATTAGTTGATACAGTTTGTGAAAAAAAATAATAACAATTTGTTAAATTGTTTTCAACAATAATGAAAAATGAAATGGAAAAAAAACACTTTATTACACACAATCTCCATTCAATTTGATCTCAAATTATAAATCAGGAATTCTTACTCTATTCCATACCGCAATCTAACTTAAACTCTCTGCTACGACAACAATCATTGAAAGCCAAAAAAGGAAAACGAACAAAGAATTGAAACCACGAAATACAATTTAAATTTAAGCTGTTGAACGTGTGTAAGGCAAATTCAGAAATATGTGGCAAGAAAGAAGCAACAAGCTTGAAAGCAAGGTGCATATTATTATCTTAAAGGATTTATGACATTCGGACACAAGAGTGGAGTTTGAACGCAGTACTGCTTTACAAGACGTGGCATAGAAGACCGTCTTAGACATGCAGAATCAACTGCAGCAGTTGCAAGTATGAATGGATGAGAAAATTAGGCTCAAACAACAAGTTGAAAAAAAGAAATGCTCTTCTGGACCAACCTTCACAGAAAAACCAAATATACTGTTGGTCATGGGAATTTGTTAAACGCTATGGCTGGTGATGCTGTTGATGACGATAAAGATTATAATTATTGTTGTTGTTGTTGTTGTTGTTTTTGCAGTTAGGTCGCCGCGTACTTATTGTATGTAAGTTTGTGTGTGCCCAAAGATGATGGGTGAGATGTTACCCATGTACATTTTTATATTTTTATATTTACATTTATTTTCGCCAGCCATTTAATTTGCATGGGGAACGTGGAGCAACATAAAGGAATTTATAATAATGTTCTCTTTGTTGTTTTGAATTGATATTTAATTTTTTTTTTTTTTTGTATTAAGTATTCTGTATCAGTAATGGTAAAATAATTATAATTTATGCATAATAAATTCGGATTTTAAGAATAGAACTTCTTATTTGGAAATAGGAAACATCATCAAATCAATAATTTCCTATATTTTTAAACGC
Organism: Gymnosoma rotundatum; assembly: GCA_916610165.2. Lineage (NCBI taxonomy): Eukaryota > Metazoa > Arthropoda > Insecta > Diptera > Tachinidae > Gymnosoma > Gymnosoma rotundatum. The sequence goes on along the minus strand of OU744337.1, from coordinate 151,994,829 downwards.
CACATTATGGTAAAATAAGTTTTTAACAAAATTTTCTTTGTCCTGAACCCTCACATTGCATTGCATTCAGCATTCTCCACATCTATGAAATTTTTGTTATTAATCTTAATTAATAACAAACTTGAGACTAATTATTCAAATAATCAGTTTCTAGTAATAAAATATACTTTTGGTACCTTCCTTCTCAGCAACAAATGCTTAATTTTGGCTGATTTTTTTATAATTGAATTTAATAAATATCTATATGTTTTTTTACTATTTTTTTTTCTTTTTTTTACCCATGCAATGCATCAATATTGCAAATATGTGTTTCTTATATTATTCTAACTTTTAGATTACGGTCTTGTTGATAGTGTAAACAAAAAAGCAGAAATGAAAATATTTTTGTACAAATAAATTGCTTGCACTCATTTTCCTTTTACGCTTTGAAAGCCTATCATTATGATTATGACGAATATTGCTTTTAAAACGAAATATTCTCTGAATGGTTTGTTGTTGCATTGCTCTCATTGTTGTTTTTATACATGCATACATCCATACATACTTACATACGTTTGGTACATGTTGTTAGTGCTGTGCCAAAGTTGGTCAGATGACTACTTTGCATCTTAAGACTACCTTTACTAAAGTTTGTAAACATCGTTCTCCTGTTAGTCCATCCATCCGTTTAGCTGCCCCTCTGTTTGTCTGTCTGCCTGTTTTCTGTGTTTCAAATGATTAGAGTTAATTCGTATGGTTTAATGTTTTTGTTGTACTTCTTTGTACAACCTGAACATTCAAAGGTTAACCCTTCCTTTGTTGTTATTATTTTGCATTAACTTAATATAACAGAAGCTTATATTCATATAACATCACAGGTTGCTTCTGCTGCCGCTGATGATGATGATGATGACGACGGTGATGCTTCTATAACATGTGACGTTCTTCTTTTATTCTTCGATTTGGTTTTTTGTAGAATTGTTTTTTTAAGAAAGAGTACGTGCACTTGTAGCGAAGGCGTGTTACATTGCAAAAAGAAAAACATAAAAAATTTATAAAAATACAGTTGACCAGCCAGGCAGCTAGCTTCATCCAAACTAATGCTCAAAATGGTTTTAAGATGGATATCTTAAATTAGTTTTCAAAATATTATTTTTTAAGGCTTTCAGTATTGATTGTTATTGTATTCGACTGCAGATTGCATTGTAGACTTTGTATTTGTTGCTGCGATATTGGTAGTCGTTTTCCTTTCTCTTGTCAAGATGCACTGCGACGTAACTTCATTTTAAGATCTTGCCAAAGAATATTTTCGCTTTGCATTCGTCGTTTTTTGTTGAATCTTAAATTTGAATTTCTTCTGATTTTCATTAACGTTGTATTTAACATACATTTGAGGTATGAACCTTCATGACCAGAAGATGCTATTTAAAATCGGGTGGGAACTTCAGATAAACTGTTTTTAATGATTAATAACAAATTTTTTCTAAAGCATAAATAAAAAAACAAAAAACACTTTAGCTATTTTTGGACAACTACATAAAAAAGCATATGCTAAGCTGTTTATATTTTGAGAAAGCCTATTGGCTTCCATCCTATAATCAAACAGATTGTTAGCATACAGTGACAGGAGTTGCATAAAAAGGTCATATACTTGTTTTCGTATTGTTTTATATTAAAAAATGGTAAATTTTAACTATTAATTTTATAAAGTTCTACAATTTGCCAAATGGGATTTTCCATATGCAAAAATACCTTTCAAATATTTTAATCAGCGTGAAATTAATAATTATAATCTATCATGGAAAGAAAAATGCATTTTCTTAAGAAAAACCCTTTAAAAGTTACAACACAGCGCCATATTTCCAAAATTGTTGTATGGATTGAAGTGTTATCGTAATTAAATTTGATCGCTACAACATTTTGTATTGGAAATTTAATTCTGATGAATTTACTTCGAGACGGATATTTTTGTTTGCTGGAACTTAAATCAATAAAAGTTATGAACCACTTCCGAAATTAAACAGGCACAGATTAAAGGCCGACCACCTTTGAACTCCGATAAACTAAAGAATTGTTAAATACTCTGAATAAACTTATTACTCAGTTTTAATCAGCAACGTGCAGAAGCATACAATGACGATGTCATGTTTTCGTCAAGAAATGAAATCGAACCTTTTGCGTTACTTTCTGAGAATTAATTACTGATAATGTTATATGTTGTTGCTTATACGACCAATTCCAATTACGATCTATTTAAACCATTTTCCAAAACCCGGGATATCATTTAAAATTTGTAGTTCTGAAGTTTCCTGATCTTAAATTATAAATACTCTTTCCATATTACAAATAATAACGTTAAAAAAATAAAAATAATTTACGCCATACATTACGTTACATGTTCCGTTTCATTTACTTTTAGTAAAGTTATATTTTGCTAAGAAACATTATTAATATTTTATGTATGAGACCTGGAGGATGTTAGCAATTGAATAAACTTATTATTATAAATTAAAGAAAATAATACTGAGACGTGATATTGTGACCAACAAAATTTGCCTATAAATATCAGAAAAGAACCCTTTAGATTTCATAACAAATATACTTTAAAATCACAAACCAACACACAAAACAAAATTTTACAGGAATTGGCATCGAATTAAGAACAGCAGATGTCGAAATAAAACCTAATAATACAAATTATAATCATAAATAATATTTGGCATAGATACAAAACTTCTACAGCCACACCGACCGCAAACAACTTTTTAACGACGCAGAACCAAAATGTTTAAATCGGACATCACAAAAAGAGAGTTATACAAACGAAAAGGATGCCTAATTTGAAGAATGAATGAATGTATGAATGAGTTTGTATGTTAATTATGAAACGATTGGGCTAAGCGTGAAAACCTATCATTAGCATTTCCGCTTTTTATTATTAAAACGCAGAAATATTGTCAGAATGGAGACCAATTTTTGCATTAAAATCTTATGCATAAAAATACAAGCAGCAGTAACTTTTTCAAAAATTAAATATGTCTTATACTCGAAAAGAGAAACAACACAAAATGAACGTTAAATCTTGATCATACTTAAATATAATTTAAAGTAAAAGAACAATTTTGTTGCTTTCTGGGGAACACAAGCCGCTAAAAAAAAAGAGTATCGTATCCCTTAATGAAACATTAAACACCAACAAGAGTCTACAACTCCACACTGACTGAAGTAAAAGTGACTTGTCATACCCTTTAATTCATTCAAAGCCAACCGAATATATCCTGGCTTCTTTTCCTCAATGAAATTTATAGTCAAAACACAAAGAAATACAGAAAAGCAACTTTTATTTTTGGTTTTAAAACATCATAAATTGCCAACAATTTTAAAAGAACAATAAAAATGTTTCTTTTCGGGTTTTCTTTTTCTTTTGTCGATCAACGAAGGCGCCTAAATTATTTAATAAAACACTCATCGACTTTATGTTGGTAAAATTAGTAACAAATTAGTTTTTTCTTATTTAAAGCTTTTGAATCTTGACGCAAGATTTTAAACTAAATTGTTAAAATTGATTTGAATATTAATGGGTTTTATAGAGAAAAAAAAAAAAAACGATAAATAACCCGCTATCCAAAGCGAATAAGTTACCAAGTGACAGCTTAGGCCAATTCATTTAATTTCGCTGAAATCACTACTGTCCTGAAATCACTACTGTTATACATGGAGTTTGACAGTAATAGTTACTAGGACAAAATAATCAATTCGCTGAAGCTGACACCTGATAATGTATTCGCCTTGTCACTACCACATTATAAAAATAGTTATATTGAGATTTCATATATATATATATATATATATATATATATGTATATATATATATATATTTTATTTTTATTTTATTTTTATTATTTCATGTAATAATAAGCCTACAACGGCCTTATAAAATTCTTATTACAAAGCAAAAAGTTTCCTGATCATAAAAATGCAATTAAAACTTACAACTAGTTAACAGAGAGTCAAGTGGAAAACCCGGAAACAAATAGAACAAATATGGGGAAAAGCAGTATTCTTAAAGATACCCGGTGTGCTTAAGTATCATAAATTAACTTGTCTTAACAAAGAAAAGTAAATTAAAAAAAATAATATTGGGAGAAAAAAAATTCCTAACAACCTTAAAAGGCTCCCCAGCCGTAATGTTGAAAACGAAAACCGATACAATAGTAATAAAATAGAGCAAAAAGATCTAAATTTTTGATGAATAGACGTTAAAAGTGCAAAAGTACAAGACAGAATAGAGTTGTGTAGTTCTCGAGCGGCTTAGTTCGTTTGTGTAAATATGCTTTTAATTTCTGATAAATTTATTACGGAATACTAAAAATTTTATGAGCTAAACAGATCAACTGGATTCTCTCAATTGTTTTTGCTTACTGATTGAGCAATTGAACTAAAAACAATTGAGCTAAACATATCACCGGGATTCAGTTGTTTTTAACTCACGTAGTGAGTTTTGAACTATATGAACGAACTAGTTTGTTCGAATGAGCTGAGCAGAAGAGAGCTCTTACTTTAAAGAGCTGATAAATCCAATTATGGGAATTTGTTCCTAGAGAATAAAAGCGTAACACTGTTGTTATCGTTACAATGTGTGTCCGTTTGTGTATTTATCTGTTCGTCTGCCACAATTATCTATCATTGGGACCACAGTATCTGCAATTATTACAATTGAATTATTATAACGTTACAATAACGAATAATAAAGTGGAGGTTAGGGATAAAGGGTGTTCCAAAAGAACTTATTTTCTCGCATATCTTTTAGGACGTAATTGCCAGACTATTTAAATTTTAAGCAACAAATAATAAAACGATACAGTAAAATTGAAACGGTTCGCACTTAGTAGATTTATTACAATTTCTACAATTGATAAGTTAAGTTTGACCATTTTTTTTAATGACCCAAAAACTAAGTATTCGTAATTTTAATAAAAAGCACAGTTATTTTAAATTATGTTATTCCACTTCTTAAATGGAAGAACACATTATATTCTATGTTTAACATTTTAAATATGATGTGTTTAAAAACTACAATTTTTTTACCTTTTGCATATTCATAAAACTTAGGCTAGTTAATGTATAAGTCTAAGAAATATCGTCCCTTATTTATATGTAATTTGATTATCTCACAATTGGCTGAACATATCAACTGGATTCGGTTGTTTCTAGCTCTCTAAGTGATCATATAAAAGAATTTTTCTTAGAGAAGAAGTTCTTCTCCCAATACCATCTTGTTTGGCTTATTTACGTTTTTATAAAACATATTTACACGCACTTAAACTCAACTAGACTAAAGCTTTAACTTCTTTGCAACATTTTATTTTTATTATTATTATTTTTTTTTTTGTTTTGACAAATACTCACACGTTTTATCAGTTCTTGGAGAAATTTTAGCACTAACGGTTTGATAGCGGTTCTTGAGTATTCCTACGTATTATTCCAATTTTACTTAGAACGATAATTTGTATGCAGTTTCTTATGTTTCTTTATTTAAGTTTCCTTTTATAATTCCATCCTTTAACTGCCTGTTAAGAAAGTATACGACAAATTAAAAGGTTTTTACCGCTTCTAAGCGAAAAACACTTCCGCAGTTCCTACTGAATTTTGAAGATTGACTGTTTTAAATCCAATTTGTTTAAGAATGATTTATGTCTGCATTCCCCTTTATTTTTCATTTTAAAAATTCTTGGTATTATTAAATATACAACTTATTAATAAAAAAAAATTCAAATATGAATGGTAAAATTGAATTTACGTTAACAAATAATAAATAAAATTTAATAACGGCTATTGTTATTTTTAAATAAAATTTTGTGATGCAAATTTTTGAATTTTGCCAAAATTTGAATATGTCTTTCTAACTTTAAAATGATTTTTTTTAATGTTGTGAAAGCTTTTTTTTTTAATTTTATTTATAAACTTTTTTAATCGACTTCAAAAAAAGAAGGAGGTTATCAATTCGACTGAATGTTTGCTTTTTTTATATTTGAGAATGTAGAAATTAAAGGGTGTTTCTAAAATTAATGCAATTTCACTTATCTTTTGAATCGTTATACGCAAACACTTGAACATTAGACAGAATGTCCACTACTGTGTTTGATATAAGAAGTAAAAATATTTTTAGTTATAAATTAAAGGGTGTTACAATAGCTGAGGTAATTTGATGTATATGGCCAAACTATTGCACCGTTATTGACAGACGGTTGAAATTTTCAAAGAACCTGATTGCTAAGTCTACTACAACAGCAAGTATTCAATTTGAATTTGGAAATTAGAGGGTGCCCCTACTGTTGCTGTAGTTGGTTGCATATTGTTGAACAGTAGTAGACAGACCGTTGAAATTAACAAGGAGCTGCAGTGTTAAGTCTGCTATAACAAGTATGAAGTTTAGTGATGGAATATAAGTGGGTCCCAATAGTTAATTTAATATAATGTATATGGCCATATTTGTGTGCAGTTATAGATAGACAGATCTGTTTAAAGTTGATTTTTTTTTTTTGCAAGAATTATATATACAAGAAAATCAAAGTTTGATTAACAAAACTTTAGGAGTTTCCATTAATTTGCATTTAAATTTTGTTAACACTTTCCTTCTGTTTTAACATGATGGTATTTTTTGTGTTAATTTGTATTTTTGGTTCACATGCAGAATAGAACGTAAGAATGCAAAACGAAACATTTTGATGATCTTAAAATAATGATAAAATAAGTAAAAAATGCAATTTTTTAGTTATAAACTGCCAAGAATAAAAAACAAAAGATTCCCACGTTGGAAGATAGTTTTTATTTTTTTGTTGTACGACTAACAAAACGTAGTTGCGACGTGTATCAGTCAATACTAGGGACATTACGAATTCGATTGCAAATGTTAAGATTGAAAAAGATCTTACATATAAATTAAGGTAAATTGCAATAATCTTAAAAAACCTTATAAAATAAGTAAATTATTTCCTTAAATATTCTCATACATTACTGAATGCAAATAAAAATAGATAAAGTTGATTCAAACATTTGTTACGTCCCTACTGTATTAATAATAAACGCCCTCACTTTTTGCAACGAGCTTTTGCTGGTTTTGTTGCACAGCACAAGTTCAATGAATAAGTCGCTCGTTGGTTACTCTATACGCTCAAAAACTAATTTGTTTTAAAAATTGCAAAAAGGATTTTTGATACACTTACACATACTCATGTATGATATTTCATATGTTATTGAATCATAAAATTTTAAAATCTTTAAATGAAGGAATAAGAAACTCTTCGATCCAACTGGGTAAGAGAGTTCTTAATTACGAATTCTTGAAAGAATTAGCCAAAAGGAAAACCAATCGAAATGAGACATAGGACTTCAAAAAATGGAAGGCTACCAATTCGACTGAATTTTTTATCTTTGTCGGCGCAGAATCGAATTGATCTTTTTTTTTATTGAAAAGTGAAGCACAGATTGGTTTCATACAACACATAAGAATTTCATATGTCTGTTGGACCGTAACCAACACTCGTATAAAATTTTAGCAAAGTTGTGTGACCCGAATAAAAGAAATTAATAAAAAGCTAAACTTAAAAGTTAAACAAATCACATTAAATTTATTTCCGCAATAACGACACGTATAATATTTAAAATTATAATGCAATGGGTTCCTCTATGGGCGATGTAATTTGATGATATGGACGTAACTTTGAAACCGTCATAGATCGAAAACTGAAAGTTAAGCAAAGTATGTATTACAATTTTTATTTCGTATTCTGCAAGATTTGCAAGAACTATTATAAATATGATCAAAAATTAAAACTTGAAGTTTTTATCGCATATAAAACTAATATTAAGGCGTTATTAAGTCCACTAAGTTCTGTAAGAAAAACAACTAATTATTTGCTCTCTCTTTATTTTCAACTTGTCGTGCAATATTGTTTTTATGTTAAACTTGTCCATCTAGCTCTATTGTTGTGAGTGTTGGACTTAGGCATTCACCTGGTAGTAACCCGTTGGATATCTAGTTAAACACAGCACTATTTTAAACTAAAACTTATTTTTATTATTATTATTGCAATAATCTTTTATCTGAGCAACTTTAAAATTTCTGAAACTTAAAATTGATTCAAACTTTTAATTTTAAAAATCATTTTAAACCAAAAATACGAGGGCTGCTCTATATATTTCTGGCCTAATAGTGAAAATGCGAATATTTATAATCAAAAATGGTTTTATTGTTTTTCAAAGTATTCTCCAGCATGATTTATACACTTTTGCATGCGCTAAAACCAGTTGTCGAAGCACTTTTCCCATTCCGATTGAGACACCTCTAAAACATGGTTTTTGAACACTTCAACAGCTTCTTCCGGCGACGAAAATCGTTGACCACGCTTTTTTTTCTTGATGTGCGGAAACAAGAAGAAGTCATTAGGTGCCAAGTCAGGGCTGTACGGCGGATGAACCATTAATTCGACGTTTTGGCCGGTCAAAAACGCTCTGGTTTGAGCCGATGTGTGAGAGCTCGCATTGTCATGGTGAACAATGATTCGTCTTCTCTTGCTGGTTTTTCGAATTTCTCCGATAACTTCAGGCAAACAAATTGTAGTGTACCACTCAGAAGTGACCGTCCTACGTTGCTCAAGCGGAACAGTCGCCACATGACCAGTTTTGCCGAAGAAACAGGCGACCATTTGCTTCGAAGTGCCTCTTCCACGAACAACATTCGTTGGATTTTGCTCGTCTGTGAAGACCCACACGGTCGATTGTTGTTTCGTTTCGGTCTCATACGCATAGATCCATGATTCGTCACCTGTGACGAACTTATAAACGTCTTTTGAAGCACCGCAATCGTATTTTTGCAACATTTCTTTGCACCAATCGACACGAGCCTTTTTTTGAGCGACTTTCAAATTGTGCGGGATCCAACGACAACAAACAATTTTTACGGCCATGTGTTCATGCAGTATCGAATGTATGCTGGTGGAAGAAATGTCCAAGGATGTCTCTATCTCTCGGTATGTCGCATGTCGCACTTGCATTATGAGTTCACGCACGGCATCAATGTTCTCTGGCACAACAGCCGTTTTTGGACGACCTTCACGGAATTCGTCTTTGAGCGAGCTTCGGCCACGATTAAATTCATTATACCAATTTTTCACAGTGCTATAGGATGGTGCTTCATCGCCATACAAAGATTTAAGTTCATCAATGCACTCTTGTCGTGATAATCCACGTCGCAAGTTATGAAAAATGATGGCACGAAAATGTTCACGAGTTAATTCCATTTTTTTCTATATTAATTTTTTCAAGTCACTGTAAACAACACAAATAATGGTCGTACGTCAAAACGTTTTGAGTACGATTGAACAGTATCAAATGTTTATTTAACAAAATACAAACACTTATCACGGATTTTTTGCAAATTGTGTCTTGGATACCTAATTAAACACAGCCATATTTCAAACTAAAACTTAATATATTATTAATATTATTCTTATTTTTATTATTGCAATAATTTATAACTCTTTTATTTGAGCAACTTTAAAATTTCTGACACTTAAAATTGATTCAAACATTTAATTTTAAAAATCAGTTTAAACCAAAAATACACGCTCGTGCACACATTTACATTCATTATTGGCTTAACGGTATTCCTCGAAAGGAATATGAAGGGGTACATAAATTACTCTAAAATCCAGACACGATGGCTCCCAAATTGAGTACATAGTCCACCTAATTGTCAACATCACTATCACTGAATAATAATTAATGTTAACGCTGTCTTAGCATTCCTATTATTTTGCATAATGAAAGGATATCATTTATAATTAGTTAAAAACAAAATCATTATCATTAACTCATAACTAGATGGTTGTAAATCATTAGTATCTTTGTACACCAAATAAATACCCTAAAGTATAGAAGAGCATTGTTTTGGTGAAATATATGAGAAAAATCGGAAACAAACGAAGGAAGTAATAATAATTTTTTTTTATTGTATTAAGCAATTAATCAATTTTAATAAAATTGCATTGTACTAATGACAAATATAATTGAAAAAATCAGTAGCATTAATTGGTATTAAAATATTTTGTCATTGTCATTATTTTAAATAACGCAATGAAATTCCAATAAAAAAGATGTAACTTTCAAATTTGCTCTTAAAAAAAATATGATTTCTAATCAAACGCATTTAGTTAATTTTCTTAATGTTAGTGCTAATGTAGGGTACAAACGAATAAAGAAATGAAAAATAGCTGTGTTGGTGCAATATAATGTTGCATATTCTTTGTAGAAGTTGTTGAATGATGATCATTCAGGTTAATTTTTTTTTGTTTGTTTGTTATCTTTCGCTATGTTGAAGGAGGAGATGCTGATGAATTATGTTTTAATGCTTCCTTCTTTTGCTCATATGCATGTTTAGCTAAAATCATTCTCTACTGCACCACAACATTGCCGATCATTTTACTTAAGCTCATCATAGTGATCGTTTGGAAAGCACACAAGGAGCCAGCGTCTTGTGTTTCAATGCTTAGCAGACAAAAGCACCATAAAGAACTCTTGGAAAAAAAATTAAAGGCAATACAAGGAGCTCCGCCCCGCAGGCATGTAATATATATAAGTAAAAAAAAGGATTCGAAAGTTTGATTTTGTCTTGTACTTGTTGTGTGATGTTTTGCATGTCCGCAAAAACAATATAGATAAATAAATAAATGTATTTTTTGTTTAATTTTTAACGCTTTCTGTTAGATTTATTTAAGCTGATGCCGTCATTGGTTTATTCTCAGGCGTCTTGCCTTCAAACCTTTTGTTTTAATTTTTCAGTAGAATTCCCTTGAAAATTTATTTTAATATATTTTTTTTTAATTTTTTGAGAAATTTAATAAACAAAATTCTTTCTCATGATCATGTCATAAAAACGACGATGCTTTAAATGTGGATTTTTCTAACCCTTCGGGTTTAAATTTTATATTTCTGAACTACTTTATTCAGTTAAAAACCAGCAATTAAGTAGTAGTAAACTTTTTAAATAATGCCTTTTTTATCTCATAACTATCACGAATAAGATTTTTTTGTATACGATTACTGTGAAGTTTTTTTTGACACTAAAAATTTTAGCATACAGGCATTTAATGAGAAATCGTGATTTTCTTTAAAAAAAAATAGAAGGACTAAAGAAGTGTTCATTAAAAATCAAAATATTAAAATATTTTTGCTTTTTTCTAAAACATTTCAAATATTAATGATTAGAATTGCCATACTTTTGAAATTTATTTCAAAATTCTTAAATACTACTGCAGAAATTTAAAGCAACTACTAAGTTTTTTGTTAAAGTATAAATACAGAAATATATCAACTTGAAATAGTTGAACTAATTCAATTATTTTATGCGTAAATATTTTAGATTTAGACAATTTTACTTCTTAAAAGGTTCCAAAAAATTTCCCTTTGAGTTAAAACTTTATGATTGTTCTCTTAAGTTTACACATCATACACATAAAAATATGTTTGACATTTTTAGCCATTATTAAAAAGCTAAAGGAAGATAAACTATGATTTTTTATATTTAGTTTTACTCTCGTATACATTTATTTCAAAATAGTACTGAAAAGGATTAATTTCAATTTTTAATTTTAGATTTAGTAATTTAGCCACTATTACCTAATCTAGCATATTATCATTTAAAAAATTCCCAAAATTGGCAGGAAGCACCAGAGCTGGGATATAGTAGAATTGTAGAAATGTACTCTCATAGATATTATAAAATATGAAAAAGTAAATAAAGGCTTTCCTCAGGAATAATAGATATAGGGCTGAAAATTGCACTGCCTTGATCATTTAATTATACAGTCGAACGCGGTTGTAAGGAACAACGGTTATAGCGAACTAAACTTACGTAACAATTCTTAAATCAATTACTAAGTTCTGGAAGAATAATTCATACAAATAAATTCCTTTAATGACGAACACTTGTTTAAGCAGCAAATATACGAGTATAACTGGCAACTGATTAAAAACAATGTCAACTTCTCAACATCCAAAAAAAAAAAAAAAACATTGTCGACAACCTGTAAGAAATTAAACAAAATTAAGGCAGCGCTTCTATAAACTAATTCAAAGGGTGCATATTTTATACTTTAATGGCGCAGGTATTCCAGTTTCTAGGTCGGTCTTTGAATCCACACACGTAATTGAGAGATTTAAATATAGGCACGATACTAAATATAAACTATAACGATATAAATATAAATATGTATATAATAATTCATTTAAAGAAAAGTAATTTTAAACACATAAAATATTTTAACAACATCATTATTCTAAATAAAGCTGCCCAGACAATTACCTGTGGTATGAGTGTGTGAATTGTTCATGTTTGAACATCGAATTGAATATATCGAGGAGATGAATAGTACTCATATTTCTATAAAATTTATAGAAATTTTGAAAGAAAATATTATTTGGCAAAGTAAATCAGTCTATTAATTATTAAGTTTTTTAGACTGTGCGATGAAATGTTTATAGTAAATTTTAGGTATTCATAGATCTTTCGTATCACAAGTTAAAAAGAATAAAGTTGTGGCAAAGTCTAATGCTTGGCGGCTCGCTGTTGGAAATCAACATGCCTACGTCTACATTTTCCATGTCATTTGGAACAATAAAGTAACTGCAATCAAGAAAAATATATATATGGGGCGATAGAAAATTAAGAAATTTGAAAAAAATATCAAGTGAAAAAATTTGCGGTCACCCATATTTTCCGAATTACGGAGCTCTGAAATTTTAAAACTTTTTCAAATATCAATATGGGTTTTATTTTAAAGCATTTGAAGAGATCTTTAAGGAATTAAAGTTTTTTCAAAATGCTTAACCTGTTAAGAGCCGATGTCATTTTTATGTAAAATTATACACATGCAGTACCAATATTTATTTTTTTTAAATTTTCTATCACCCGAATATTTTCTTTACATAGATGGTGAAGGGTATATAAGATTCGGCATAGCCGAATATAGCACTCTTACCTATTATTTAAAACTTTTGTTTCTCCACTGGTTCACATTCCAAATCAAAATGGGACCGTAAAAACAGCAATGCTGAATTTTTTTTCCCTGCTTTCTTCTTTTTTAATCTCTTTTTCAAGTACATAAACACAAGTGGCAGCAACTTTAAGTCATAGAATAAATCGATATATCGAGCATATAAAATAATGAAAATTAAGTTGTAACACAAGTTTGAGTACCAATTGAAAGAAAGTCGAAAAAAAAATAAATTATAGGATAATAAATTATTGCAACTGCAAGTTCAACGATATAAAGTATTTTCTATAGGGATATGTGGGATGTCACGTCACCCATAATCTCACAGATTTAACGTTTAAGGCATTGTAGTTTGCAAGGCAAGCACTTACTATTTCCAGTCCTTATCCTATGATTAGCTCTGATGTATGTATATGGGCATTTCTCTTCTCATTTCTTAGTTTTTTGCAATTATTTTAAAAAAATGAAATTGGTTGTAATTGGATTTAGCGCCATCAATTAAGCTAATAGGATCCATAACTTGGGCTTATGATAAAAAAATCTATATTATATTGATCTCTTTTCCACATTAAATGCGTACGACTGTCCCGTACGACAGTATGGAATTGTCTATATGAATGTTTGTATATTTACATACAACTTATTTTTTTAACAAGAGTAGTACCACACCTTCTCTATTAATTATTTACATGAACACATTTTAATTACCCAATATATACAAAATTTTTAATCGATAGATCTAACAGTTTTTCAGATAAATAAAATTTTTATTTTTTATATACATATGTACGTTTGCAGGGCTTTCTTTCACTTTACATTTATATATGTACGTTCAATATCAAACAAACCATAAAAAAAAAAAAATTCTAAAGGCCGTAACTGTTGTTTTACCCAAATAACTTATATAGACTTAGAAAACACTGGAAAGAATTTATAAGCCATACCAGCAGTTCTCAATGCATGTATGTATGAATATAGATGGGGTGAATTTGGCACTATGAAGGAACAGTGTTACAGAGAAAAATTAATCATAACCCAAATTAAATAAAAAAGACCGCCCCATTTACCGTTTAAATGGTGCGTTTAAAAATTTAATATTAAAATATAAAAAACATATTTTTTACTAGAAAAAGTGTTGATTTAAAAGATTCTTAAAATTGGTGACTTTTTTGTATGTTTTTAAATCCTTAAAAAAATAAACTGCAACAACCGCATAGCAAATACACCTGTCGCACGTTCTTGTTTCAAAAGTTTAGTACGAATTTTATGACTTACCAGAGGGTTAATTACCAACAAAAAAAAAATAAAAAATAAAAAGACTTATGTTAAGCAAATACGTGATTTTCTTTAAAATAATATATGTATTTATGAAATTTATGTCTTTACAGCTTGCTAAAATCAAAAATTGCTTACCAGTCAAAAAAGAAAATTTTATTTTGGAACGGTCCAAAAATGTTTTCTGTTTTAAGTTTTATGCGCTTTTTCATTTAAAATAATTGTTCACTATAAATTAACAACAAAAAGACATTAATATTCTATAAAGTTCTTTATTAAAAAATCAAACATGAGAGTAATTAATCAGATGGACTAATTAATTGGCGATTTCATTAGCATTGAATAATAAATAATGCTAATAAATCATATTTTTGTTTTCGAGTAAGTAATAAGATCTGCTAGCTGGGGTGTTAGATGACTTTAGATCTAAGACATCAATCTCACTTCAAATTGATAAATTTTGAATATTTCCAAATATAGATCTATCTACAAGATTTATTCATTTTATGCTTAGTGTTTTGAGTTTATGGGAAAAAAATTTTTGTTTCATAAGGGCAATTATTTTTGATTCAATTGTCATTATTATTAACGAGTTCATTAAAATTTCGTTAACATTAGTAAAAAGAATTATAATTAAAATTTAATCATTGGCATTAAATGGTAGTTCAATTTTTATCCTGTCATTATTATAAACAATGCCAATAAAATTTCAATAGTAATGAAAAAGTGCCAAGTATGTGAAAAATACTGAAATAAGCTCGAACTGGATAGAAGTTAAAACAAACGTTGTTGTAATTCTCATGTAAACAGGATCTAACTCAAATTTTTTAAAAATTTTGGGTTTTCGTAATTCTAATCCACTTCACATTAATACAACTCGTCACAACTCGGCTTTACAGCAGGAAATTCAGAGAAACATTTTACTCATTTCCATATATTTTTTTATTTAAATTGTTGAACAAATTTTAAAAATTTTTAGAAAAAAATCAATCTGAAATGTATTTCAAAAGCGGGTAACAAATGAAAATGTTCCGCGCATATTTTATTAGTAGCTTGTATTTCTGTTTGCGTTAGAGAAATAAAGTAATTTGGTCAATATAAATTTTATTTAAAAATTAAGTCTAAAAATATTTTCTTGATGTTGCAAATGGTTAAATTTGTAAATTATAAAAGCTTTATTAACATAAATTTTGGCATACAGTACTCTTCATGATGAAAAGGCTTTTTTAATATCCCATTAAAAATTACGAAAAAATATTATTTTACACACGACAAATAACACACAACTCCATTTGCAACATTAAATATTTTTACATTACAATAGAGCTTGATTGTAGCAGCGGCTGATAACAAGGTGTTAAAATCAGCAACTACTTAGCGCACTTTGTCTTGTAAACATATAATTAATGCCAACCGACAAACAATCAGACAAAAGGCTTAAACAGGTTTTCCAAACACAATTTAAACTGCTGCATATCGACTTTTATGTTTCTCCTGCCATTTCTTGCGAACTAAGAATTCAAAAACAAATATATGTTTGTTGTTGTTGTTAGATTTTAACGAAATCTGGCAGTTATGATTGCTATTAATATTTGTATTATCACTTCATTTCCTCTTGTTTGAATAAAACAAACAAAAAAAAAATAATAAAAATTTCGGTAATTACGCAAAACTACAACTTAAGATCTACAATTTTGATTTCGCTTAGTTTTGTAAAGAACTGCTGCATGAAAGCAAAAGAACATTGGAAGGTTCCTTAGTTTTGTCTTTATATGTTATGCAAATTAGTTTTTAATAACCTTTGTTCTACCAGAGCTCACTTTTATACTTTATATTTTGTGGGTCTATAAGATCTTTTTTACAATCACAATACAGACACTTTAAGGAATTGACTCTAAAAATGTTTCATACAGTAGAAATTAATTTAAGCTGAACGGGTTTAAAAGAGTGCTCCACCAATAAACACTAAGAAGAAAGTAAAATAAAAACGCGCCGCCACGGAATATTAGTTTACGTTTAAGGAAGTTTAAATGTAATGTAACTTGGTACACACAGAAAAAAGATTCGTAACAATTCGCTTGATACGTTAAAAATTCAATTACTAATATATAATTTGATTTTTATTAATAATATTTTGTAGTCTTGATTAATTTTTTATATTAAAAGCTAACAAATGATATTAGTTTCTAAATGTTAGTTGTAACACCTCTCAGAAAAGTTAACACGACCGATTTGTGTCTTTACTAAAATCTATTCTATTAAATAGAAGATGCAACTAAACTTATTCAGTACATTACTACTGAAAACCAAATTTTGGAAGTAAGAATAATAAAACTCGATTGTATATTCTGAAATCGAAAAATGTTGGACACAATATAAACAAAATTTGTACACATTACAAAAATCAAAAATATTTTAGTTCAAAAATAAAAAGATTTATTAAAAATGGTGAAAAGTTCTCCAATATTGGTAAATGGTAAGTTCAGAATTATCTCAGAAAGACATTTATATATAAAAATAATTTTATAACATTTAATTTATTTCGCAGAGTAAAACATGCGGTATTAGATAGCAAGTTGAAGAAACTAGTCGTATGTGGAAAAGATGAAATCATGATGTAAAGGAAGAAGAAAGCTGCATTCAAGGGTTCGAATCATGAAATTTATAATCTTATTTCTATAATTTATTATTAAAATAAAAGTAAATACTCGTATTAAAAAATTATTTTGTTTTGTTTAATTCACAATAATATTTTATAATCACCCAAGAATCATTTTTTAAAATAGTTGTGACTGCTACATTTATTCAGTTACTAAAACCGAATACAAGATAATACACAACCGACAAAATTCGATTGGCAACAAATTCGGTTCTTATAACGAATTTCTTTTCTCTGTGTACTTTTTGTTGAGTTGTGTATTATCTGCGGAAAGTAAACAATGCAACAATGCAATAATCCAAGCTCATTTGCTTCAAACACATTTAATGAATAATTCTTTAAAGCAACTGAAATAATTTACTCATATTTATTACGATCGTGGCAGATCAACATGAATAATCTTTGATGTTTTATTTTGTTGGAATTTTTGAAGAAACCGTCATTTGTACATAATGCTTCATTGTTTTTGTTTTCTTCCTCTTCTTATCTAGTGTTTTTTATGATTTTATTATTAAAAATTATTAATGAAGATGAACCTTTTACCTTAAATTGAGTGCCTAAATGAACTTTAGTTGTTGTTGTTTGGTTCTTTTTTTTTTTTTTTGTCAGAAAACCCGTAAATAGGTGCCACAACTGCAACAAATCTGGTAGTTGAAATTCTTAAAGAATTCTTACGGTTGCAAAGCTTAGATTTATTTATGTAATACACAATTCATCGCCTGTAGAAAGTATAAGATTAAGTTTATAAGTAAAAGTTTGTGACTTGTGAAATATTCTTATTCTGGAAACTCAAAACTGAGTAAGGAAAATTTACGAAAAAATTAAGAAAAATTTACCTTTGCTACAAAAGGTCTAAATCTTAACAAAACTTAACGAAAACAGCGGCAACTAAGGCTCAAACTTAACTAATTTAAATTTCCAAAATCAAAACTTCGGCAATAATAAAATCCAACAAATGGGGAAAATTAAACAAAAAATACGAGTAGAAATAATAAAAATTCTGCTTTGTTAACTGAAAATATTCCAAATACTCAGATATTGAATAAAATGCTAAAAAGATATAAATTTTAGCTGAAATCAAAACTTCACATATAATAAAAATTCAAAGAAAATTTATTAATTTAAATAAAATATCAAAATTTCCTTAAATCATACAACAAACACATAGATAAGCATCTTTATATATGGAGCGGGAGTACTGCCTAATTTTTAAGTTTAATGAAAATTAAACACATCATTTAAAAATAGTTTTGCTTTCTTACAGTTTTTCACAAACTAATTATTAATTAATTATATAAAATTAGAACCTTAAACGCAGGTTAAATAAATACATATTTCAGTGTTTTTTTTTCAACGAAAACAGACCCGAATACGCCGGCTGATGCACAAGTCGAAACTTAAACAATAAACGGAAAACATGTGAAATATCAATCAACATTTGTATTTTTACAATATTTTTTGGTTAGAAAACTTAAATGAAGTGACAAGAACATATTTTCTTCCCAGGGTTCGAAATTAGAAGATCTTTCAACAACAAGTAGTTTTATATGGCGTTGTAAAAAGCAATAAGCTTTAGCGTTCCTTCTTTTTATTTTTCCTTTTTTCATTTTTATATGCAAACAAAATTTAAGTTATTTAAATGATAATATATGTATTTATGTGTGTAATCCAAATATCATTTATTTAAAACAATTGTCGGCATACGTTCCACCACTGTCCTATTTAATGTCTTCAAAATAATCATACAATTGACAAATACCCGTAGTATTTGTGAAAAAGTATGTATGTATTGCTTAAGCAAATCGAGTTTTTTTTACTTTTATTTATTTATTTGTTATTATTTTATTTATTTTTTAATTTTTTTAATATATTTTTGTAAACAAGCTGAGAGTATTGTCATATTTCTATGCCAAGTATTAAATTTATATTTCAAACTTAATATAAAAAATGTATTTAAAATGTCAAAATCAGCTACTACACTTACACATCTGATAATTGTTGCCCCATAGTGAAATGCAAAGTCTTAACAGTTAAATGGCGCTTGTTAATCCAGCCGACAGTTTGCTAATTTTCGTTAAAAAGTGGCAAAATAATTATTTTTTATAAATTATTTTGCCACTTCCTGCCCACTTGGCAAAAAAATACTCATTAAAAATTCAAACATTTTATTAATAAAAATAAAATTTGAAAAATTCGTTTTCTGTGCCTAATAGAATTTTAATATCATAAGCCAATAAAAGATTTCCTCTTAGCAGACTGTTATTATTATATTTATAACACCATTTTCCATTACTTTCAATATATTCCAAAATTACCAAACGTTGATTTATGTAGAATAGATTTAAAGCTTAAAGAACACCAAGAAATATGTAAACTGCTTCCCGAAATAAAAAGACATATTTTAAGTCCTTACACGTTAATTTCATAAATTCCAACGACACCTAAAATTATTTTAAGATTTAAATATATTCCAATTTGTAGGGAAAAGCTTTGGCCCACAAGCTGCCAAAAACTATTCTGATCAAATGTTTAAACACAAGTAGTTCGTGAGGGTGTTGGTAAACAAGATTAACAAATCTTAACTTTTCTACATCTCTTAGTTTTTAAAGTTGTACGCAGGCATGCGAAAAAAGATGATCTAACCGAAAAGCAAAATTTTGTATCATTAAACAAAGTCTGCAGTTTAACACCGTTAGATTTTTCTAAGACAAAAGCACATAAAAACCCGATCTGATTTGATCAATTTCTGTTTTTACTTTAAATGGTGTAAACTATTATTTATGTTCATATTCATATTTCAGTGTTTACAAATTTTGCTGGTTCGTTTCCGTTTTGGCCTTGTGGTACGTTTTAAATAATTTTTAACATTCCGTCTTTTTTTCATATTTCTTTTAAATAAAATGAACAAGTTTCAACACGCTAATTAAATTGTTATATTAATGCTTTTAAATCTAAAAATTTTACACCTCTGTGTAGTTGTGTATATTTATTTAACATATATATAACAATATTTCTTATTTCAAAAACAACAAGAATCGCCCGATACATTACATTACAAAATTACAATCCATGGTACAGGCTACCTTAACTTCCAATTGAAAAACCAAATATTCTCATGAAATATTTATTATTTTAAATTAAACAAAAAAATGAAATGTATTACTGCGGAGAAAGCATATCCATATGGCCATTTCGCTACTGCTCATAGTGGAAGAATCCCAAATTTTGTAAGGAAAATCTCAGAGTCTTATAACTAAAGCCAAATTGATTAAATGAGAACTCCATTGAATCAATAAGGCAAAAAGCCATACAGAACTCAAACAATTTTAATACAAAAACACAGTAACCATTTATTTATTTTTTCTTTCATTTTTCTATATAAGGATGCCATCGGAAACCATTCATATGTATTTGAAAGATTTAATGAAAAAATAAAAATACAAATTGTAAACAATTTTTACAAATAATCAACGTGCACACACAAATACTTTAACAAAAAAGAAAGAAAGAAAATTCTAACTAGTTCAACTACATGAGGAAGAAAACTGTAAGAAACTTTGAGCATTTTGACTTTTTTCAAGTTTAAATAATAAAAATGTGTAGAGTAATGCACCGGTCATACAAATAAAATGTTTAATTTTAATTAATCGTATATAAATTTAATAATAAATCGTTAAATAAATTTGTAGTTTACAGCGGGTGAAAAACACTCAAATATTTTAATCAAATTCTGTGAGTGTGTGCGTATTTTTACATAAAAATTGTCACACGAATTTGTAATAAATTAATGTCGATAAGAAAATTAAGAACAGAATTTGATTTAAAAATTTGGATATTTCAATTAAAAATAAAAAATAAATAAAAAACGAAATAAATTTTTATTTTCCTGATAATGCTACAGAAAGGAATAGCGATATATTTATTTTTTTTTTTTTTTTTTATTGGAGTTACTTTATCTCCTTTCACCACCTGTCTTCTCTCTCATCTATCCCTTTCCTCAAGATTGTAGCACGGTTACAAACTAAGTAGGTATTAATGCCTAAAGTGCTACTTCTCTTTAAAAAAAAAAGTTATTGGGACACCCTTTAATTTATAATTTTGAATATTAATACTTTTTACTATAACAGTCATAGCAATCAACATTCTGTTCAATTTCTAAGCGTATGTTTATAACAGTTATAAAGAAAGGCCTATATACGTAAATTTATATCAATTATGGAAACCCCTTTAATTTCTAAATTCAAATTATAAACCTCTTGATATATCAGGCTTAGCAATGCAGAACCCTTGCAAACCTTTCGACTTTTCCGCACCATCTTTCGCCTTAGTTGCTTTCAAAGTAAAAAAAATATATACTTTACGGGTTTCGTGCAAAAAATTTTTTGTTTACTCTAAACCAGGGATGGGCAAAATTTTTGTAATGCGGGTTTAAACTGAAAACAAACTAAGCAGGCCATTAATATTAGTTTTGTAGGTAAATGAAAATTATGTTTTCAAAAAACGGTGCAGAAATTTTTAAAAGTTGAACAAAACTGCCGAAAGTTAAAAAAATCGTGGAAAAAAAGTAGATATTATGAATTATAAATGAAAAATTATATGTTAATAAACAAAATAACTCCTTTCATAATACGATGATGCCACTTTTTTATTTTGTTCCTACGGAATTCATAATTTCTCGAAAGAAATTCCGTGAGAATATTAATGATAGGGCCGATTAATTCATTGCTGGAATATGTGGCATCCAAATTTTTGTAGAACTCATTTTTTAATAATTCTATAATTTTAATTTTAAGATCCTTTTTTTTCTTGCAGTTCAATTAATTCTGACTTAAAATTTTTGGGAATTTTGGTCACATCTGTTAACAAAAATTTAATTGAAAATACATCAAAACATTATTCTTTATTGAAATTCTTGATGCAAACAAATAAAATATTAATATATTTTAGTTTTTCGTAACTAGAGACTGTTTTATGCTGTTGTTTTATATCCTCGTTCAAATACAAGTCAAAAGAATATAACTTTTTTCTAAGTTTTGTTTTGTTGCCTGTCACTGCATAAGGGCTGGCCGCAGTTTCGGGCCAAAAATTGCCCACCTCAGCTATAAACTAAATTTATAGCTTAAAAAGCAGTAAAGTTGTATGGCAAGGAAATTTAAAAAAAAAAATAAAGTAAAATCTAGGTTTATTTATTTATTTATCAATGATTTTAAAAAAGTGTTATTTTTAGGAAAACTTTTATTATAAGCGATATCAGATATAGTATTGACGTAATTAATAAAAGAAATGTCCTGCTCGTTGTAAAGTGTAGTGTGCAACCACCTAATTTGCCTTGCTTGCACTCAAAAAGGTGTCAAGCTACACTTTTTTCAATTAACGAAGACATATATAACGAATGAGGCTTATTAAACGATAGCTGAGTATGTTATCCCTAAATGATTTAATTGAGGCTAAAGATAAATCTGCGGACGAATGAGTGGAACCGCTCGCACTGGAGACGCCAAACAATCCCTTGGTCGATCTGACAGCAATGATATGATTAATGGCATCGTTGGTTGAGCTTTAAGTTTAAAAGTATATTCGGCCTTAAGGTTCAATTAGCGTGCTATAGCCATATAAGAAATCATTTTGAAACCAACCCTATGGACTTGCTTGCTTTTCTTTTTAAACAGATAACAAAACAAATAACAGCTGTTTGTTGTTATGGTTATGGCCATGGGTACGATCATGGGGTTATGGTATGACACGACTAATTGAAATTTAACTTCTCTTTAAGTTTTAAGTGAAACTTAAAATGAGTTGCTTTGAACACTCTTTAAAGAGACCGACATTTTTTATTTGGCTGCTCAAAAGACCTCAGAGATGCCATGGAAATGCTTCGTTTTGGTTTCAGCATTGTTTTTGTTCGACATTGTTTCGCCTACATTTGTGGTATTTCTTTTCTGTTTCTTTTGTTTTGTTTGCTAACTAAATATGTGCACACGACAATATATTAAAACTTAAACTGCTCTTAATTAAAGACACGGGAATATTTTTAAAATTTTTAATTTTCACAAATAAAATTTCGTGCTATTTTTTATTTAATTATCTCGATTATATTAATTACCGATATTGATTATTGAGGGTCAAAGCACGTCTCGATGGTCATTTCGTTAACGCTTACTTAACTCTTCAGGAAACTTCTGGCAAACATTTGAAATAAACTAAAGATTTTTGTCCAAACAATAAAGCTGTTCTGTGTGCTCACTTCCCGATAAAATTGACGTTAAAAATATGTTTCTTAAATTAATAGGTTTTATTTTCATTTTTGGAGAATATTTAATAACATGTTTGCGTTAACTGCTGCTGAAATTTCAATTTTTGTTAAAAGTTCTTAATACAAAAAATAACAATTAAAATATTCCAAATATTAGAACATCAATAAAATTAAACTTATTGCGATTTAATACCCCAGAATTATTTTAAATCAAACTACAAATTGTTTTTTATTGTTTTCAATTAGACAAATTGGACTGGATTGACTTACCAGAGTTGTTTGTTGCAGACAACAATAATGTAGACGGCGATGATAATGATGTTGTAGTTGCTGTTGCTGTTGCATTAGCAGGTGTCGAAGATGTCGTTGATAATTTACAAACACTAGTTTTAATGTCAGATTCCAGTTTCTCAAAAGAAGTAGATGTTGTTGTTGTTGTTTGTGGCATAGCCGTAGCTGCGACCATTGATGCCAAAGTTGATGTTAAGGTGGTCTGACTTTTTAACAATTTGTTGTTATTGTTTTGTTTATTTAGTTGATGTTGGCTAGCGTGTGTAGTTTCATTAACTTTTCGCTCTAATGAAGCCATATAACCATCATTATGATGACGTTCATGATGGAGATGATGATTCAGACTAACCGTCTCTAAAGGCGACAATGTTGTTGTGGAGTTTGTTAATGTCGCCGTTGTTTGTATGTGTATGGGAGGTAAGGACGTGTTGCATGTTTCTGTGTTTGGAGTATCCAAGTTAGCTGCCGGTGAGTGTGCTATTTCCCTGTTAAGAAATGTTGTTTCAACGTTGGTGGGTTGTTTCAAATCTTTAAAAATTTGTTGCTCTGTGTGATAGTATTGTTGCGGCAAGATGTTGCTATAAAATTCTTGATAAAATTGTTGAAATTGTTTCTGTTGTTGCGATGTTACCCCCTCAAATAAATGTTGCAAATTATTCGGGTGAAATAGGGGTGAAGCGCTCACTGGCATTGTAGTGACTGGCGAAGGAATACTGTTTAAGTTGAAACCGAAAATATTATTTAAATGTTGTAACGGAGAAGTAGTCACTAAATTTTGTTGACTCAAATTTTGTTGTATTTGTGTTAAGTGTGGCTGTTGTTGTAATAAATATCGTTCCTGTTCCTGTTGAGGGTAAGCCACTGCTGCTTCATTTTTATCTGTTTCGGAATCGATATAATAATTTGCTGTTGTTGAAGAAGGTGTTGTCATTTTGAAAATCTTTAATTTATTTTTGTTTTCTTGAAGTTGTTTATTAAATTTGTCCTGCATCTGACAGATAATGTACGAATTATTAATTTCAAGCAGCATTCCGCTTCTGATAAAATTTATTTTGTAATCATTGATACGAATTGAATCTTGCAGTAGAAGAAATGGGGACATATTCGTTTCTATAACTTTTGCTGATTTTGGGCATTAGAGTATTTAAACAGGTTACTGCAAATAATTATTCCCGAAAGCCACATACATTCAAAAATTACTGGAAAATTTATGTGTCACTTTTCCTTAAATTCAGTTCAGTAAAAGAACAATCATTAAGAGGAGCTAGTTTTAACCCTGTGAAGTTTAGTTGGCTTAAATAAACGATTTCAATTTCATATTGTTGCCTTAAAAGTTGGATAATCGCTACATTATATGTATCGAAAAGAAGAATAAAATACATTCAATTAGTAATAATGTAACAGACAACAATAATGTGTTATTGTTTTAAATACACTTCTTATTATTTCTTTTATAAATTGCTCAAAAATTAAAAGACTCTGCGCAAACATAAAGTTTGAATTCTTCGTCATATTCTATTGCGTACTTTATATTCAAATAATTAACAACAATGTAATTATATTATTTCTTTCCGTTTGGTTATGGGACCTTATCAAATTTCCTAATAACAGGTCAATAAACTAGTATCACATTTTTTATTTATACGTGTCAACAATATTGGCGGCTTTAGTTTTCAAGAAAAAATATGGAAAACGTCATAAGAAATGGCCGAACAGTATTACCTGTACATTAAGAATATTGCACTGAAATTGTCCTATAAAATTTCAGATTTATTTTTGCAGCAGATCGGCATAAGTGTTATCAACATGATATAAAAAAAGTATTTTACACAGATCCGTTGTATTTTGCAAAATTAAATAAGAATATAAAATTTTATTCACAAGTGAATAACATGAGGCTCTAAAATTTTAAATTATTAAAAATCGAAAGCATCGTGCTGCACTACATGTAAAACACAATATTTTAAAAATTTTCGAATAAATAAAATACAATTTAAAAAGCTTCAACGTGAAGATGAAGAATTGAGTTATTTAGAGGTTCCAGTAAAAAAATCGAAAAAATATGAGTTATATCGAATGCTTTTTTTTGTTTTTGTTTTTGTTTGTTTTTTTTTTTTTTTTTTTTTGCTTTTAATATTGCTATCATCAATTCTATTTAAATTTATTTTCAATTATTTATATGGTAACAAAATTTGGAATTTATCTTAAAATAAGTATTGCAGCAAACACAGGCCTTTTTTTTATTGATTATGAACTATATTTTAATCTATGCAAATTAGGGAAAAAGATAGAGAAAAACCCCATTTGATTCGATTTGAAATCGAATGCGTTTAAATAATTGCGAGATTTCTAATTCTTACTCGTATTAAATATTTTTTAGAGACGGGCCTCAGAAGCACAACTCGTAGGGTATTTTGAATCACTGCTATTTTGTAATACTTTACAACAGGTAGATATCATTTTTAGAATATTCAACTATAGATATTTTTTATAATCATAATTTTATGTAAATATTGATAATTTTATAAATAAACAGTCATTTAAAGCGTAAGACAAACAATGATTTGTAACTGCGTACACAATATGAACAAATTTTATTATTTCTTTTTCGTTTAAAGAAACTCAAACCAATAAAATATTTATTAATGTTTATAATATCAAACATATTGAAATGTAAAAAAGGCAAAGAAATGAGGGCAAATATCAGTTAAATTAAACAAAATAAAAAATAAATAAAAATTGATATACAATGTTTATTTACAATAATTTTCATTTAAAAAGAACGTGGTCAGGTTGATACCGTCCGATTTTGTACTTTCCTGTAATACATGCATATTTCTCTTTTACAACTACAATGACAAATTATTTACTTACTGAAATATTGAAGTATAAATGTTGAAATAAAAAAATGTTAAATATTTTTTTTATATTTTTGTAATTCAAGATAAGATTGCAACAGGTTGTTAAAAATCGGTGTAAAATATTTTAATGTAAACTTAATGAAGTTTACATTTTCTAAAGCCTGATGGAGTTTTTTAACAAGATTTTTTTGTATTTTTAAATTAAGATATTTAAGTTTCTATCGCATTGTTTGATTAGAAACATTGGCCAGAGACCAATGACAAAATGTCAAATCGGCACAGCTTTTATTCTATTTTATTAAGAAAAATTTTATGTTGAATATTTGAGAAGTGGTTAACACTTATTGCTGATTGTAAAATCTGATATGCGAAAACATTGGTGGCTATTGTCTTTGGTTGTTTAATACTAATTTAACACAAATTTTTATTCGTTTTAAATTTTCTGATGGAAAGATAATGAAATGATATTTTTTATGTAAAGGGTGCCAACTAGCGTGACGGTACCTCTTTTCGTCAATTTTATGTTTTGCAAAACTATGCATATTTCTGCTAACAGACAAACATTATTTTCTAAGTTAATAATAATTATAGGTATTGGCCTTTAACAATAACATTTTTGTTTTTAAATCGCATAATGAATTTGGCTAAAAAAAAAGAAACATTTGATCCTCTAAATAGCCTTCCAAGAAGGAAGTAATAGGAAGTAATTGTGTTTAGAAACGATTTAGTTTTTATTAATTTACAAGCCTAACATGTGTTTAAATTGTTTTAAAAATTTATTCAATTCATAAACCTTTATTTCTATGTTTTGATAGAATTTTACAAAAGCTGTACAAATGTTGTTGGAAATTTCTTTAAAAATTACGTAATTCCTAGGAATCTTTCTGTAAGCATTTTTTTAATTTTACTGGAAAGAAAAGAAAAAGTAAAATACTTTTAGAAATTAAAAACTGACAATAGCATGTTCACAATTAGCCTGATTGTCTTTTATACAACGTACAATTTATTTATTTGTGCATTGAGCAATTACCCAGCAAGAGATGTGCACTGCTAAATATATTAAATATATATGACATATAATATTAAAATAATAATAATATTAATAACAATTTGTTGCACAAAGCTGTAAGGCAGAGAAACAAATATTATATTTACGCCGAGTTACATATTTTGGTACATCTACACTGCGTTATAATTACCGCCAAATAGGAAGTGCTACATTGTGGATCATCGCGAACAGTTATACATTCGCTTACAAGCCTGATTAATACTAACAAATAAATATTTTCTAAAACGTATTCGTACCCCATGTCTCTAAACAAAAATATTCACATATAAACTGGGGAATTATTAAAGGTGACATTTTTCGCCAACCGAAATCGTCCAGTAATCGATTACCGTAAATTAAACACATTCCGGATATAACTACGATCTAAGCTCACAGAGGATCAAGTAATTATTTTCCAAGAAATAGGTTTTCACCGAATTATTTTAAAGGAATCTGATATTGTGAAGACAGCCTTCACCTTTGCAGACAGAAAATCCGTGTTCGCTAGACTTTCATTCGGTTTGTCTTTAGTGCTCAAGAAAAAACACTTTCAATTCAAAAAATATACATTCATAAAAAAGCTGATATCCTTAATTCTTTATTTGGTAACAATTTTGAGACCCAAGAAACAACCATACGTATGTGTACAGGCCCGAGCAATAATGTTAAAATAAGGACAAGTTCCAAGTCAGAAATTTCTGCCCATAATAGGCCTAAGGTGAAACATATAACTCTCAGTTTATCTAAAAATCACATTGCGCCCTTAGATAGAAAATTAAGTACTGTTCTGCTATATTTTCAAGCTAAATGTTTACTTTATATGGCATTGTCATGTCCAATTTAAATATCGAAAAAATAAAAAGCACATTTTAGCCCCGGATCGCTAATATCAACAACGAAAACTTTAAGAAGATCAGTTCTCCGGTGTAGGAAGCGATATATTTTTATAAACATTTATACAGAAGAAGAAGATGATGAAGATGAAGATGTACCACACAATGCAACTAAAGATTACTTTTCCGAATGTTTTACAATCTAATAACCAGTTTTTTGAGCCTCGGAACTTCTGCTTATTTCAAAATTAGTCTTTTTTTTTAATATTGATGAAATGTATCTGTAACTTGAACTATTTTCGTAAACTGAATTATCGAAGAAACAAAATTGTTTAACGTTTTGAAAAAAGAAAGTATTTGTTTATTTCTGTTTGAAGATATAGAAATCTAACATTTAAAAGGCGTAGCATTCTAGAAAAACACAGCTTACAATTATCAATATGACCACTTGAAATGGTTTCCCGGCGTTTGTTTACATGTATGTAGTGTGATCAATTATTTATCATTTTTTAAAAACAGGTTTTTCAATCTTTGAAAAACTTAAAATTTATAAAACCCGTAATCGGAAACCGCTTTTTAAGAAAAAAATTAAGTAATTTGTATTTAACAATTATAGAGTGTCATACACACAAAACTGAGATCTTGTGATATAATACTATTCAGAAGCATATAATAATATAGAAAAATTAATGTTTGCATGTTATCCACATAAATAGTGACCAGATAATTATCATCTTTAATTATTATAATCATGATCTTTAATAATTATAATATAATTTCGTTTCGATTATTTCGCTTGCCTCATATATATAAATTTAAATGTTAATATCACACATGCAGCAAGTGGTTAATATTTGCAGAAGTAGTTTGATGTATTGCTGTCCCTTAGTACAAATTTCTATAAATATTTGTCTTAAGTAATGGCCTTTTATTCGCCTAGCTTTGACGTTTCTGACATTACAAAGCGTAATATATAAACAAAACAGGCTAAAAACTATAAAATACAAACGACTTTGAGCGCATTAACAGCAAATCATAATTTATAAACAGACTGTTAAATACAACTAAGCATAAATAAAAAATACAATTTATATGCTTTTTTTTTTTGCTTATATTTTGTTAAATCTGCACTTTGAAATTGTTCTTTTACATAACTTGTCCAGCGAGCCGTTCATTATATAAATTAATTAACTTTAATTGTGCTTGATTCCTTCAAATATAAATATAAATATTTCATAATATTCTCATAAAATATTTATTATTTGAAACTAAATAATAAAATATATTACTGCGGGGAAAGCATATCCATATAGCCATTTCGCTACTGCTCATATCATTTCGTTATATATTTGCTTTCATTTTTTTTTATTGTTTTATATAACTTTTTTTTAAGTTATTTGCTTGAGACTTTAGAACGTCATCTGAAGAAAATTCTTCGTTACTGAACAAGCGATGTTATACCTGAGTTTATTTATAAAAGAACATTGAAGAAAAATATTTGCAAACATAATTTAACAATTTTTATAAAAAAGATACAAGTGTAAAATTATCCGGAAATTCGAATTGCCGGTTTTCTTAAAAAAGGGATCCAATACGAGGACTTTCAACCGAAAAGAGTTTTACATTCGGCTCAAAAACATTAATATGGAAAAATTACTTATATTATCCATATTCTTGCATTTCATTTGATTTTGTTAATAAATTTTAAAACAAATATTTTTATTACGTTTTTAGCGCGGTATTTACCTTGAAACATTCTTAAGTTCCTCACTCTTTCTAAATATTAATAGACACACTTCATTTTTGTTCATCTTTTTTTATTTGTTTTTCATTTGTTATTTTGAACAATATTTGTTAAAAAATTTGTATTTGAGATATTTTTTTAAAAACACTGGTAAAATTTTTTGCATGAACTTTAACTCCAAAACAAGTTAGTTTTTATTTCATTTTTACGTGAAAGTCACGGCGACGGCTGGTTACTAGAGTAAAATATGTAAACGTTTTTAATCATTACAAGGGAAACAAAATCGTTAAACACCCAAAAACGGCAAAATATAAATCGCAAAGAAACGATAAAAACATCACGCACGCGCACTTGAGTTACAGCAACTGCTGGTTTAACACACCATTTAAAATGAGCATTACTTGAATTAAAACTAAGTAAATCAAACAATAACAAAAAAAAAAAAAAACATTTCGTTAATGTTGTTTTTGTCTTTTAATAAAATGCAAAAATGCAAAATCCAATCGTTCCCCAAATACACACTGCAAATCAAACTTAAACTCAGTATTTTTGAGACTCTCCAAGTCTCTTGTATTGTTGATTTGTGTAGAAACAAAAGACGTTGGTTGCCTCTTCTTTGTCATAAACACATTTGCTACGTCTCTTAATGATAGTAATTGAAAAAAGGGGAAATTTACTGAAATTGCACCAAAAGCATTAACGTTCATCGCTGTCAACTTTAATCCCAATTATTTTTCAAGTAAATTTCTGGAGTAAGGACTTTTGTTTTTATTCGTTTGTGATCTGTTTAAAAAGAATTATTTACAAATCAACTATAGTTTTACACTAAATAAAATACTTAATTGCTTAACTTTAAAACTGTGTTCCTCAACAGGTTTAATAGGCAACACAGGTCGAATCGAGAATTGAAAACTTTTTATGAAGATAGCAGGCTTTCACCAGCTGAAAGGCGCATAAGTGGGCTTATAAAAGGTATAACAGTACATGGGCATTCGTAGAAGTGACTGAATGAAAGGAAATTTATTTTTAAAATTCGTAACTCTTCTTTGAAGCAGCACACGCTTTTTGTTGCATACGTAAGCCTGAATACAGAATGGTACTAAAAAAGAATATTTAGGTCAAATACGGGTGTCCTAATGGCTGCGAACGTTATTTACAAAATGACGACAATAAGCATTTCATTAATGTGAATACTATAGGATGATCCGGTGATTTAAAAACCCTAAATTCTACACGACTTTTAAATTAGCTTCTTAGTCAATAACTTCTCGTTTATATTCCCTTTATTCGAATTAAATTTTACTTATATACTAGAGAGGCAAACCCCATTATTTGAAATGGTTTCAGAATTAAAGTCATTTTCAATTTGAAATTATTTGTATAGCTAAAATTGGTTAAAAGAAAAAAATTAAAACAATTTCACATTTATTTAAATATATTTACATTTCTTACGCTGGAAACAAAAAAGCAAACCTTAGAAACCAAACCGTATTCTTTGCCAAAATTTTCTATATTCAAAATATAAAATATTTGTATCAATTAATGCTCTTGTATTGCTAAGATTGTATTGGAGTTGTAGACAGTCACCGATTTAGAATACAAAACACGTATTTCGGATTTGTTATCTGTCTGTTTGTTACATCATCACACGAAACTACTTGATGAATTTAAATAAAATTGTTGTGTATCTGGATGAACATGTAGAATACTTCTAAGGAAAAGTATAGAAAAAGGTGAAGTTACGCGATTTTACCGATTTAAGTGATACTGAAAACTTAAAAGAGGCTAGTAATACGCATATACTTATATATGTACATATGTATAAGAATATTAGTTAAATATAAAAATTGTATGTTCAAAAATCGGCGCATGAAAAGGAAAAAATAAGTCACATATGGAAATATTGTTTACGCAAAATATATATTTGAACCATTTGTGAACGCTGGTAACACTGACAATTTTGAAAACAGTTTAATAATTGAGAGTGTTTTCTAATTCCCCCTCTAAAAGTTGTTCAAATAAAGTCCAATATTGGGGAGCTTTATTAAAGAGAGAGCATTGCATATTGGAGCAAATTTAGTATTTCTTATTCATCTCTTTTTTCTTTTCTACTTGTCGTTTTGTTACGAAAGAAATTATAATCCACAATTTGTAGTTGCTTTGTTTCTCTGGTTTTATCTCCCAGCAATATTTAGTTTGTAATGCAGCCAGCGTTGCCACACAAGAAATTTACTTCCTACCAATAATTTTCAAAAATTCTACCAAAATCGTTCACAGCCTACCAAAAATTTAAAAATGCATTTCTTGCATATAAACTCTGTTGTATTCACTTGTTTTTTTTCCTTGTAATTGTTGAGATGGAAGTTTGTCTTTTCCATTTTGTCTGTTAATTTTTTTAATACATACACTTGAAAATTAACTTTCACTCAAAAGTATTGTTAATTTCAATTTCATAATATTGTTCGCGTTTCTTAAACCAGAGATGGTTATAGCTTTAATCATCTCTATGCAAAAAAGCAGAGATGTTTTTTATTGCACCTAAAGCAGTTTTTGAAAACAGTGGTAACACTATTCAAAGTTATTGTTTATTTAATTCAAAGTTACATTTCTTTTTATTTTATGTTCTGAAATTTTAAGGTGAAAAATTTACTATTGCTAAAAAATTGCTAGAGGAGAAAAACCTACCAAAAATTAAAAAAAAATTCAACAAACCAACCAAACTACCAAACTGATTTTTAAAAACGAAAAACTACCAAGTTTGGTCCGATTGGACCAAAGCGGCAACGCTGAATGCAGCCATCTCTTTTATACTTTGCTCACTATCATTAAGTATTCTGCTCTCTACAAAAGTGAGTGATCTTCTAAGTAATCATGACTATTTGTTTTTGTTTTTGGACTTAATAAATGCAGCAAATGATCTTCTTAATCTCTTTACAAAAATTATCTGAATATTTGGAATTCATATTCCAGTTTTTATTTGATTTTTTTTTCAGATGGGTGGAGTTTATGGAGATTCAGCTGCATAATTTTTAGTTATGTACGTATTTGAATAAATACTTGTAGGTATCCAATGGGATTAGCTTTAAATACATATTGACTTTAAACATGTTAATTAGTATCTTGTTAAATAAAAATGATAATAGGTAAATATTTTCTTATAGAGATATTACATAAAGTTTAAGAATTTTCTTGACTAAATAGCTGCATAGTATAAATACTTATGTGTAGGTACATATGTAAAGGTTCTCCAAACTTCTAGAGCTTTTCGGACATATCTTAACCATTTTAAAATGCTTTCGTCTTTTATGTACCAACCAGATCTATTACGCACGCTCTAAAAACCGCCAGCCCTATAAAAAAAATGATAGAACATTCTCCTATCTTTTCCAATAAACGAATTATTTGCATTTGAAATAAAAATTTCTGATTTCACTGGAATTTATTTTAGTTTGAAAGTAAGACATATTTAAATTTTTTGAGGTTCAAAAAATCTATTTAGCCACCTACGACCAGCGTTGCCAAAATGATGATTTTATCATATTTTTGATGATTTTTGAACCAAAATATGATTTGATGATTTTTTTTCTTAAATTATGATTTCTAATAATTAAAAATTATGATTTTTGTATTTCAAGTGTGTAGTACTTTCATTGTAATTTTACTACATAGTGAAGATAAGTTTTGTATCAGCTTGTAAACAAAACAAAATTTTTCAAGGCTCATCCTGTCAAATACAAATTTTTAGACAATTTTATACAAACAGAATATGTGAAAATGAGTCACAATAACGACCTTAACTTTGAAAACAAAAGTCTATTTCTACACAACGATAAAGTCTATCTGGGTGTTTTTGTTAAACAAAAAATTTCTAGCTCAAAGCTCACTGCAAATGAAAAAAAATGAATTTATTGAAAATTGTCTGGCATTTTACATTGAGTTATGTAAACAAGTATTAAAATTATTTGATTTTAACGATACGCTTTTAAAAGAGCTCTCATGTCTTGATCCTTTGAAAATTATGAAGTGAAAAATTAAGTCTCTGACAGGCTTAATACACAATTTTCCAAATTTAATTAGTGAAAAGGATTTTCAAAATTTAGATGACGAATTTAGAGAACTCCGCTTTAAAAATTCAGTGATCATTTAACAACTCTAGATAATCTTAGCTGTAAGAAATTTTGGTCAAAAGTTTCAAAAATAACTCGTACTGACAACATTCCAGGTTTTCCGGTGTTGTCAAAATTTGTTCAAAACTTAATAAGTCTTCCTATTTCTTCAGCAAATATCGAACAAATATACTCAACGGCCAATTTAAACAAAACTTAATATAGAAAAAATTAGACAACAGCACTCTCGAATAACAAGCTGTTTCTGCTATAATTTAAAAATTAACCAAGATATCATTAAAAATATGAAACCCTATATATATTAGAGTAATAGTTCTTCATAAAACTTCGTACACTCTTAACAATAATAATTTAAATATATACAATGTATGTTAATATATGTATTTTAATTATAATTTTTAAAAAAATTTTGTATTGAAAAAATGATGATTTTTTTCCGTAAAATATGATTTTTTTTCTGCATATGATGATTTTCTTTTCAAAGCTTCTGGCAACGCTGCCTACGACCTTTCACGTTTTTGTAAAAAGGAGAACATGATTGAAACTCTCCAATTTATGTTGAGTTTGAGTTTAGCCTTTTTTAGAATTATAGAGTTAAGATTATTTGTTGTAAAATCTTAAACAAAGTAATTAAGTAAGTAAATAGGTTACTTGCCATGGAAAGAACCAAAGTCTGGAAAATGCAACCGAATATTTTTTATATATGTAGGTAGGTGCCGTCTTAACGCACAAGTTACAAAATGGTAACGGCCAGTCACTCATTACGATTTATAGGAGTTTTCTATATAACAGGATTTCAGTTTAACGAGGACCTGGTAAGGAAGTGCTTCTCTAGAGTGGGGAATTTGGAGATCGTTCGAGTGTCGAGGTATCTCTCACCTGTGGACCTGTTAACTCTAAGGGGAGCTGGACTTTTCTTTTTCTTGAAAAAATGAATTTAATCTGTTTTTTTCATCGTTCTTTTTTCTTACATATTTTTCTTGTTGTTTTAACACATTGAGTGCCAAGCCGTTTTGATAAAAAACTTCGCAGGGTGCCAAACACTTTTTTGTAAGAAATGCGTGTAATAGTTTTAAAAAATAATATCTGTGACGTTCTCGTTCTATTTTATTGTTTATTTTAGATTTTATGACTGCTTTTATATGTCGTACCTTTTCGGACGACATGGCACTCTACGTGTAAATAGAATTCGTAAACGCCAGTGTCGGACAAAAATGTACGACGGTATTTTTTTGCACTAGCATATTTTTTATTTCAATTTGGCTTTAGTTTTCTATTTTTATTTACTTTTCAGTTTTCCTTTCCGAGCTACAAGGTATAATTTACAACAACCCCTGTCGTACGAAAATGTACGACGTGGCACCACAGGAAGTTTCAGGTGTCGTACACAAACGTACGACGTGGCACTCAATGTGTTAATATTGTTATTTTACTTAATTTTAAGTAGAATTTTAAGCGCCTCCTTTTATCCTTTTTTTTTTTTAATTTTGTTAATTATTGTTTAATGTTTGAGAGATGTTCTAAAATAAATACGTAATATTAGTTTTGATTAAGGAAGTTCTTGAAAAATGCTTTAGCATGTAAGAAATTATGTTTTGTGACTGCTTATTTTTAATTTAATTGTTAAAACTGTTTGTGAATATTCGGGAAAAAAATGAAATGAAATGGTGTCTAGATTCTTATTTTGGTTTTAGAGGACATGAACAGTAAACTGCGACTGACAAGTGATTAAAATCATGTTGTATTAAAACAAAGTATGAATTATCGAAGGGTCCGCAATGTGTGAATTTTCTACCGTTAGGCGTTTTTCTTACGGAATTCTATTGTTTGCTTTTTCTTTTGCTATAAAACTATACCGTTGCTGTTTAAGAAATTATAGATGATCCTAATAAGTTAAGTTTTGGGATAATATCTTTCAAGTTGCACTAACAGATATTCTTTATGGTAGGGAAGATGTCAAGATATAAATTTGATTCTTTTTCATCAAAATTCATTATAATTAACCTAGACAACAATATGGTTGCAAGATCAGCAATATTATTATTAAATGTAACAATACAAATGCTTACAACAATATAATACAACCATAGTATGTTGCTCTTAGATTATGGTTACTTTAACCAAATTTCTTCTTTTCGTGAGCTCTTATCTGGGTAAGCATTTTCAAAAAATTTTAGTATTTCTTGAAAGATCTCTTCAAAAGCTATTAAATTATACCCATATTGATATCTTAAAAAATATGGTACACAATCGTAATTTTCTTTGAAAAGCTCAGAGGCCCATAACTCAGAAAATATGGCCAATTTTTTCACTTAATGTTCTTTTCTTATTTTTAATTCTCTATCGCCCCATGTATATATATATATATATATATATATATATATATATTTTTTTTTTATTGAAGTTACTATACTAATCTAGATTTGTTCCAAATGATATAGAAAAATTATGGGCAGGAGTGGGGTTTTGCTGCATCTAAAGACATGGACGGATCTTGCTGATTTGCAATAGCAAAATTTTCGAAACTATGTCTGATCGGTTGGCGTATTTAAATTTTTTGTAGCTCGTCTAGTGCCTTGGCAAAATTTATCTCAACGCGAACACAGGCGGACACACAGACGGACATCGCTCAATCGATTTCGCTATGCATAAGTAAAAAAAAACGTTGATTGCGGTTTTTTAAAGTTAAAATCAACCATGTTGCACTATTGCATTATTGGTTAAATGTTAATCAAAAAATGTTTGTCGTGACTGAAGTTTTGTTGAAAGCAACAATAATTTGTTGTTCGTAACTATACATTATCACAAAGAACATAATATGTTTATTGAGACCATATCACAACCATGTTTTTTCTCTGCTTGCTGATGACATTTTTATGAAAACTATTTACAGTACTGAATTTCTATATATATATTTTTTCTTTATTCTCTGTCCCCCCATTATTTGTTTTTTTTAGTTTTTTTTCAGTTGTGAAGGGGTGAAGGTGAAGGGTATATAAGATTCGGCATAGCGGACTATAGCACTCTAACCTAAAATGAAAAATCACATGAGTAACGAAAAATCGAACTTCTCTTTAATACCTATGCATCGGACCAGAAAATCACTTAATTATATAGAAAGTTCGTTATACAGCAATTATATTTTTTTGCATTTTTATTCAAAGTAATATGATATTTTGTTTGGATAATACTGTTCCATTTTTCTTCGACAACAGAAGCTTCTACTACATTTATCAAGTTTAACAAGAACTGAACTGTTAGGATAGAAAAGCTTGGGCAAATATAATTGAACCCACCATTTCTTTTTTGGTTTTATTCATACATTGATTGTTCACTAAATATGACATAGTTATTGTGACCATAACATAACATAACCATACTTTACTTTTTGCGTGCAAGAAACATGTGTTTAATTTTAATCGAGTTTCAAATTATTATAGCTTACATATCCCTAGGGAACTATCGATAATATTTGTCTCAGGGAATTATATGGACTTAACCTAAAATAAATAAATAAATTAGCTGCATGTTTTTACACTTTCTCTCCTGTGAAGTTATTGTTAAGGAATTGAGTAAATTTTATCTTAACAAATACAATTTTCGATGTTCTTAATGTTAGTTTCTTAATATGAACTCTTACTGTTTCAAGTAGTTCCATAGAGAAGACCTTTTCTGATCTCAAAACTATAAAAACTAAAAACTTTGTGAAAGTAATATTTAAAACTTAAAGTTAAAAGCTTAACTAACTTAAGTAAAAAGTTTATTTAAAGAAACGTTTTATCCAAAAAAAAGTTAATAAAAAAGTTTTGAATCTGACTCTAAGAGTTTTTATATGCTCTAGTGAAAAGATCACCAACCACTCTAAACATAGACAAAACAAGTTTTGTTTTTAAAACTGTACATTTACAAGCGAAAAATTTCAAATGATAATGACAATATACAAAGTAGCTCTACTCTTCATTTTTTTAATTGAAAAAGAAATATCCGCTGTTTTAGGGAAAAATTATATATTTTATATAAGTTGATTGGAAAAAAATTCATGCCGAAAAAGATGATAAGTTTGTGATAACATTTTAGTTGGTATGTTGGCAACATCAACATGTGTACATATTAAATATCTGCAATGAATGTCTTGAATGGCATACCAAGACATTCACTTTAATAGTGAATGCGTAAAATATTACATTCACTACCAATAAAACAAACTAGTTCTTCTACGATCATTCTACGATCAAAACATTTTATAAGCAAAACAAAAGTACTACCTTTCAGAGTATACTGAAATGAGTACTCATTGCTGTTTCAAATGAAAAAAACTCTTTGGTTATGTTTGTGTGTGAATAGGCTAGTTGCGTGCATACAATAGGGCGCCTCACACAAATTGAAAGTACTTAGGTCTACATGGATCTGTAGCACAAATTTTAGAAAACCTTTCAATTTTGTTTGATTTGAAATATATTAACTGGCCAGAAGCAAAAGAAATTAATTAAACTTTTTGCAAAAAAAAAATAATTATTTTTCAATACATCATCTATATAAACGTAAAATATATCCATGAAGAAAAACAGAATTAAATACGATCTATATAAATTAACTCCTAATTAGTTTTCAATTTTCCCAAAAATGTTCCACACATTGCTCCACCCTCTTTTGTTATTAAATTTCCTCTCCCCAGTCAAAAGCCTAGATTTAATAGTGGAATTACTAAACAAGCATCATCCGTGTCAGTAGAACCGTTTATTGATACCTGTTCAAATAAATACATATTATACATGTGCAAGGTAACGCAATTTTTGTGCACTGCCCTAATAAAAGTTTTTTTTTTATCTCAAAAGAAAAAAAAGTTACGATGTATTATGGTTGCCGTTTGAACAATGACTATGCAGTGACGACGCAATGAAATAAAAAAAATATATTTGGCTTGGTGTACTTGGTGTACTTCAAAACATTTTCAGAAAACAAACAGTGTTTATAATTTATTGCGAAATAGCAGGTAGAGTATTGTGTTGGTTTGCTACATATCAAGTGGAGTATTGTGCTTGGTTTTCTTGTTAGAATACTCATTCTCTTATTAGTCATTGCAAAAAGTACTACGTAATAGAGTGCAATGAAATAAAACAAATGCGGAGATGCATAAAAAAATGTCTTGATGCAGCCCTTTGGTACATATACATATGTTGTCCATTAAATTTATTTAATTTACCACAAGCATTGAATTTTTGGATCAGAAATATGTAAAAATAAAAATGTTTTTTGATTTGACATACGACCAATCAATGATCTAAACTATAATTAAAATCTTTATTTTGAAATTTCATAAAAAATAGTTTATAGTTCCAAATAACATAAACAAATTAGAGGTAGGCGTGGTGTTTTGCCTGCTGCCTCCAATAGTACCACTTTCGAGACTTTATTTGATCGATTGACATCGCTCAATCGATTTCGCTATGCATAAGAAGTCAGAATATACATACTTTATGGATGTTGTAGAAATTACACACGGAATGATAAACTTAGATATTCCCTTTTTCCACTTGTTGTGGTGAAGGGTATAATAACATTGTAAAGGTACGGTCAAATACATAGAAATGTTAAATATTTGATCAAAACGACATTACAACTTCATAAAAACTCATTTACATATATAAGAGCCTATAATACAATAGATAAGATTGAATAAACATTTGCAGAAATATGTGGTTACGCTTTTTAGGTGAAATATATGACATATTTGACCGTAGTCTTAGTTTTTACTGTAACGTGTTGTCTAAGCGCATCTAAAAACAATTTTGTATCTGGTATTAAATTAATTGGGTTGATTCCGCCAGTATATAATAAACTGTTGTTATAATTTTCGGTAATAACCGTCGTTCTTAACACTATCTATTTCTAACACTATCTCTTCAGTTTTAATAAAAACGCGGCTTGAAAATGATGTTATCACATCGAAAGCGCTCGCCGAACATCCAAAGTACACAGCCAGTGACGACGGTTATTACCGAAAATTATAACAACAATTTTGTATCTGTTTGAAATGTTTCTGTGAAGAAGTTTCAATTTAAAAATGGCATAAAACTAATCGCAGTTGACAACAGATGAAAGTTGTGTAAGCTTAACTTTGTTGTTTTTTTTTTCTGTAATCTACACATAAAAATTAATTTACTTTTTAACCTATCAAAAATAACTGTAAAAATAGTTTGCAATATTATATATCATCCCATGATTGTTTCATTATCATCCTTCCATCCAAACTCTTTGATCTCTAAGAAATGTTCAAATTATTTCAAAAACCTAAAATAATGAAATAACAAATTGCTACCAAATTCCTTTTAACAACAAAATACTTCAAACATTTACCACAATTTTAAAAGAGAAAAAGATAAACGCCGGATAAGCACCAGTGGAAGGAAAGTACAAAAGAAAGCGCAAACAAATAAAACAATAGTAAAAAACAACAATAACAAAAAAAATGATGAAAAAAAGAAAGAGAAGAAAGAGTAATTGTTGAATTACTTAAATACGCGCAGTTGTTAATGCGTTTGTTTTCTTATATTCGACTTTTTTTAATTCTCAACATCAAAAGCCGACAAAAATAAAATATTACAGTATCTTTATCTGACCAACACCATCAGTGTTCATTCGATGTTATCTTTTATGCTTCTTTTGGTGTTTTTTATTTTGTTGGTTTGGATTTAAACTAAGTTTAAATGCTACCCACTCAATGTTAATGATGAATAGATGTTGACAAGTTGGCCAACCTTTAACCGGTTTGTTCGACTAGAGGATTTATCCCCCAAAATAGGTTTTTTATACCCTTCATCGCAAAAAGTGGAAAAGGGTATATCTAAGTTTATCCATTTCCGACCCCATAAATCGATTGAGCGATGTCCGGCTGTCTATGTCAGTATGTCAATCGATCAGAAACAGTGTCGAAAGAGGTGCTAGTGGAAATCAGCATGATCGGTCCATGCCCTTCGAGGCAGCAGGCATAACACCAAGCCTACCTCTTTTTTCATGTCATTTGGAACAATAAAGTAACTCCAATTAAAAAAATGAATATATGGAGCGATAGAAATTTAAAAAATAAGAAAAAAACATCCAGTGACAAAATTTACATAAAATTATATAAATGCAGTACCAAATTTTTTATTTCCTTTCTAAAGTCTCGGTCACCCCAAAATTTGCTTTTTGATTAGAGTTACTTTACTAAACTAGATTTAAACAAGATGGTGAAGGGAAGGGTATATAAGATTCGACATACCCGAATATAGCACTCTTACTTGTTTCAAACAGTTTAAAAAAGTCATGTTAGGATATTCTGCATTTTTTTAAGGAAATTGTAAAGGTACGTAACATTATTTTTTATATAACACATATTAAGATGTCACTCGATCATGACTATTTGAAGAGCTGTCAAAATTGTTGTTGACTATACTTTATTTACTTATGGGCACTGGTTGAATAGAAAGATTTTTTAGTCAATGAAACAAAGCTGTTAAAATAATAGCAGAAATATGAGGAGTTATGAGAACAAATTAAACTGGTTTCTGGGGATTTCTGTGGACAAAAACTTTTTATTTAGGGATTCGATTCGAAACGAACTTGCAATTTGATTAATAATTTGTTTATATGTATGTACTTTTAATCGGTTATCTCTATTAGAACTAACAAAAAAACTTTTAATAATATTGGACAGTTAAAATTTGATTATAAAAAAAAAAGTCAGAAATCGGTTCTAGATAACCGATTTAAGATTTTTTCCCCAAACATATATTTAGATTAAACATTAATCAATTGTTTTGTCCATTCGAACTTAACAGTACTTGAGCATGCGAAATTTAAAACTTAGCTCAGGATTCAGTTGAAATAACACACAAGTTAAGATTTTGTTGCTGTGTATTTTTTGTTGTTTTAGTTTTTGCAAAATGTTTTCTTCTATTGATCTTTCGATGAACAATCGAAATTTTTGTTTTATTAAATGTCATTTAATGTGGTACGAATAAGTGCCCCAGCGTAACTTGGAAGTCTTCTTCCAAGCACTTTTACCGCATTTTGAATATGGTCAAGACAACAACTACATATGCAAGAAGCAACGTACTCTACTGCACGCATGCTGGCATACCAAGTGTCCATCGTGGGTTATTAGCCTGTCTACTTTTGTGGCATGTTAAGCGTGGCTTTAATTTGAATGCGGCCAGTTTCAAGTCAAGTTTATTTAAATTGTTTGCATATTTGGTATCTCAGAATTTCCATTCAAATTTTTTCATAACGTTTGCTTTTGTTGTATTGCCATTTATCTTTTATTATGTGGCCGTATAATTATAAAGTGATTTGTCAGTGCAAAAGTAAAGGTTTTGTATAATTTGCAATAACAAAAAAGAAGCAGAAAATATGCAAAAGTTGTATCTTTTTTCTTTTAAATTAAGTTATAGTTACATGAACATATTAACCGTAAGATTTTGATATGATATCAGTTGTTATATTTAACAAAACTGAGAAGACGGAAAGCTTTTGGTGAAATATTTCAATTACTTCTCGTAAGTAAAAAATGTAGCTGAAGTTCTGTTTCATTACCCTATGAGGATTAAGCAAGCAGATTACTAAAATCAAACTACCTTTTTAATCTATCCTAACCGAACATTTTTTTGTTAAAAGTTACATTTCGTAATTGTTTTTAAATATTGCATATTTCAGGGAAAACAATTCAGCAACAAATTCATTTATAAAACAAAACTGAAGAAAATTGTAAATTTAAAAACAATAAATTTTAGGCTCATTCTTCTTGTCTAAAATTAAAATAAATTTTAACATATTCATTTAGCTTCTCATACTAAAATGTTATTATTGAACTTAACGACTCATAGTTTTAAAGGTTTTTATAATTTTTTCTAGCCATCATTAACGCAGCTATTGTATCAGTATTCAAGTGGGTAAGATGGTCCCTTTTATAAGTTTCAGTTGGAAGTCAGGACTCAACCCTAATATTCCATGGGTGACCAGTGCATACTCACGCCATTCAATAAAATTAGTTAAGGAAAAATGTTTAGTCATTTAATGATGAACTTTTAAAGCAAATAAGACACAAATTCGTCTTTAATACCGATAATTTAAAATTGTTAAAATAGTAAATTCAGTCG
Organism: Gymnosoma rotundatum; assembly: GCA_916610165.2. Lineage (NCBI taxonomy): Eukaryota > Metazoa > Arthropoda > Insecta > Diptera > Tachinidae > Gymnosoma > Gymnosoma rotundatum. The sequence goes on along the minus strand of OU744337.1, from coordinate 151,951,567 downwards.
AAGCTTAATCTTTGAAAGAAAGATATTTAACCGATTTATTAAAAAACTTCCTACTTAAAATATATATATCTTTCGGCACTTCTTTAAAAATCAAATGTGACGTTTTGCGGAATTATAAAAACAATATATTGCACATTTGAAAGCAAAAAACGAAAGCTCTCTTCTAAAGCGCAGCACAGACAGCACTAGAAAATTGTTAAATTTTTCAAGCTGAATAAGTAAAGTTGCTAACAAAATTCAGAATTTTGAAAAGAGCACACGTAACAAGTGCAGCTCATATTATTTAGCAATTGGAAAAAAATATTGCGAGAACATTTTATTAATCAGAAATCAAAAAACATTTCGTAACTTTTCACAAATTAAACAGAGTACAACTTCAGAAACATTACTTTTTTATTTATTTTGAGTTATTTTTTTAAGCAAAGTAAAAAAGTTGCAAAAATTTTAAAAAATATAACAAAATTATACACGTTACGTGGAGCCTCAAATGTTACAAAAAATGTAACTAAACGGTAGCACTGATTTAGCCCCCGTTTAGACGAGCGAACATTTGAGAGGGTAACATTTAGTTTGATAGCAAATTACGGGTGAGGAAGAGAGAATTATTTTTTCGTTCGGTACTCGGCGATACGCTTTTTCTCTGCGTACATTGAAAACCGAACAATAAAAATACAAATATGTTCGCCTGTGTGAACGCGAATGAAAAAACAAAAGGGAATTCCAAATGTTTCTTTTTAGAAATTTCATTGAAACTTTGACTTTTATGCGTAGGTTGATTTTAATTTCTTTTTTTGTTTATGCACGTTTAATATGTTCAGCTTTGTAATCACTATAATTGTTTTATAGTTCTTTCTGACTCTTCCCTTTCGTGATCTTTTGCTGGCATGATAACTAACCAAAAAACTTTCATTCTAAAAGTCAGTACTCAACACAAAACGACATTCGATAATTATTTCCAACGCTACATACGGCCACATCAGGAGTATCTTGTTGATGGCTTTAACAGTGCCATTGGCCAGTATACGGTTTGATATTTCGAAATTTTCGACGTTTTTCCAATATCTGGAATTTTAATCTTCCCATCATTGCTGCCAGTAGTTAAATTTAACATCACAATCGTGCGAATTCCCTTATGGCTATGGCACCACTATTCGCTGGCATGATTACGGCTATGGCGTTATTGTATGGAACGTCTAATTGAACCTATAGACATGTAACAAGTAACACACCTTTAATTATAAAAATGTATGAACTCTCAATAAAAAAAAATCCAAAATCGGTCCCAAAATGACTGAGTTCTGCAGGCAGAAACATAACAAGTAAGAGTGCTATATTCGACTATGGCTACTCTTATATACCCTTGACCGTCTATGTAAATCTAGTTTAGTGAAGTAACTGTAATCAAAAAAAAAGCAAATATTGGGGTGACAGAGAAATAAAAAAAAATTGGTACTGATATATATATATATATATATATATATATATATATATATATATATATATATATATATAATTTTACGACAATATATAAATATATAAATTTATTTAAAAATTTACGACATCGGCTCTTAATGGGTTAAAAAAATTTAGTATTTCCTTAAAGACCTGTTCAAAAGCTTTTAAATGATACCCATATTGATATTAAAAAAATTTTTAAAGTTCAGGGTCCCGTAACTTGGAGAATTTGGGAGATCGTCAATTTTTTCACTTGACGTTTTTTTATTTTTCTTAATTCTCTATAGCCCCATATATTTGTATTTTTTTTAAGGGAGTTACTTTATTGTTCCAAATGATATGGAAAAATTCCCGCTGCCTCGAAGGACATAGACCGATCTTGTTGATCTCCAATAGCACTTCTTTCGACACTATGTCTGATTTTCAATTTTCTAGCCAATAAGGTGCTTTGGCAAAATATTTAACGTAGTTGCAAGTACTATAATCATTCAGACACTATAAAAAATTTCCAAAATCATTTAAATAGTGAGTGCCTCATCGCGTGCTGATGGCCTGGTTTATCGTGATAATAATCACTATTATAATCACATTGTTATCGTATAACTTTAGTTAGTTTAGTTTTAATGCATTGTTTTAGCAAACTTTTTGTTGTTACAATGAAAATCCAACTAAAACACAAGCTTACCAAAAAGCACATTTTTTTTTAAACTAAATGTAATTATTGATAGTGGAGATGCATCAGAAGAAACATGAATGAGCAGGCGAAAATCTTCTAAAAAACACATTTTTCCTCTCTTCCAATAAGTTATACATCAAATGTTTTTTTTTTGTCTGGCTTGACAAAAGCAGAAAATTGTTTTCTATTTGTTATTTGAAGACAAAAGTGTTTTAGTAAAATTGATTGACAAATAATAAATTCATCTTATGTATTTTCCGTGATCATTTCGTGAGTGTTCGTAGTCATCTTATCATTTTTAAAACTCAGTCACACTTTCATCTCTAATTCGTGGTTACATGCTAGAGATTTGTATGCTTCTTCTTTATCTTTAGCTGGCTGTAATGGTGTTTGCATAATAAAGCGATTTCTCATTGCAAGATTATGTTCATATGTATGAGCATTTTACACTCATAGGCGGGAGTTGATCAAGAATAAGAAAAAATCGAAACAATGGTTTAAATAGAATACACATGTTCTAACAATTCACACAACTTTTATTTTACCCATATAAATCTTAAAATCATTTTAAAAATCCTAATCGAATCAACAAAATCCTAATTTTAAACAAACATCATATAATTCTTGTGAAAAAAACCGACTTCAAAACAGGTTTCATCTGTCTGCCTATAACAGCTCAAGCGTGTGGCCACATAAATTAGGTTACATTAACTATTGGGACACCCTTATATTCAATCTCCAAACTTTATACTTTTTCAACTGTTAAACAGTTTGGCAATATACATCAAATTAGAGCATTTATACGGCCACCCTTTAATTTCCAAATTCAAATTATATATTTTCTGTTGTAGTAGATTGAGCAATCAGGTTCTGTGTAAATTTCAACCATCTGTCTGTAACGGTTAAACAGTTTGCCCATATACATCCGATTATATCAACTATTAAATTTAAAATATAACATTTTTATACTTCTTATTATACCAAATAAAGAAGTGGACATTCTATCTAAAATTAAGGTGTTTATATACAACGGTTCAAAAAATACGGCCATATAGAACAAATTACATTAATTTTGGGAATACCCTTTAATTTGTAAATTCAAATTATAAACTCGTTGATATAGCGGATATACTTGTTGTTATAGCGGACTTAGCAATGCAGGTTCGTTGTAAATTTTAAGGGTCTGTATACAACTGTTCAAAAGTATGGCTATATACATCAAATTTAATGAACTATTGGCGCACCCTTTAATATTATAATTTGTAATATTAATACTTGTTACTATAACAGCCAAAGCAATCGGCATACTGTCCAATTTGCAAGCGTGGTTGTCGTTGTATGTTCTAGCTGCGAAATTAAATAATTTTAAGTGTTAAAAATTGCCTTGAATTATCTTTCTGTAAAAACTGTTAACTTTTGTAAGAATTGGAAAAAAATAATTTTATTAAAATTACATTTGGATTTTAATGTTTAGGTATTCTTTATATATCTACATACATACACGCATACATGTAACACATTCTTTATTAAAATTATCAAGGAGATTTGTTATCGGCTACTTTGTGTTTTATTCTGCATTTTTGCAGCCATAAAAAACTTTTATTTTCCTGTAGTTTGTTTTCTTGTTTTATCCTCCGTTGAGCAAAATGGCAAGATCAATCAATTGGTTACAGGCAGCAAATGACGTACAAAAACAATCGGCGCATCAGTGACGAACATGAAAAAAGTCACTAACAAGTAAATAAACTGAGCTGAATCTAACTGAAATGATAAAAAGAAAAAAATCGGTCTACTTTAGTCCTTAAATGGCAAAAAGATAGAATATTTCAAAGACAATTAAAACAAGCAAACGGTTAGTGACATCGTGTCTGTCGCTTAAGACGGTAAGGAACAGCTTCTGCTGTAAAAGTTGTTTCAATAACAAGGTGGTGCAGTTGGAGCATTATTGAATTGGTTACAAAATTTAAATATCGAATGTTTTCTAAAGTAGATCTTTTTACGAAACTTATAGGATTCTCAGTTAAAGAGAAACTCTTTTATTTGTTGATTTTAAAACAATCAAAAATATAAAAAAATAAATAAAAAACGTCCTAAATACTAAATTACAAAAAGTCAAAGAATATGATTTCTTTAAATAAATATTAATCCTGGAAATCTGTTCGAGATTCGAGACTGTAACTGCATATGCGGCAAATCTGAAAAGTAGTGAGCAAGTAGGCTAGTGACTGCGTCTGCGTACTCGTCTGTTCTCATGCAACACCAAACATATCATCACGTCAGTTTAATTTGAAGTTTTATTTATTTTTCATTTCATATACGCTGTTACAATAACTAAATAATCACTATTATTATTGAACATATTACACTTCTATTTTTTCCTTATTGAAGATGTATATTTACTATGCCTGTCTGCTGCTCGCTCCATTTGATAGTGACCTTAAATTATACTGGTTATGGTGGCATTGCTGATGGCATAAAATCATTGAAATCATGGTGACATCTTTAGAATAAAATCGCAACACGGCATCAATTGAAGTCAATTTTAGCTTAAGGTGTGCTGTTACTGCATTTTTGCCGATTTCAAATTATAATTATCTTTTTATTAAGCTGACATTATCGAGGAAGCTTATGGTGGAGAATGCTAATGGTGTTGCCTGTAAGAAGAAAAACGAAATATTTACATTAGTGTGCAATTTGTAATCTAATTTTCTTTTATTTCTTTTATCGAGCACAACATTTGAATTTGTATTTTCTTTTTTAAAGTCTGTACAAAACAAAATTTATGGAGTGCTGTGTGCCACCTATTTACATAATGAAACCACATTGATTTAGGTTAAAAAATACATCTTTCAACTCAACAATGAACTTAAAATATTTAGTAATATTTAAAAGTTTTTTGAAAATAGTTCTTTTGTATTACAGAGTAACGTCACGGCAAAAAATAGTACAAAATCATATTTTGTAACTATTTATTTCCTATTTAAAAAAACACTTGAAAATCAACTTTTCAAGGAAGCTTAATTTTCGATACCAAGTTTTTTCATTCAAATAATCAAAAATTTTGTTCATTTATAAATCACAAAAGTTTAAAAAAATAATAAAACTAACTATTCACAACGATCTTTTTTAAGTTAAGTTAAACGAAAAAATGTTATTAATAATTCCTATTGAAAATTAAGTCGGTCTGTTGTTAAGCTTTATTTATTTCCATTCACAGTTTTTCTATATCCATTTTGCTATTGTTATTAAATCAAATTTTCGCCCGCGGCGCCTTTCTCTATTACACTCTGTTAATTTATTTATTTTAAATAGTTCTTATTAAATTATACTTTGAAACATGACTTCTTTAAATATTCAATACTTAACAATAATAAGTTGTTTAAACATCGAATGTTGGCCAAATAGTTTGAATGTTTTCTTCTATCAACCCAACACATTTGTCATATTTCGTACGAAGAATTTTCTACTTCAAGACTGAATTAAAAACGGGGTTCGCTTCGATCGTTGTGAAGAGAAAACTAAAATTTTTAAGAACTGCTTCATTTTGGAACGCCTGCTAATGACGATCACATACAATTTGATATTCCACGTTTCTTGTTCAACAGTTCACAAACATTAATATTTAACTGCATCAACGTTAGTAATGGATTCTAACGCGTTGTATTTGTAAATAAATGATTAAAAAAAACTTGCAAAATATTGTTGTTTTTTTTTAATAAAAGAAAAAGCCCAAAGAAAATAAAACCAAACCCAACCTTTTTGTTGGTCTCTTGATTAGTTTGATGTTTCCTACATTCAAGCTCAAATCCCAATTTTAAGCAAAGCAAAAAAAGTGATATAAATCCCACCACCAATTTTTAGGTAGTCTCAGCTTAATGCGTTATCTCTGCCCAATTTGCAGTCACTTTGTCTAAGCAATGCCTAAAGTTGTGTCGTTCGTGAATGATTTTTTCGTTCAATAGTGTACGGGTTAAATTGAACGAATGACTCAAGTGAACGCAATGAGCCAGACATTTAACCGGCTCCTTTCGTTCAATAGCGTATGGATTTTAACATGGTATGTGGTTCACTTTCGTTCAGCTATTTGTTCTCGTTTTTATACTCTTCACCCCAAAAAGTGGAAAAAAGGGTATAAATAAGTTTGTCATTCCGATTGCTATTTCTATAATATCCATTTCCGACCCCATGAAGTATATATATCCTATGGATAGCGATGTCAGCCTGTCCGTCTGTGTGTCCGTGTAAGTGTTGAAATTAAGTTTGCCAAAGCACTAGATAAGCTAGAGAAAACTTAAATACGCCAATATATCAGACAGTATCGAAAGAGATGCTATTGGAAATCAGCAAGATCGGTCCATGTGGTTTAAGGCAGCGGTCAAAACACCACGCCTGTAAGTTTTTCATATTATTTTGAACAATGAAGTAACTCTAATAAAAAAAACATATATATATATATAGTGTGATAGAGAATAAAAAAGAAGAAAAAAATATTATGTAAAAAAATTGGCGCTCGCCCATATTTTCCAAGTTACGGCCACATTGGATTGCGGTTGCTAAAAACGGCTATTAATTCAGGCGTTAGAGATAGCACTTATTTTTTCGTTTCGTAGTATTAAGTGGATTATTACTATTTTAAAAAAAAGATTTTTGAAAAAAAATTTTTTTTTGTAAATTTAAATTGCTTTCGAAGCTCTATTTTTAAAGATAAATGAATGAAATATGGGCAATTTGATTTTCTTTTGAGTAGTTACTCAACATACTAAATTCAACGAAATTGGTAAATGATTCGTATAACCCCCATACAAAATTTTCCCCGAAATAGGCCATGCTAATCTTTATTTATTAAAATTTTTTATTGAAATAAATTTACATTTTATGTTTAATACAATTAGTCTTCATATTCGCTGTCACTTAAATAAATATCATCAGAATTATTTTTTCTGGAAATTTTAGATAATAAAAGAAGGTGCAATACCTGCTGTGGTAACACGCTAATTTTGTTTTTGTAATCTTTGCTCATATTACTAATATGTAATAGGATCATAGCATATTAAAAATCTATTGAAAATATCTTCATTGGACTTTTCACGACCTCACTTCCGTGAAAAATGTTCTCTGTATGAATTAAAATCTTTATAACGGGCTTCCTGTGCTTCCTCCGATAACTGGCCAAAAGGTAACAGTGTATGAGTAATAATCTGCGGACCATGTATTAAAGATTTATGTAAAATAGTTTGCAGTCGATAAAGTGAATTTTCTAAATTTTACAACATTAATCTTATGACCGCACCATACAGCAACTAAAATAGTATTTAACTTTTTGATAAGTTCAACGTCAATTTTTGTAATTTCCGCAGAAATTTCGGAATTTTGAAAAAAACGTCTGGCTGTATTCCCTTCATTTGAGTTTCCAAATCCTGGTTTTGGTTGGTCAACTATAAATTCGGTTTATTGCCTGAACTCGATCTGTATTTTTGATCTGGTTTCATTTACTACTTCTTAATAACAAAACAACATGTATAATTGCACACTTACATACATACACTATTAATAAAGTGAGTGTGTTGCTAAGCATACACGAATATTTCTTTAATGTAGAAATAGAAAACAATTTTTTTATATGATTTGTAAGCAGACATATCATAGAAAATTCTAAATTTTCTTTTACCCAAGCTTGCGCTAACCGGATCTGAATTTCTACTTGAAAGTGAAAACTTATTGTATTTTAAACTTATTTAAAAAAAAATTAAAAATATTTCTACAACAAAACTATTTAACTGAGATACACATTTGAGTTTCTAAATACCTGAAGTTGAAGATTCAATCGAAAAAATATTACTTTTATGCTAGAATAATACAAAAATTTAATTAACAAAATTTGTTTTTCAGTTTTTACCACTTTTTTTAAAGACTTAAAAAAACCTTAATTTTACAACGCATAACTCGAAAAGTAGATAACATAGAAAAATGAAAAAATAGAAATAAATTACTTTTAAAAAATATAAATTTTCATTTTCAATGAATTTTCAAATTTTATAAAATATCAATTAAAAAGCTAAAATTAATATTTTTTAAAATGCTTAACATATGTAAATTAATATATATAAATTTTGTTTTTTTTTTTTGCTTTTTATACCCTGTCACCCCAATATTTGATTCTTTGATTGGAGTTACTTCACTAAACTAGATTTACATATATGGTGTGAAAGGTATAAAAGATTCGGCATAGCCGAATTTATTCTCCTACTTGTTTTATTTTATTTTTCAATATAATATTGACTATTAAATTCTTTATTATATTAATGTTTCTAAGCTAACGCTGATATTTTAGTTTGTAATATATCACGTCTTGTTGATCGAAAATGGATATTTTAGAAATTACAAACGAAATGACAAACTTATTTATACCCTTTTTCCACTTTTTTGTGGTGAAGGGTATACAAATAACAGTAGATGTTAAAGATGTTTAAAGAAAGTTGGCTCCAGAGACGAATGTTGCACTTTCATCAAGAAAATCTAATTGTTTTAGCTTTAAATAATCTTCAGGGTTCTTAACTGGGTAAGGGGAGTCGGCGCGTCTTCCTTGTGGTATCACAACGTGCCATTTGATTGTGCTCAAGTGAACTTCCTCGTGAGAGGCTGCCACTCCTAACTAACTAACTAGCTTTAAATACTTATTAAAGGAACATTAAAGATTAAAGGAAGTACATGTTATTGTTCTCAGTGTCTCTTGAGTTACAGCTGTAGAAGACTTCTAATGAATTTGTTAGCACCGAATAGGTTTTATTAGTCTTACGATTGTTGGTATTCAATACTGTGTAGTCCACAAACACCACGCCATGACTTCTGGAAAACATAAATTTCAGATTCAATTTTAAAACAATTTTTATAAATTACAATACACTTGGACTTTCGCCAGTTAACTCGTAACCGATTTGCTGACGCGTAAAGATAAACTCCATTAAATGATGACATACTCGTACCAGAGTTCCAGGCCATTTTGCATATACTTCGCATACTGGGCTGTAAAATTAGGCGATTCTGAAGCAACAATAAAATTGTGCTTTAAATAAAAAAGAAAACAAATTAGTTAATAAATTTACACTGTAAAATAATAAAATAGGTTTGTATTTTTGAAATAACAACAAATGTGGTTTATAGCCTAATATATGTATGTATGACGCGGTGTTTTGTGTAACCGTTTAACAAGCTTTTTTGTGTAAAAATTTGGTGTTTGCCATTGTTCTGTGTTTTTATATCAAATTTTTCAATATTTTTTTTTTTTTGGAATTCTCCTTAACTACAGACCAAAGTTGCATGCTGTTAGCACGAATGTTTTTCTTTACGATTAGTCCAAAGATTATCTGTTGGGCTAAGGTCAGGAGACTGTAGAAACCATTTCGTGTTGGTAATGTGTATATGTGTAAAAAATTGTTGAAAGTGCGATTAAATCGATTAAATTTTTAGGGTTTGTTCGTTTGGTCGTGTAGATGGCTTGTCTAAAGTTTGCACGAACTTGATCGAAGCGTAAAAATGGGCATTTACGTTTACGCGCTAATCAGATTTTAAAGATACTTGAAATATTCATGTCCCCTTATCTATACGAGTAGAGCCCCATAGCAAACAAGGTTATAATAAATCATACAGTGAATAGAAAGGCCCTAAGCTAGTACTAGTATATTAACCACCAATGCGCATATTTCTTAATCGTTTCTTAATGTTTCTTCGAACACCACATTTATGAATATTTCAACGTATAAAGAATTGGTCTCACTCACGACCACAAAATTATGCTTAACCATCTATGCTTTACGGTCTTTGAAGTAGCTCTTGGATCATATTCTGCCTTCAGGGCTTCTCTAACATATAAACGAGTATCTTTTGAATATTCTTTTGACCATTTACAAAATAATATATCAGCTAAAACTTTTAAAAGAACATAATAAAAATTACAAATTACACACATTTAACAAAAAAGTTTGTACAAAATTTATTTCAAATAAATTATTAGAGAAAAATGGCTTCTGTCTGCTTTTTTGTAATTAATTTTAGTTTTAAAATTTCTTCAATATTCAAGAAAAATTGTTAATCGTAAATGATTTTTTGTTATTTTAATAATCTTTGTGCACTTGTATGTCCTTAATCGTGTATGTGATTGTGACTTAACGTGCGAATATTGATGCCAAACATGGTCGATTATAAATATTTAATAAATCCCTGCGAAAACATTTATAGTGTTTTTGCCCACATATGGCCGTTTTTACATAATACTCAACGCAGCAAAGGAGACTGATTGCTAACCATGCAATTCGATGACATATTTTTACATAACTACACAACAAGCAAGTTGTTGCTTTTTTAAATTACACTGTACAACAAAATCAAATTTTTTCAAAAATTACAAGATCCGGGCTATAAATTCTGATAGAGGAGACAAAAAAAGATATACGTGTATCGGCGTTTTGAAAGTTTACATCTGGATTTCATTTGAGAGGGGATTAAAATTTCCCAGCTCTGGCACATTCTTATTGTTAAACGGCATAAGAAACCATGTGACCCTTACATTTTAGGTAAAAAATATGTTCAGCAGATTTATGTAAAATGTTACGGAGAACATTTTTGTAGAAATGTTAACCCTCTAACTCCTCAAGATATGGGTCTTTTTTGTCCTTCTTTTAAGAAATAGCAAAAAACAACATTAAAACAGGGTTTTAGAGGGTTAAAATGTTCCACAAAAATGTTACCCGTTAAATTTTACTATAAGTCCCTGAATACACCAAAAAGGAAAATTCAACCATTAAGTCAGAAATAAGACCCAACAAAAGACAGCTTAGGGTTAATTTCGCATTTATTAAGAATTTTGTTTTAAATCAAATTTAGATAGCATTAATTACATTTTTTTTTTAGCTCTAGGCAATTCCACTTCATTATCATACAATGTCCAGCATATTTCAGCGATAAGCGAATGAATGCTTCTACCTTTATAGCGTTCTTCAATGAGTGCGCATGTCTGATGAAATTTTTCACCATGCTCATCAGATTCTGTTGACAACTGGTTCTCAAAGTAATACATATGGGAATTTAAAAAATGAATTTTTGTTGACATATGAACGCAATAAAAGGTTCCTGTTTCAGCGATTGTTCCATCAACATAATGACTAGGACTTCGAAGTTGTAGCACAGGTACTGGGAGTTCGTGAGAATGCGGAAATGGCAGCATGGCTGATGGCATAGTTTTGTATACAAAACTCTTTCGCCTATATCTATTCAATTTTAATATGGCACACGTAGCACGTAGCGTCATTATGTTCACCTGGATCTAACCACCGCATAGAATACCAAACTGCATTGAATTTCGTTGACCTTCAGCGAGAGTTCAAAAATAAAACTATAGTTTTAGAGCAAAAAAAAAATGTATTACCTTTGGACCACAAAATTAAGCCATTATAACAAATAAAAAATAAGAAAAAAAACATCAAGTGAAAAAACTGGAGCTCGCCCATATCTGCCGAGGTACGGAGCTTAGAATTTTTCCAATTTTTTTAAATATCAATATGGATATCATATTAAAGCTTTTGAAAAGATCTTTAAGGAAATAGCATTAAGAGTTGATGAAATTTTTATGTAAAATAATATATATGATGTACCAATTTTTTTTTAATTCTCTGTCACCCCAATATTTGCTTTTTTATTGGAATTACTTCACTGAACTAGATTTACATATACTATATGGTGAAGGGTATATAAGATTCATCATAGCCGAATATAGCGCTCTTAATTGTTATTTACAATCTTTAAGAGGAGAAATAATTTTGCGAAGTAATTGAAAATGTATTTATGGCCTCAATAAGGTGTTGTTTTATCATTATTTATTTTTATCATTATTATTTCTCCTCTTAAAGATTGTAGTAACAAGTAAGAGCGCTATATTCCGCTATGATGAATCTTATATACCCTTCACCATATAGTATATGTAAATCTAGTTCAGTGAAGTAATTCCAATAAAAAAGCAAATATTGGGGTGACAGAGAATTAAAAAAAAATTGGTACATCATATATATTATTTTACATAAAAATTTCATCAACTCTTAATGCTATTTCCTTAAAGATCTTTTCAAAAGCTTTAATATGATATCCATATTGATATTTAAAAAAATTGGAAAAATTCTAAGCTCCGTACCTCGGCAGATATGGGCGAGCTCCAGTTTTTTCACTTGATGTTTTTTTTCTTATTTTTTATTTGTTATAATGGCTTAATTTTGTGGTCCAAAGGTAATACATTTTTTTTTTGCTCTAAAACTATAGTTTTATTTTTGAACTCTCGCTGAAGGTCAACGAAATTCAATGCAGTTTGGTATTCTATGCGGTGGTTAGATCCAGGTGAACATAATGACGCTACGTGCTACGTGTGCCATATTAAAATTGAATAGATATAGGCGAAAGAGTTTTGTATACAAAACTATGCCATCAGCCATGCTGCCATTTCCGCATTCTCACGAACTCCCAGTACCTGTGCTACAACTTCGAAGTCCTAGTCATTATGTTGATGGAACAATCGCTGAAACAGGAACCTTTTATTGCGTTCATATGTCAACAAAAATTCATTTTTTAAATTCCCATATGTATTACTTTGAGAACCAGTTGTCAACAGAATCTGATGAGCATGGTGAAAAATTTCATCAGACATGCGCACTCATTGAAGAACGCTATAAAGGTAGAAGAATTCATTCGCTTATCGCTGAAATATGCTGGACATTGTATGATAATGAAGTGGAATTGCCTAGAGCTAAAAAAAAAATGTAATTAATGCTATCTAAATTTGATTTAAAACAAAATTCTTAATAAATGCGAAATTAACCCTAAGCTGTCTTTTGTTGGGTCTTATTTCTGACTTAATGGTTGCATTTTCCTTTTTGGTGTATTCAGGGACTTATAGTAAAATTTAACGGGTAACATTTTTGTGGAACATTTTAACCCTCTAAAACCCTGTTTTAATGTTGTTTTTTGCTATTTCTTAAAAGAAGGACAAAAAAGACCCATATCTTGAGGAGTTAGAGGGTTAACATTTCTACAAAAATGTTCTCCGTAACATTTTACATAAATCTGCTGAACATATTTTTTACCTAAAATGTAAGGGTCACATGGTTTCTTATGCCGTTTAACAATAAGAATGTGCCAGAGCTGGGAAACTTTAACCCCCTCTCAAATGAAATCCAGATGTAAACTTTCAAAACGCCGATACACGTATATCTTTTTTTTGTCTCCTCTATCAGAATTTATAGCCCGGACCTTGTAATTTTTTGGTGTGTTGTACAGTGTTATTGGTTGACGTACATAAGTATGTGTTCATGTATGTATGTTTATGCTGCCTGAGAGTTTTTTTTTTTTTTTGTATTAAATCTTCTGGTTTTACGCACCTTTTTATAATTAATATACAGACTGTACATACATATCTGTTCTATGAGTACAAGTATGATTTATATTTGAATTAATCAATCCGCTGTATGAAATCGTGGGAAAATGATAGATTTCATGGCGTTTATCAATACTAAATAAAGGGGAAAGTCGTTGTCGCTGTCATCATCATCGTCATCGTCATCGCCATCGCAATCCACATACACTTTATCGCCAGTGTATTGTTTTTAAATGTTCATATTTTTTTAGTCTATTCGCTTGAGATATTTTTTCTTCTTAAACTACTTAAAACATCATAATGTGTCTTAAATGTTACAAGTTACATGACAACAAACAAACACAATTATTGACTACAAACATGTAATTCGCAGCGAACAGAGTATGTTTTATTGCTTTTTATACTTTTTTTCCTTTTTATACTTTTAATTGTATATAAGACGCATTTAGTTGTATTTGTATGAATCTCAAGCTTTAAGCTACAAAGAACAAAAAAATAATATACATACATGTGTTTGAATGTGTATTTGTTTATAGACCGCATTAATAGAGGTATTCAGCTAAGTATAAATACATACATATATTCAACAAAATAGAATACATCATGTTAGGCCTCTTTAAATGAACTCCACTAATTACTGTAAACTTTTTTCAATTTACTATTGTATTTTCTGAAAAAAAAGAAAAACAAGAATACTAATAAAAGATCATTTCCAAGTATGAACTTAACTTGATCAATAAACAGTTTCTGTTTTCTCAGATAAATAAATGTTTTACTAATAATTAATTTTTTTCGAAATTCTGAAAACATTTGCTGGTATGCGAAAAATATAAAACTCGCTTGAAATGAATTTTTGCAATTTTAAATACAAACTTTGTTCTAAAGTACTGCAGAAATCAACTTGATTATTTTAAGGATGACAGCAGCGCACTTTAAGAAATTTTCATATAAATTTGTGAACATTCACATAAGAACACGAAAAACCAAAAGAAGTATTAAATTTCATGAATGTTTGAAATAAAATTTACATTATTTTAAGGTTGGTTGGATTGTCGCAGCAAAGTTTTCCGAAAGCGTGGAGATCGGCTCTCGTTGTTCCTATACTGAAACCCAGATCGGATCCTGGTGTGTGTGGAAGCTATAGACCCAGTTCCTTGCTGTTCCCTTGAGTTCTTTCTCTTGGCAAAAGTAAATGACGTAATAATTGACATGGACATCTTAAAGGACTTTCAATTTGGACTTAGAAGTGGACTTTCAACAGTACTGACGGACTTCATTGCCAGGGGACTGAATAAGAGGTGCCCTACAATAGCTGTAAGCATCGACTTTGCCAAGGCTTTTGACAAAGTTTGGCAAGATGGTCTTGTATTCAAAATGAAAAGCAAAGAATTTAGTATGGGCATTTGCCGTATACTAGACAACTTCTTAAGGGACTGATCTTTTAGGTTACGTGTGTGTGATGTAAGGTCTGATGAGAGCTTGATTTTTGCTGGAGTGAAACAGGTTTCGTTACTAGGCCCTGTGCTATGCAATATCTTTGTTTCCGACATACCACAACCGCCGCGGGAGGATCTCTTACTCATGTATGCCGATGATATACTGATTGCCTCAGCAGATGCTAGAGCAAGGAATATAAATGAACGACTGAACCGATACTTACGGTACTGGCGGACTATTTTACAAAATGGGGTGTTACCTTGAACATTTCGAAGACTGTCGGCGTAATGTCAAGGGTAGACGCAAATATATTTACTTGAATTGTATACAATACATACCATGTTTGACTGTCGGGCAAGAACTGATTGGGACTTCGGACAAGCTTAAGTACCTGGGTGTCACCTTTCATGAGAACTTTGAGAGCTATCGCCACATTGACGATATTCTTGAGAGAAGCAAGAGAATTTACTCTGCATATCAGGGAGCTCTCAAACGTAAGGGGGGGGGGGAGTCTTGATAAGAAATTGCGTCTTCTAGTGTACCGCCAAATTATCCGTCCTATCATTTCTTATGCCTTTCCGGCTTGGTTCGGGATTTCTTCGCACCAGATGGTTGCTTGTCTGGGGTTAAGGCCTTATGTAGGACTAAACGGCGAGATTCGCAGGCCATCATGTAGATCAATCTACAGCGCAATTAATTTTGCGCAGGTGTAGATCTACATGGTGGAAATGGCTGTGAAATTTTTGGAGGGCGCACTATCCTTAGAGAACTCCTTGGTGAGAGAATGCTTCTCTGCGTCGAGAAATCTGAAGGCTGTTCGGATGTCAAGGTATCTGTCTCCGGTAGATCTGTTGACTATTAAGGGTGCTCGGATTCTTTACGAATTAGCAGACCTCTGATTTTATCATAGAAGGCTACACTCTCTCAGTATTCAGAGCACTGTTTACAACACAGCCCAATAGTTTTATTTTATTTGTATTGTCAATTCATGTATTTTTATTTTTTTAATATGAATTTGTTGTTTTTCATTATTTCTTTGTTTTTGTTCTTTTTTGTTATTATACGAGGGCTGCTCTATATATTTCTGGCCTAATAGTGAAAATGCGAATATTTATAATCAAAAATTGTTTTATTGTTTTTCAAAGTATTCTCCAGCATGATTTATACACTTTTGCATGCGCTCAAACCAGTTATCGAAGCACTTTTTCCACTCCAATTGAGACACCTCTAAAACATGGTTTTTGAACACTTCAGCAGCTTCTTCTGGCGACGAAAATCCTTCACCACGTTGATGTGCGGAAACAAGAAGAAGTCATTAGGTGCCAAGTCAGGGCTGTACGGCAGATGTCCAATAATTCGAAGTTTTGGCCGGTCAAAAACGCTCTGGTTTGAGCCGATGTGTGAGAGATCGCATTGTCATGGTGAACAATGATTCGTCTTCTCTTGTTGGTTTTTCGAATTTCTCCGATGACTTCAGGCAAACAAATTGTAGTGTACCACTCAGAAGTGACCGTCCTACGTTGCAGTCGCCACATGACCAGTTTTGCCGAAGAAACAGGCGACCATTTGCTTCGAAGTGCTTCTTCCACGAACAACTTTCGTTGGATTTTGCTCGTCTTTGAAGACCCACACGGTCGATCGTTATTTCGTTTCGGGCTCATATGCATAGATCCATGATTCGCCACCTGTGACGAACTTATAAACATCTTTTGGAGCACCGCAATCGTATTTTTGCAACATTTCTTTGCACCAATCTACACGAGCCTTTTTGGAGCGACTTTAAAATTGTGCGGGATCCAACGAGAACAAGCCTTTTTTACGGTCAGGTGTTCATGCAGTATCGAATGTATGCTGGTGGAAGAAATGTCCATGGATGTCTCTATCTCTCGGTATGTCGCATGTCGATCTTGCATTATGAGTTCATGCACGGCATCAATGTTCTCTGGCACAACAGCCGTTTTTGGACGATCTTCACGGAATTCGTCTTTGAGCGAGCTTCGGCCACGAATAAATTCATTATACCAATTTTTCACAGTGCTATAGGATGGTGCTTCATCGCCATATAAAGATTTAAGTTCATCAATGCACTCTTGTCTTGATAATCCACATCGAAAGTTGTGAAAAATGATGGCACGAAAATGTTCACGAGTTAATTCCATTTTTTTCTATATTAATTTCTTCAAGTCACTGTAAACAACACAAATAATGGTCGTACGTCAAAACGTTTTGAGTACAAAAAAAATTACAAACTTTCCAATGGAAATGTCAGATTGCACTTGGCAGTACTCAGTGTTGCCAGGCCAGAAATATATATAGTAGCCCTCGTAGTTCGAAGTTTTTAGTTTGTAAGTTACTTTAAGTGTTTTATTTTTTGTAGTAAATTTTGAGAGCTTTTTAAATGTCATTAAAGAGTTAATTAGTACAAATGTACAATTTTATTTTATTTAATTTGAAAGTCTATGAAAAATACTTACATATGTATGCAAAAAATATTTCTTTTATAATGTTGTATTAGTTTTTAAGACTTCATTTGTTTGTAAAAATTTGTTGGGAAAATCTGAATAATGAATCTGTCTCACCAATGTTTCAGTAGGATTAGGAACAACTACGGAAAACTTGTCAAATTAATTTCAAGATTATAAGCCGAAAAATATTATTTGATTTACAAATAACGACTTCAATTTTCTCCTGTTTTCAATGAAATTTCTTTAAGCCATGTCAAACATTAACACGTTCTCAAAATTATGTCACGACAATGACAAACTTGCCATCGTTTTCGTGTTCTTTTAGGTTTTCTAGTTAAAAAGCCACAGCGATCAGTTCCTTCTTCTTTGTATTCCACAAGTGATGCCAGTTGTCCAACAAATAATTTAAGTTTGATAATGCGTCTGCTCTTATGCATCAGCAGTCAATAAAAGAATAGAGAGCATTCTTCGACAATCCATCAGAAATCATCTATTAATGAAAACAAGACAGTGTATTAACCTAGGCACTCAACTAGGATGTAGAGTATTACCGTAATTTTGACTATCAGATCAACCAGCCCTTAATAACAAAGAGAAATGGTCAACTTTTTCTTGTGAAAAACAAAAAAAAAATAAAAATATTACAAAATCTAATTTAACTAAAAATAGCGTACACCAATACCCCGATTTGCGTCGCTTCAGTCTGCGTCGCTTCGAAGTTGCGTCTTTTTTTAAGTTTCTGGAATTTCAATGCTGCGTTGTTTTTGTTTCAGTTTGCGTCGCATGGCTTCAAAGTTGCGTCGTAAATGCTTTGATTTGCGTCGTTGATATGAAAATGTTTTTACAAAGCTAAAGCAGAAAAAGGGGATTTCCCGTTTAGTAGAAAGCAAATGTGGAGCTGTGCGTTGTTTACATGTTAAGCGTAGGTATTAGTTTCGAATTACATATATGTCGTGGAGTGAAGTTCAGTCTAAAAGTTAAAAAAATGAGCCAAAAAAGAAAGCAAATAACTTTAGACTAGCCCCTTCTACAATTAAATCCATTGTTATATTTTTATTTTAATAAAATCTGTTATTCAAAAAATAATAAGAAAATATTTTGATTTAAAAACCCTTTTTCTAAGCTAAAATGTTTAAATCCTGTATTGACTAAACGAAAATGAAATACATACGTAAACAATTGAAAATTCTGCTTCAGTTTGCGTCGTTTCGGTTTGCGTCTCATTTTTTCAGTCCCAATTAACGACGCAAACCGGGGTATTGGTGTATTGCATTCTCCAATTAAACTGGCATGTAAATTTTGTTAGAAAACAAAGAAAGATTTTGGTACAAGTTTTTCTGTTAAGCAACTTGACTGGTACCCAATTTTTTTTATTAATTTTATTGTTTATTCGACAAAAAAAAACAGCATATTTTCTCTTCTTTTGCTGTTGTTGTATTAATTGTTATTCCTAATTGAAAATGGTAATCTTATCTTAAGGTATGTCAATGTTACGAGTTTAATTTTATATCATTTTTAATTGGGAGGTTGTTAAGAATGTTGTTCAACAAAAAACTTAAATTTTGTTTAATTTTTAATTTTTGTAAAAATCCAACATGTCATGTTTTAATTGATTAAATAAGAATTTATATTTGTACAAAATACACATGTTGCAATATTTCGTTTACTGTGAGTATTAGATTAGTATTAAAGTAGAAAATAAAATACATGAAATCAATTTTAATTGGAGACACCATTGACAATTTCCGTTTTTATTAAATGTTAATTTCTTATACAAAAACTCATTGTATATTGCGAAATTAAAGAGGTTTATGCAAAATTTTTACATAAAACTAATAACGTACGATATCGTGTCTCAGAACTTGCATAACCTCCCGACTTACTCATTTATCTGACAGTGTTAACAGTTTCAGTTAAAAGTGCAGCACTTTAATTTAACTTTACTTGTAATTCCCGTGCGTTTGTAATTAAAGGTTAATCGATTTTGAATCATATTTTATTTTGTTTAAAAATGATATTTAAATTATTTTCATTTAAAAATTCTCATGCCTGGATCAAAATCATATTATTTTTTGAAACCTATCAAATATACCTGACTGTTCACAGCCATGCATATAAAAAGTTTTTTTTAAAAAAATTATTAAGCGATACAAAGGGAGCTTGTGATAACGAAAATTACTTGAATATTGTTGTGTTAATTTTCCTTATACAAAATTAAATGCAGTGAAAGTGATTTAAGGATTGTATAAAAGAATTAATTCGATTTTTTTTTAGCAAAAATAGGGATACTATAAACTAAGAAATAATTCCAGTATTCTTTTTACTGACATTGAGAGCACCTTTCCAGGCACAAGGACATAAAAGGACACATGAGCACGTATCATCAAATCTGGTTAAAGAAACCTGCCGTAAATAAAGAAATTCACATGTATTAAAAACGTGGCTGTTCTTTAATTCAATTAAGCTCTACTTAATTTATACAACTTATTGACAAACAAGCTCTTTGTATTTACCTAGCGGAGCTATTCTGATTACCCTGTGTATTTGTGCGACACATATTTATTATTAAATAAGTGCATAAAATAGAAAAACTTTAGTTCGTGTATTCATTATGCAATTAAAAAGCCGTTGTAAAAACGAGTATAAACGAGTACATAAATACGAAGAATGTAGAAGCAGGAAGTAGCAATTCAAAATAAGCACTTTCTGCTACTGTACACAGTAAAAATTTTCCACTCTTCTCTTTGAAAAATAATCGTATAAATTTTTTCTCAGAAGAAGTGAAAATTAACTATTATTCTTTAGTAAGGTATAAGTTCGTTTATTATTTAAAGTTATTAATAACAATTCATTTATTAAATTATTAGCAGCGAAATGATTTAAAAAATCATATGCAATGTTATTTCCTGGACCGATATCTATACTCTGCCAGATTTTATTGATTTCAAGCTTAACAAAACAACAGTTAAGAGTATTTATTTGACTGCTACTGTATCTACTCATGTTGTTCAAACAACAAACTTATCTACAATTATTTTTACATGGCATGACGTTGCACAAAGTTAATTCTAAACGACATTTAACTGTCTCTCGCTACCAATATTGATTTTTGTGATTTGTGTTCTTAAGATATAAGAAGATTTTAAATCTATCTGATCTTCTTACAGATGTTAATTATATGATGACAATTTTAAACTAAAATTCGAACTTCTCATCAAAGTTCTCTCTTAAGGTTTCGATAAGTTTTTAATTCAATTTTAATGCAGGCAATTGTTTTTCATGCAGGAAAATGATTTCACGCATTATTTCTTCTCTATGAATAATTCTTTTATCACTACATTGTTGTCATTACATTTACCTTTTATATTTGACTAATTTCAATATTCATTTCATTCAATCTCTTTCCTTCGGTAATTGTAAAAATCGTCGAATCATGTAATGAATCTAAAAAAATAAAAACCAAATTAATAAACGTAAAAATATTCTTGTTGATGCGATACAACAAACAATGCTAAATTAAACTGTTCAAAATGTGTTTTACATCCTGTGTAGCGTATTTTGACCGATATTTTATTCAAAATTTAATTATTTCCTCTTTAAAATATTATTTTGTTTGTTTTCTATTGTAATGCATTTGGTTTCCTTTTCAAAACATGTTTCTTTACTGAGATTAAATGTAATACTGAAGCGTTGTTATTTAAATTGCAACTCGTTTTCAACCCGTTTTCAACCCGTTTAGCAACCTTTTCTTCCAAAGAATTTTTTATATCGGTTTTTTAAGGGGTGATTTTTTATAAGAGACTTTCCAACAAAAGGGGTAATTAATGTTTAAATACTAAAAAAATTTAGAAGAAAAACTTATTGCCAGCGTTTTTATATAGATGGCGCTTTTTAAATATATAATTAAAACATACCCTGCAGAAAAATATATTTGTAGTTTTTTTTTTTTTACTAAAATTCATTATTCCTCTTATTTCGCCTCGAAATATGCGATAACATTTTTTTTTTTTGTCTTTTTTAGTTGTGAGTTGTAATTTGATTTTGTATCTCTTTAGAATTTAAACAATTTTTAATTATCATTTAATATCAATATATTACCCAATATATAACCCTCTATCGACTTGTAGTTCTCCTAAAACTTCGTCAAGAAATTTTTTCAATTTCCGAAACTGCAACTTCTGAATATCCGCGTATTGTTTCTATTTCTTAATGCAGATACGCAAAATCATTTCCGTTTAATTCTTTGTTAAATCGAAAAGACTTTCATATATATTTTTTTTTCTTGTAAATCAAGTTGTTAAGAAATTAAAAATTTGTTCAAAATTAATTAGTTGCAAATAAATAAAAACAATAATAACGTTCTTCCATGTAAGTAAATCCCAAAAGTATTTGATTTTTTATCTATTAGTATTTAATACCAATAAATCTTCAGTTTATTGGTTAAATATTTGTAAAACAATCTGTCAATTATAAAATAATAAAAAAATAATAAATCTTTAAAGAGTGAAAATACTACAGACACCAGCCAAATATAAGCAGTAAATACCACATGAGAATTTATATGACACGAGATAAAACGTAAAAACATAGATGGTAAATGGTTGATATGTTTACATACAGAGGAATTCGCTTACAGCGTAATTTAAAAACAACTGATAAGGACGTTCGCCTATGCCTATTGAAGGTTCCTTAAGGTTTTGTCATTTGGCTTATCTTATAATTGCTGTATATATCCATCAGGTCAACTATCATTCGTGGTGTAGTTTTATAGCAGCCGCCTTCAGAATTGTAATTTTTTACTCTAGGTTATCCGATCGTTGATCGCGTTTTTGCTCTGGTTAATAGCAGATACAAAAATTATGATTAAAGAAAAAATGAAAACACTGGAAAAAAGAGAGCCGGAGCAAACCGTATCTACTCCCTTTTATAATCACAGATCTATTGCCCACCCCCTTAAGGTTAAAATTCTTAGAGTGACATCATATTTTAATGTGGTTGATAGTAACGTCCCAATAGACAAAGAGGAGTCTAAAAAAGGCTAAAATATCGGTTTACACCTTTCATTTCGAAAATTAAATATCTCGTTGTACTTCTTGATAGATATTGTAGTGTCTTCGATCAATGCACAAAAACGAATGCTTTATTCATGTTTTCTTTTTATGTACATTCTTAAAACTAACAATATGACATAAGTTAAACTAGGAATAAAACGTACTATTGCTTAGAGTACCCATTTATTATCAAAATTAGTACTCAATACCTAACAGATATAAATTTGGAAAAGCCACATAGAAGAGGAGCTAACCCGCTGATATATTAAATGAAAAATTGTAAAAATGAATTTACTGTCTCTGTTTCAAACTTATGACAAAATCAATAGTGTCAAAATAAATGATCACTGTTCCCTCAGATATAAAAATTACGAGCCTTCGCAAAAACCTAAATGCTCCATCGGTTAAAGCTGAAATCTTAGAGCATTCAATAAACCATTTAAGGAAGCTGGAGGCCTTGAAATCCCCTGGCTCGTAACACATAAGCTTATGTCCAGCACTGGCTGGTCTTAATGAAGATTAATTGTTAGATTTAAGATTCCTAAGATTTAGTATATAGTTCGAAAAAAAGTCAAAGAAAAACACATCTGAAATAATTGCTTAATATTTGGTGTAGAGTTCTGATTTACGCTACTAAAATAGCGTGAAGGTCAAATGTTATAAATGTTTTTATTTTATGTAAATAATATTTTCTAAGAATTGTACATAACGCTTTCTTAATTTCCATCATTTTAGAATAAAACATTTCTTTAATTCCCTTAAATGTACCGAGTTGATGTTACTAACCTCTACCACAGCAGAGTAACTAAATGAACTAAATTGCTGGTTTTAAGAATTGTTTAACTTTTAGTATTGCAGTAACTTCCCAGAAGTTTTCAGTTGTAACAAATGGCATTAAAACAATATGAATTACAACACCGGCTGCTTAAATAAACATTTGCCACTATTATCAGCTCTAATAGCCAATCAAATAATTTTATTGTATTCTTTTACTTTTCATTTGATAATCTTTCTTGCCTGAATTGCATAGCAGAAGAATAGATTTAGATTTAATACATTCAAAAGCGTGCAAAAACATAAAAATTCTAATTTTTTGCTGACTTTGTGAGCGATATTAGAAACTTGTATCGTTGTCAACAAAACCTTGATGATAAATCTTCCCTCCAGCTTCGCTTTAGTCTTATTTTATGTAATTTTTGTACGAGTATTTATAGTTTTTTTTTTAATATGAAAAAATAAAAGCAATGCCTCTTTGAAGTAAATGAAAATTCTTAAACAAACATGTCATATCTCCAGCTTTTACATAATGTTGATTCATACGATACTTTGCTAAAGCAACTTCTTTACAACCCGGACAGATTCTCATGTCAACTAAATTAAAATTACAGAAAAACAAAACATTTTTAAGCATTCGATGTCCATCCTGTTGCGTTAATTGAGAAACATTTTTCTTAAGAATTATATTTACTTTTTCCTTGTATTTTTATGTTTGACTTTATTTCCTCTTTATTTTACATTTCCAAAAACAAATAAAAAAACCTTTAAAGCTCCTGTAATGATTACAACTAACAATGAGTTTGATTTATTAATTACTTCTGTTACCTGTTTATTAAACGTTTATTTATTTATTTATTAATTTTTTATTTATTTTTTTATTTTTGTTATTCAGCAAAGATGTGTTAAATAAAAACAAAATAATGTATTGAAACAGTCGTTGGCTTTTTTTTTAACAGACGACGACGTTGGACAAAATGAATAAAAGTCAAAGGAGCCTCCTTCACGAAAATAAATTCATTCGGTAAGGTATTCTCAAAATATCCGTGAAAGCGTATTATTCATCTCCGCCAATATCAGCTGTATGGCTAATTTGTGCGAGTAAAACCCTAAATGTATCCAAAGCCTGATCACACTTATGAAATAAGAACGATGACGAGAAGGTTGCAAATAGTAAGGGATTTCAAAATTTGTACACTTCATAATTTATATTCGCAAAGAAAAGTTATTCTTTTGTGTTTTTGTTGGAAAATTGTTCATATTTGGAAAAAGGTTATGTGTCTAAATAGCATGACAATCAAAGTATAACGTATAACTTATAAATAAAAGGATTTTAAAGTTTTTTTATAATAAAAATTTATTTTTTGTGCTTGGGATGAAAATTTTATAAATTTTACAAGTTACCGCATATATTTTTCATTTAAGTAAGAGAACTATTTAGATATTTAAAAAACAAAGCGCGAGAGGAACGACGCCTTACAATATCACATAACAACTGTCAAGTCTTTAAATAAAATTTCATAACAAACGACACGCATAGTGAGACCCCTTAAAGAGATCAAGGTGATTCAAGAAAAACACAAAACCATCGCTTCATTATAGCCGAAATAGTCTGAAAGCGACTATTTTTCGAAAAATGCTTTCAGGTCTACAGCAGAACATGACCGGAGCCTATTACATCCAAGCCCTTCATGAGCCGAACCTTTACTATACTTTATATGAGTTTAGAAATTAGAGAGCAAACTGTAATGTATCGGCAATATTAAGCGTCGTTTGCTGCTCCCATTTTGAGGACTGTCATTGAAACAGGAGTCTTCCAAAACATTTAGCTGTCTGCCGTAAAGACAACTGTCATATTAAAGGATAATAAGAGAGCGAAAAAGTATACCGTAATTAAATATATATATATATATAACAAAAAGGTGACTAAAATCGCAATTGATCGCTTTTGAAAATTAATTTATGCCGCTGCTGTTTATTTTCACGCGCTTGAATCAAGCTCCGAAAAATTGTACTTTCAAAAAATTTCAACATCCGTTTAGAAGACAGACATTCATATTAAATAGTAAATTTTAATTTCTGTTGCTAATTGGGTTTTTTTGTTATTTACAAATACATATTTTAATTGGAATTTTTTATTGATGTCATTACAATTTCAATAAATTAAAAAAGTACAACAAATGCGACCATGATTAATTTTCAAATATTTGCATAAAAAATTGTACAATAATTGCTGTTGGCTTTAATTAAGTGACTGACGAGAGTATTGAATCAATGACTAAATTTCAATTTTCATACAATAATTGTGTAAAAACAATCGCATTCCTGTTTATAATTTCAATACTATTTACATAAATTAATTGTCCCGCAAATTTACCAAATGAAAAATCAATAAATGCAAAAAAAAAATAAATAAATAAAAGTAATTGCAACAAAAGTTTGCAACTTTAATCAACGCAGGTGATAAAATCAATGAGCTCTCGTCTGGCTGACTGGCAGGCTGGATAGCTGGCCGATCGACTTATTTTTCTAATAAAACATTAAAGTTCATATTAATGATTTTTTTTATATGGTAATCGCCATAATTGTTCAAAATGATACAATATGACTATAAATTTGTATAAAATAAATTTAAGGCAATTAATAATTTCAAGTTTATTTAGTTTTTTGTTCGTTATATTTTTTCTTATTCCAATTACCTGTCAGTAAAAATTGCTCAAATCTATAAAATCAGTAAATATTTTTATTTAATTCTTTTTATTTTCTAAAACTCATTTGAATGATATTAAACGCGGTTTAAACTTTGTTGAATATGGTTGCAACAACAAATTTTTTTCTTATTGATTTAATGTTTTTTTTTTTGTACTCGTAAGTCAAGTTATTTTACTTTTAAGGTGTCAATCAAAATGCAAATGAAAAATGTGACACGGCTAAAATCTACTCACGTCAAATATACAATTATTTAAACAAATTTAACTCATTTCTGCTCCCCAAAGCACTGTGATCACACTCGTATTTTTTCAATTTCAGTTTCAATTAATTTCGATTTTTGCATAAAATGATGTTTCAAAAGCTCGAGTGTTTTAAAACTTTAATATTTCTGTTTGCATGTGTTTGATAGTAACGACGCGATGTGTTGCAAAAAACACTCTTTACTCAACTCTTTATTCAATTGACATTTTGGTGGATATGTCACATTGACAGGCAGGTGTCAGTCATTCTAAAAGCAACAAACTAACGACAAAATCTAAACAAAATTGTTTTGCTATTAAATCAAACAAATTAGGTTTTTCTAATGTTTTTCCACAGAATTTACGAGGTTAATGTTTAATTTAATTTAAATTATTCAACAATTATGAAAACAAACATGTTTCCATTGAATTGAATTTTAAATGGAAATTTTATTATTCGTTTTCTGATGACACAAATAAATTATTGTCGCTTATTAAAAAGATTCATTCAAATAATTGAAAATATATTCTTGTAATAAATCAATCATTTAAATGAAGCGTGTACATACAGTCAGTCGTTTGTTCTGAACGTGAGGTGAGTGGCTATTCGAGTTAATACTGCCAGCTCTGCTAATAATGCAACACTGGTCTTAGAGAAAACACCAAATGAAATATTTTAAATATTTCCAGTTCTAAATTATAAAGCGAAAGGGTTGGCATTCATCAAAAAATATAAGAATCTAAATTAAAATCATGGGTGATATTTCCAAAAAAAAAATAAAATAAACTTCCAGTTTCCCCTTTACTTAATTCGTTTTTTTTTTTTCGATTGAATTATGTTTTGGAAAAAATCTGTTGCTTTTTCCTTATAACGGTATTATATGCAACTAAAGGGTTTAAAAAATGGTAAAAAATGAATAAGGGGGTGGTTAAAAAATATACGACTTTATGCTACCATTTGTAAAACCATCCCTTAAAAAAGCACCTTTTATTTTACATTTTCATGCGCATATTCAAATTTTATTTTTTAAATATTGGAAGCATTTGGAAAGATTTTTTTTTTCATTTGCATACGAATGGCAACGTTCGGTTGAGTATAAAAGGAGTGTTCGATTTAAAGT
The DNA here is from genome assembly GCA_916610165.2 of Gymnosoma rotundatum. Lineage (NCBI taxonomy): Eukaryota > Metazoa > Arthropoda > Insecta > Diptera > Tachinidae > Gymnosoma > Gymnosoma rotundatum. The sequence goes on along the minus strand of OU744337.1, from coordinate 151,924,224 downwards.
GGAAAATCATTACGGTTTTAAACTCGTTAAAATTCACTTCATTTCATTCGCACGGTAAATATCACTAATGTTAGAGATTTAACTTCTGTGAAGTTATCTTCGATATTTTGTCTTAATTACTAATTAAATTATTATTTCTTTGTGGTTAAATCAACCTGCAAGTGACGTTGAACTTTCTTTGAAGATGAAGTAGTATGTGTGACAAGGATATTATACTGTGTTATAAAATAGAAAAGACTAAAATGATTTAAAAGTGATCAAATATTCATAAGTTATACGAACGACCTAATATTATTGAAAAATTAAATTAGACCCTCAAAGTCTGAAGTTAATTAAATTGTTGCTTCGTGATTTCTGTACCGATTTGGAATAATTTAATTTTATAGATCGATTCAAGTACTAAATTGATTTACGTAGAGTAAGGTCTTGTGCAAATTATATAAAAAATTAATTTTAAAAAATTAAAAAAAAAAAGTTTCGCTTAACGTAAAAGTTTACGTAAATACTAAAAAATCTTATCATATTTTCAAGGCGGCTCAAAAATTCCACTTTATGGAGGATTATCTTATGTGTAATAAATATGTTTTAAAAGATTTCAAAAAATTAAATAACACACTGAGCAGCCTCTGTATTATACCTCCGAAATCTAAAAGAAATAAATTAAAACTTTTATGTACAAAATGAAATGTTTTTTTTTTGCAAATCAATTAAATACTGTCATGTAAAATTTTCAGTAAAGGAACAACATTTTTCAATTAAGAGCTGTGTAACTGGAGTAAAAACTAATTTGAGCATGTAATTTTTACGTTTTATTTATATTATACGGTTATTATTCTGATTTATTCAAATCGCTTGGAGAAAAAATTTTAGTTTATCCCAAAATCTGAAAGAAATTTCGTAAGGAGTTACATAAGTGGCCACAAGCGAAATAACTTTTGACACGTTTATCCACTTCCAATACAACAATCAATATCGGTGAATTTAAATTATTAACCAGGGATTCTAGTTCGTTAGGATCAGAATATAAAATTTAGCGTTTTTCTTGTGTTGAGGATATTAATAAAAGATAAACAATTATCTCTTCCTCTATTACAAATATAAAAGATTTTTCTGTTTACAAAATAAAATAAATTAAATATGTCATGATTACAAATAGTATATTTTATATTTCCAGATAATAACTTAAAAAAAATAAATATTAACTTACAGAAAACAAATTATGGTTCTTGTGACCAATTCACAACTATATTTTTCTCTGCGCATAGTTTTGAAGAACTAGTATAATTAAAATGAAGTCATTGCATTCAAATTGCTTTATGAAAAATATAATATGTACGAGTATATTATTGTAACAGTTACTTTACGTTAATTATTGACAATGTAATTACTTAAGTTTTCGGTTTTTTATTTTATTTATTTTATACTTCTTTGTGTAGCATTTTCAGGAACGAGGAAAATTATAATCAAACGAATTGCAATAACAATTGTAAAACTAATAATTAAAAGATTACGTTATAACGTTTAAAAACGTCAAAACACTTTTATACTGTTTTGTTTAAAAAATTGTGTTGAAGAAATCTGCAATTTGGTGAGTTTGTCCTTCTTAGAAGGGAGCAATTTTGATTTAATTCAAACTCTAATTGAAAAAAAAATATTTTTAAGTAACACTCGCACACAGGCTATTCGTTGAGTTCTTAAAAAAAAAAAAACTTTTACATGAAGCTTTCATAAAGTTTACTTCCTGGTCAGCAATATTATTTTCTTATTTATTATTATTTTTTTTTAATTAATTAAATTTGCAATTAATTTATTTATATTTATTTCACTTTAAAAAAGAATAATAAATTGTTCTACTTATTAAAATTATAAAAAATGTTTATACAATAAATTTTAGACAAATATAAAATAAATTTTATTATTTATTTTAATTTCCTTGTCTTAAAATACAAGTTTTTATTTATGATTTACAAACCAAAATATTATTTAGAAGTAAATAAAATATGAAACTCAATTTGGTTGGTTGCATTTTGCGTACAGTTTCTAATAAATGAATAATATAACCTGCAACCAAACTTAATTCAGGCAACTTTACCAGCAACTGTCTGCATTGGTGATATCATTCGCCAGTAAGTGTATCGTCTTGGTAAAAATCTAACACAAAAAAAAAATATTTGTGTTCATGTGAGTGTGTTTTTTATTTATTTGCTAATGATATTAATTACATTAATTAGCTGCATCGTCTAATGGCAAAAAAAAATACTGTTTAAGAAACAATTTTTTAGTTTTTGCTAATTTCACGCAAAATGTTAATTTTGAAAGATAAATTTTCTTCCAAAATTACAAGTTGCAGCCACCTATTGCATTTATTAAGTTTAAAGCTTAAATTGTAAATATAATTATACATGTATTTCAACCCAATGTATAATTATTGGAACTAATAAAATGTTCAATTCTTATCTATTTAAATTACAAGCGGCTGGAATAATAAAAGAAAATTAGCCGACAAAAAAATCATACAAATATAGTAGAGTTGTAGAATCCTTTAGAACCTAAAACAAGTTTTAGGATTCTCTTATAGAGTGTTACTAAGTCGTTGTTATTTAAAATAGGAACCCCATGTGGCGACGTTCAGGCAAAATGGCAATTAAGTTTGGTTGCAATCATTGCACAAAATGCATATGCACATGTTTATTATTTTTTAAATTTCTTCTTTATTTTGCCTAAAAAATAAAAAGAAATCAAATTAGTTCATTAATTTTGTTTACTTGTTGTGTTGAGATTATTTTGGATACGATTACATGCTTTTGCCACTCTGTTTATATCGCATTATTTTTTTGTTGGAACATTTGTAAATACAGTGTGTGGTATGAGTAACTGATTGAATGTGCGATTGTACGACTAAATGAAAGAAATCTGAATAGGATTGGCACGCAACTTTTTTTATTCTGTTATTAAAGTTTAGTTCAGTTTTTTTATTTTCTGTCTATGAGTGCAACTTAAAAGTTTTCCTAATTATCCTAAACACTATATAGAGCTTATTTTCATTGCATTCGATACAATATGACTTAACGTTATGAGTAAAATTGTTTAATCACGAAAATCTTTTTCAAAACACACTGGCGACACATATTTGTGCTCTGAACGAACCTCTCACTCATGTTAAAATAAAATTAATAAATAAAATATTCTTTCTAAAAATTAATCCTTATTAAAAATATTTTTGTTTGATATTTAATTTCAAATAATTTATAGACTGTGTCTCACATTGCACATGTGTGGTTGCTTTAAAACAATAATTACAGCGTGAACACATAATTACTATTCAGATTCCTAATGTAAACCGAAGAAAAATTTATTATCAAAACTAATCCGTTAACAAGACTGGCTCAACTGATTATTATTGTTGGATTTGTGCAGAAATCTCTGTAGAAATGCTCTATAATATCATTTTGCTGCACTTTGTTTTATACACATTACAATCAAAATTCTTTTTTAATGGATCTTGTTAAGTTTGTTTATTTCCTAATTTCTTTCAAACGTTTTCATTAAAATGGTTTCGTGCGTGGGTGCAATTTAAATTTTTCTTGAATTTAATTATCTTTTTTTTTATTTATTTATTTCTACTTTTGACGCTTGCAATTTGGTATTCAGTTTTCCTCTGCTCTATGTTGTTCATGGTCTTTGATATGAAACAAAAACCAACAAAAAGTTAGAAACCAAACACATAAGAAAAGCAGTCATAAAAATTAATACTAAAAATTTAATAAACGTTAGTTCATTACCAGAAAGCTTTGCATAATTTTATAAATAAATAATTAAAAGATTTTTTAGAAATAAAGAAATGGAGGAGAATACTTTAAGGTGTGGGATCCACATTAATTTTGTTAGAACTACATTTAAAAAGTAAAATATACAAAATGGCGTTATCAATTGTAATAAATTTTTTGTATTGTGTTCGCAAAAAAATAAACAAATTAAAAGTGATCTTTTAGATTACAGCACACTTTTTTAATTGAATTGGAATTGCAGTTCTTAAAGGAATTAACAATTTAGCAAACATTTTTAGCAATGAAAACTTTCTGTACTAAAATAATTTGAAATTTGTTGTTTTGCTTTTAATTTCCTTTTAATCGTCACTTGATGACATGACTTTTAAAATAGAGGAAGATTTCACCTGCAACAGATGTGATCTTTACATTTTCATTTCAATATTTTTTATTTTATTTTTATTATATATAACTGTTTTGTAGACAGAGATAAAAATTTTCCATCTGTAAAAATAAAAGTGCTGACAACTGTTTAAGTACTATTATACCAGTATTATTCAAATCCATCCAGTAGTTTTTAGCTGATGGACAGACAGACAGACATATTAATTACTCTGTACACCATCATCAAAATTTAAAAAAAAATATTTAATGTTTTGGAGATTATGTCAACAACTCTACCGAGCCATTATGAACGTAACAACTATCCGATATTCAAATCACGTATTTTATTTATCGATGACTTTTTATTAATTTCTTTATTTTTTGACCCGGTACAGGGGATCATTATTATTATAATTTTTTTTCATTTTTTTTTTTTTTTTTATTTGCAACATTATAAAATTCTAAACCTAAACTAGTCGCTCAGAATAAATATTTTATATAATAAATTTGAAATTGTTATTAATTTCACAAATTTTCACTGTCCCAATGTGCAACAGTTCGTGTTAATTTACTTAAGTGTGAAATTCTGCAAATTAAAAAAGTTTAATTAAAATGCGCGTGTAACTTTATAATAAAATTTGCCAACAAGCTGACTTTTGCATTCGCTTTTTATTCATATGATAAAGAAAAGCTAAAAGACATAAATTAATAACTTTTTATTTTAATTTTTAACCCTGCTTCCAATTCTAAAATGAAATGAAATGAAATAATTTAAGAACGAACTTAATCTTTGAAGGCAAATTATATTAAAATAAAGAAAAATATTTCTAGTTTCACAATTTCCAACTTCAGTGGTGGATGAAAGTCATTTACATTTTAACACGCTATAACTCCTTACGAACGTAGAGATTGTACAAAACAGTCATGAATATCCATGATTTATGATTTAAATATGTACATGTGTATAAAATTTAATAAGAAATAAATTAAGAGTAGTTTATGTTAATGCTTTAAAAATATTTCATTGTAAACCTGCATAGTGTGTTTATCTCCTGAAGTCATACACTCAGTCATATCTGCTAACATTTCTTTACTTAATTAATAACAAAAAAGAGAAAAAAATTATAATCAGTCGGTAGCAGCACCATTTCTCCTTAGTTTTCACAATTTATTTTAGTAAAAAGTTTTTTGCTGCCAGCAAACGTCGCTACCAAGTTAAGCATAACACAGTAAAGATATCAAAATATCTAAAGTTTTGCTTCAAATATGGACAATATCATGCACTTTTCTAGCCAATATCACGTACAGCTC